>CM031627.1:49495227-49507727 GCA_018398815.1 Conus ventricosus
AATTTTTAAATGACTAATGACTATATGGGCAGATGACATTAGTATATAGAACAATTAGAAGCAAGAATGATACACGCATTCTACAAGAAGATCTAAACGCTTTACAAGAGTGGGAAAGAACTTGGAAAATGGAATTTCATCCTCAAAAGTGCCAAGTGTTGCGTATATGTAACAAACGCTCACTAATTAGATCAGATTATTCTATCCATAATACTATTCTTAAAGAAACTAATGCTGCAAAATATTTAGGCGTGATTATAGATAGTCGTCTCAAATGGAAAGAACATTACAATTTAGTATGTAAGAAAGCAAATAACATCTTAGCTTTCTTACACAGGAATATCAATGACTGCCCCCAAAAGGTTAAAGACGACTGCTACAAAACACTGGTTAGACCAGTACTGGAATATGGTTTGCTCAGTTTGGGATCCTTACCATCTAAAGGACATTGATAACCTTGAAAAGATTCAGAAGAGAGCAGCACGGTTCGTAACAGGGAACCACATCAGAGAAAAGGGGAATACTAGAAGAACATGAGGAAATTAGAATGGAAACCCTTAGAAGAGAGAAGAGCTTTTATTAAACTTAACACCTTTTTCAAAGGCAAGCTAAAGTAATTGATATTCCAATGGAACAACTAGTATTGAATAAAAGTAGCACCAGGAGTGGCGGTCAGTGTTATACCATACCTGCATCAAATATGACAGCCACTTACATTCTTTTTATCCCAGTTCTGTACGGCTGTGGAACTCACTGCCGGTGCCATCAAGATTGCCACAAATGCAATCTCTTTTAAAAAACAAATTGATACAACAGTTTTGAGATCTGCATATTGATGTTTTTCTATTTTTTACTTCCCCAGATATTTTACTGTTAACTGGGCCTGAATTTGGCCATTGCTTTAACTTCTTGAATATCGAGTGCGACCCCTTGTTGCCAAATTTGCTCCAGGGGCCAACAGTCTGAGTCGCACTATTTTATGTTATTTTTTTTTACTTTTTAACATGCGCGCTGGTGACATACTCGTTTTTGAGTGAACCAGTATTTTAGGAAGAAGAAGAAGAAGAAACGCTTTCCACAGACACATGGATATTCCATTTGGTCCATGTTCATAATCCGTTTGGGATTTGCAGTCGTGATTGGTTGAGCACCGATGGATTCATCATTTTCTCCCCCTTTCGGTGAATCCTGGGAGCATCTTTTCCTTTATTTCTTAGTAGCCACATGTTTAAGGCAAAGTGGGGAGCTAGCCCACAGAGCCTTGGTTTCTGGTCTTTCCCAGTGTCCTCCGGTCTTTCCCGGGCGTCCTCCGGCCTATTCCCGGAAGTCAATGGTTTACCCATGCATCAGTAGAAAGAAACTCGTGGAGAGCGTGGCAGCAGAGAGTCCTCAGAAGAGAAGCCCCCTTCAAGCAAGTGTTTCGGCCCTTATTTCCTGACACTCTAGGGGGTTGGGCCACACCCGGTTCATGACTTCCGGATGTCCCTCTGCTGCCCCCTTTTTTTCCCCCCATCTTGGGACGAGCCATGGCTGGGATTCGAACCCATGACCCTCTGGACATGCTCATTTTCTACTTAATGACTCGCGCTTTAAAACCACTGAGCCACAGGGACACCTGATATTTGTAGGGAAATTAAGCCTTATGAAGTTCACTTTTGTTCCTCCTTGACCAGATCCAGCTTGAACACCTCTCTGCCGCTTCTGCCATTGCTTTCAGGGCTCTGGTTTTTTCCTTCCCTGCAACTGAGAGCTGTTTCATGAGGCTGTATGCAGACGTTCCTACAAATCCCCTAGCTCCAATTTCTGCAGTGAGGACTTTGACCTGATAGCCTTCTCTCCTCAGGCTGTTTGCCAGATCAGCATACTTTTCAGTCTTGTAGATTTGAGCTGCCTCCATTCTGTTCTCATATGACACCGTGAGCTCGATCATGATCAGCTGCTTGGTTGACTTAGAGTGGACTACTATGTCTGGTCTCATGCCACTCTTGCTGATGATCTCTGGGTGACTCTTCCATTCTGGGAGGTCTGCAGTGCACTCCCAGATATCTGCCCCATCCAGCAGACTCTGCCTGCATGTTTCGAGTGGCACTGTTGTTCTTGGCCATGATTTGCTGCCTCCTGCCGTGAAGAATGTTGCGGGTGCTTTTGGAGTCCTGATTCTCCCTTTTGTGGTGTTGGTACTAGCCCAGACTACTTGTACAATCTCTTTGAGCACTTGGTTGTGCCTCCATGTGTACCTTCCTTGAGCCAGGGCTACTTTACATGAGCTTAGAACATGCTCCACTATACTTTGGCACGCAAAACTAAAACTAAGTCTTGTTGAGAAACAGATTTCAAGATACTTTTACGCATTTACTACTTGTGCTCTCTCATTTCCATTTGTCCATTTCTCATTTGCCGACAAATACCATCCCTTATGAAAAACAAACATATTAGTTTTCTCCATGTTTACTTTCAGTTCTAACTTACTCACACCATTATATAAATCATTTAACTGTGTCTGTAAACCAACGACTGTTACAGACAATAGAATAATGTCTTTAGCGAAAAGTAGGATAAATGATTCTGTTATATCAAACGTAACTCCATGAAGACCTGTCTCAATTATTTCCAAAGCCAGTTCAATAATAAAAAGTGAAAAAAAAACAACAGGACTTCAAACATCACCTTACTTGACGCCTCGTGTACAATTCAACGCATCAGACAGTGTTGCTCCAGACCTTACTCTTGCCTTCACTTCGATATACATGCTTTTAACACAACGATGCAACTTGCTCTTCATTCCGTTCTTGATCAGAACTGGCCACAGTAATCTTGTAGATATAGAATCGAATGCCCTTCAAAAGTCCACAGCAGCAACATACAACTTTTTATTATAGGCGAATTGTTTTGGGATAGCAGCAAACAAAGTAAAAATATGGTCGATTGTTCAATCATCATCATCATCATCATTCTCTTGCCCATGATGGGCGTAGAGGAGGGATGAAGACACTCTCGAAACCAGACACCGCCATCCGGCCCTGTCCTCTGCCTGTCGCATCAGCGTAGGGCCATCCATCCTGGTCCATTCTTTGATGTTGTACATCCAGCATTTGGCTTGTCGTCCCCTTCATCTGCCGCCTTCCAGCGTGCCCTGGATGACTGTTTTGGCAGTGAATTGTGGCGTATGACATTCCCGAACCACGACAGCTTCCTCTTCTTGACTGTTGCCAAGAGGGGTTCTTGGGGCCTGCAAGTGATGTTATTTGGCTCCTCACAAGGTCGTTTGTCTTCCGGTCTTGCCAAGAGATCCCGAGCAAGCGCCTGAAGCATTTAGTTTCAAACGTCTGGATTCTCTTGGTGGTCTGTGCTGTCATGGTCCAGCTTTCGCAGCCATACAGCAGGATGGACAGCACCAGGGACTTGTACAGCTTCATCTTTGTAGGAAAGCTGATCTCCCTGCTCTTCCAGATCTTGTTTAGCTTTGCCATTGCTGCTGTTGCGATCGCTAGTCTGGTCTTGATTTCTGTTGTAGAGCGACCGTCTTTGGTGAGAGTGGCGCCAAGGTATTTGAAAACGCCCACTTCTTCAAGCTGTTGTCCGTTCATGTAGATTTCAGCATGGGTGTGGGTTGTGCTGTTGACCAGGACTTTGCTTTTTTTCTGTGCTCACTTCCATTCCATATGTGTTGAATATCCCTTTTTAAATCCGGCTTCGTACTCACCTGTAATATCATTCTGGGTAATCCATTCTTTTAATCTGCTATTGACAATTGAACTGTATAATTTGGTACTAATGTTACATAAGGATATACCACGACAATTTTTATGTCATTGGTATGACCTTTCTTATGTGAAGGAATGATTACAGATTCTGTCCAATTTTGGGAAAAATTCCTTTTTCAAATAAATAGTTAAATGGTGTGACTAGCAAATTAACATCTGATTCACCGGAACTTTTGAAAAAAAACGAGAGAGAGAGAGAGAGAGAGAGAGAGAGAGAGAGAGACAGAGACAGAGACAGAGACAGAGAGACAGACAGACAGAGTGAGAGACAGAGAGAAAAATCTGCAAACACTACAACAACAACAACAACAACAACAACAACAACAACAGCACACACACACACACACACACACACACACACACACGCGCACACACACACACACACACACACACACACACACACACACACGCACACACGCACGCACGCACGCACGCACACAACCTGACTAAAAGTGTTACATGATTTCTTCTTTGTACGTGCTAAAAAAAAAGTCTCATGAAAACGTTCGTTTGCGTATGTATTATTAATAAATGGCACCAGTATGCTAATAATCCAAATGAAATAAAGACTTATGAGGGGTGGCTTACCCGACAAGTCTTGATCACAGGTCAGTAAAAGAAAGAGTGGTGGAAGAGTGGCGCGGCTGAAGATAAAACCAGAACAACTTGGAAAAATGAGAAATAAGGAGCAGTATCAGCGAAAGAGAGGATCAAAGAGAAGAAAACCCAAGACTTCTTCAGAGAACTCTTCCAGTTCGGCCTGCAACTATTCCAGCGACCAAAATCAGGTACAGTCACAGTGCACAAAGACATTTGCGACCAGCATCTCAAGTAAACGTTTTCTGACCTCAGAGTGAAGTACTACATGAAAACTACGACTTGTTGTGCCTGTAGAGTCAGAGAACGAAGAGGAATAAGTCACAAACACTGAATGAGGTATAGGGAGGGATTATTAAAATAAAGCCTGACCCAGATCTTCGCCTATACCTAATGGACTACCCTTTTGCTGCTTAAGATTTTAAGTGGATTTAACAAAGGGTAGGAGACACTAAATGAAATGGTAAACAATTGAATAAAAACAACTCGTCCATGTTTCCTGATAAATGTAGTTGATGTATCTTTGAATACAATTAGCCCAACTACACATGTTGATTAGACTTCAAGTCACATACTGCAAAGCATGAAGACATTCAACAGTATTCATAAATCAACTCAACAGTTTTCACCCAGTATAGATGCTGTTTTTGTCCTGTCAGAATATTCCTTCAACGATCATCTTGACAGAAGGTATGGAATTCTGGCAAACAGTCATGTTATTAACATAGAATGTTAATTGAAAAATCATACCAGACACGTAGAAAAGTGACGTTCAATTTGAATTATTTAGAGCCTATCGTAAGGAGGGAGGAGTTACATGAGTATCAGCGCGCGCGCCAGCCAAGAGTAGTCAGTGTTTAGAGCTGCGAGTAGTCACTGTATACTTTGGGAGGGTGAACAAAATGTTCACTAGACTTACCATAGTGGTGACTTTGAACATTCAGAACCATACATAGGAGGCATGTAACTCCTCCCTCCTTACGATAGGCTCTAAATAATTCAAAGTAAATGTCACCTTTCTACGTAAGTCTAGTTTAATTTTTCAATTATTTATCGCCTCTCTTCAGTCATACGGAGTCAGGTGAGATTTTAGAGCATCTAGTGACTACGCAGCATTTCACATAATTGCAAAAACCAATTGCAGTCATCAATACATGTACATCAATTTAATCTGATTCTGTACAGGTGAATATCACCAAACATAACATGTTGAACACAAACTTGGAACATATTCTAACTGCAGTGCCTACTGGTTGCATTCACACGCAATTAAATGCAGGATATTTGTAAACATATTCCACGGGAAGTCTGAAATTTGCGAAATACAAACTGTACAGAAGTCACGACTTCTTAACAAACTTGTCCAATACTGCCTGTCCAAAATTAGGTTTAGACAGTACCGCTTTCTTATAAAACTTGGTGAAGGTATTTTCTGCCGACCATCCAGCTGCTTTGAGATGGTGGCAAGACTCACACCTTCACTTGCATCAGCCGCACAACTCGCAGCACGCGTTGTGTGTGCACCATATGTCTCTGTGTTCACTCCTGCCGCAGCCAGCACTTGTTTGACCCACGGAAAAAACATGTGTTTCTGGAAATGGTTGCGTGTGGTCTATGGATAGCAATAAAGAGTTCTGGCCCTTTCCTGAGGGCTTTAGTGGTCTTCAGATGCAGTCGTATGTGCGTCACTAAGCATAATGTGGTGTTTTGCGAATAGGCGAGAATTTCTGCTGGTTCTGTGTGGCTGCCTGGCTTAGTGTTTTTGTGTTTACCAGAAAACTGCAAAATACACTTCCTTTCACTGCCATGCACATCTGTAGTTTTCAGTAGATGAAGAGCATGGCCTCTTTGCCCAGTAAGAAGTGACATTAGAGTTACTGTTTTCAATGTCAGTTATTTCAAATCCAAAGTATCTACATCTGGAAGTGAGCACATGTAATCCAACAGTAGACTAACATCCCAAGTGTGTCCGAACGTTGGCAGTGCAGGTCTTTCCTCAAAAACCTCTTTGAAAATTCTGCAAATTTCTGGTAAATGACCTACTGATACTCCTTTCACTGATGACAGAAAAAACTGATAATGCACTTCAGGCAGAATTTACAGCACTACAGTTTGCCCCGACTGAAAACATGGAAGCTATAAAATAAGCAATCTGTGGCGGTGTGGGTTATCTCACTGCCATGCTGTTTTTGAGGCATATTGTATCCACCTAGTAATGTATGCATTGTACGACGTTTTGGTGGTGGGCCTCCAGGAGTTCATGAGAAGATCTACTGCATCAGGGGAGAATCCTTCCTGTTCAAACGTGATCCTGATACACTGCATGCCAGAAGTTGTAGCTTTGGCAGCAGGCGGTGAGTGCGACCCGGGTGGCTGGGCAGTGTCAGCAGGGCAGGTGTGGAGGGTAGACGGACTGGTTCCTGGGTCAGCATTTTCTGTACAACCGGCCACCCGACCAGTGTGAGCCACAAGGGGAGAATGAGCAGGCCTGTCCCTGTCTCGTTCCGTATCTTCTGCAAAACACTGGGCAGCAGGCTGAAAGGAGGAAAAGCATACCATTGTAGTTTTCCCCAATTTAAGGAGAAAAACATTAACTGCATGTGCCTCAGGTCGGCTCTATAAGAGACATAACGGTGATGCTGTTTGTTTATTCTGGAAGCAAACAAATCCATTTCAAAGGAAATCTGCAACTTGTTGACCGCGTCTGTCAACACAGTACTGTCCAGTTTCCACTCTGCATCCACATTAATTGTTCTTGATTCTTCATCCCCAGCTGTATTGTCTTCCCCTGGGATGTGGTATGCACTCAGCCATACATTTCTGTCCACAGCCCACTCCCAGATAGTGGCTGTCATCTCGTTACAGCTGTCAGAGTGGCTTGTGCCCATGTTGTTAATACAGGCTACTGCTGTGGAATTATCAATCAGCAGGCGCACACGTTTTCCATCAAGATCTGCCTGGAAGCACTTCAGTGAGAAATAAGCTGCCTTAAGTTCAAGGTAATTAATGTGGAAGCGAGTTTCAACTGGTAGCCACAATCCTCCAGAGCTCTGTGTCTTACATGCACATCCCCATCCTGTCATTCTGGCATCTGACGTCACAGTAACGTCAAAATCTGGATGTGTGATGTCATTGTAAGCAGTATCTACATTACTTATCCACCACTTAAGTTCTTCTTTAGATTGTGGAGTCAGTGTCGTATATCCATCAATGTTTCCCTTTGTTTGTCTCAGTGCAGCTTCTTTGTTGCATTAGTGATGATAATGTAGGGGTCCAAATTTCACTGCCGAAAACTTGCCACCATTTTCCCAATAACCTTGGCTGGTTCTCTGATAATTGGTTTGTTGGCTTTCAGTAGCTGGACACAGCAGTGTTTCAGATTGTCTTTCCTTTCAGGTGTCAAAGTGACTGTCATTGTTCTGGAATCGATAATCACCTCTAGATACTGAATAACCTGGTTGGTTGAAGAGCTGATTTCTCTTGGTGTACAACGAAGCCGAGTGAACGAAGAAGCTGCACTGTGGCTTGGATATTCTCTATGCATTCTACATCTGATTCTGCAAGGAGAAGAGAGCCATCCAGAAAGTTGGTGGAAACGTAATTTGGGAGCTGGAATAGCTCAGTTGGTAGAGCGCCCGACTCGTAATCTTGGTGATCCTGGGGTTGCGGGTTCGAACCTCCGCCGGGGCGTTTCGGTACAGGGGGATTTTTCCCTCGGAGTTAACATTGGTTCTGACTCCATTTCCCATACAGTCCTTCGAATGAGACTATAAACCGAGGTTCCGTGTGTGAACGCACGCATAACATCTTGCACACACGTCAAATCCCATCACCAACTTTCGGAAGAGTAGGCCAGTTTGGCCGTTGGTATGGATGACACGTTACACATAGCATGCACCCTGCGTGAGAAATGGCACGAATGAAGGAAGTAAGGAAAATGAGTGATCGATATTGAACGATATTGACTGGATGACACGGGAAACGACTGAATGAAGCGCCAGCTGACAGCTCTTCAGTCGGCACTACCCAGGTAAGCAGCCCGTTGTATAAACGAGTGTTGATTGTAAAGCACTTAGAGCTTGGTCTCTAGCCGAGAATAGGCGCTATATAAGTATTCAACATCATCATCATTATTATTATTATTATTATTATTATTATTATTATTATTATTATTATTACTATTATTATTATTATTATTATTTTCTTGCCTGAGTTTGGCAAAAACAGGTTTCAACATTTTGGTACATTTCCTAGGGGCAAGAGCTGGCCATTTTGCATGCAGCTAAATATCTTATTCCCAGAGTTGGCTTCTCCATCTGAATTTTAGATACTTCCTATGTGCTTGTGCAATGGGGATGGAGTAATAGGCATCCTTTAGGTCAATAGATGCCATGGAACAAAAAGGTGTCACTAACTTCAGTGCAACATGCAAAGTATCCATTTTGAAATGGTGATAAATAATATCTTGATTCATTTTTTCAATTTCAGAATCATGCGATTTGACCCATCCTTCTTTGGCCTTGTAAACAAAGGCGACACGTGTTGATCGTATACAGGTGTACAAGGGGATATAACTCCTTTTGATCTGAGTTTATTCACCTCACTGTCTATGATATTTATTTCCACCTGCTTCAAGCCAGGTTGTGTACTACTACAACGAGTATGAAGGGATAACAGAGTTTTCTCTTCAAATTCTAGTGTGACTCCTCTTATCAGCTGTAAGATGTCTTGGTCTGTTGTAAATGATTCCCATATGGGAAGAAAATATTGGAGACTGCCCCCTTCGAACGTATGCATCTCTGCCTCTAATTCTGCCCTTAGCTGTGGGAGACTGTGACAGTAAGCACTTACCGCATCGCTGGCTGGCTGAGTGGGCATAGTTAAGCTTGCCAATTCCTCTTGTTGGCTGTGTTGTTCGAGCGACCTCTCATGGCTGCTGTCCCTTTGTGCCTGTAACTCACACGGCTTCCCTCTGTACCGAAGCCATTGCCCCGTGTTTCTCTGTCCTTAAAAAAGGTTGCCGCTTCTGTATTGCTGGTTTGTAGATGTTCTATATTTTGTTCCCCCCCCCCCCCCCCCCCCCCCACCAGCAGCAAGAGTATTGCCCAACCAGTCCATTTCTTTAATTTCTTTGAGTGAAGCAGCCAAGTTGTCACCAAAGAACCATTTTGTGACTGGCACAGAATCGTTGCAAATGCCAGTGATAGAAGGGTGCAAATGTGAGCAAATGGCCTGTCTGCGTCTGAGTGATAGCTGATGTGATGCATGACCCAAGAGAACGAGACTGTCTGTGTTCTTTTCAATGGCTGTTTTCATTTTCTTGGATGTCTGTGAGTCAGTGTTGCGTTGTGCCCTGAGTATTGTTTGTGTGCTGTCAGTCAAAGCTATTGCTGCTTTCGTCAGTGCTTTTTGCACATGCGAGCTTTTGATGTCAGCTCTTTTGGCCTCTACTGGAAGCTTTTTCCAGAATTCAGTGTTGAAAAGCGGCACTGTCAACACTTCACAGTTTTCTGGCTTTTGATGCTTACCAAGCCTGTCTTTCAGTTTGTCCTCTGACAGTCCAGACTGGAAGCGGTTGTTTATGATTTGTGCTAGGGAGGAGGAGACTGGTGGTGCTGTCCTCCTCACCATCATCAAGGTCTTTATCTACTTCCCCTACCAAATCTTCATCAGAGCCGGCTGCTGAGAGTGTGTCATCTACAACCTCCCCTCCAGATTCTGGCTCTGACAATGTCTTTGTGCTTTTTGCATGCAGCTTTTTCCCCTCATGCAAGTTTTTTGAGTCGGACTTTTCTACGTCATCTGAATCTGAACTGTCTGGTGACAAAGCTCCCTTTCTTACACTGTTGGGCTTTTGTTCACCTGAATGGCTTTGGCCAGGGATTCTCTGTAGCATGGGGGCTTTTGTTCACCTGAATGGCTTTGGCCAGGGATTCTCTGTAGCATGGGGGCTTTTGTTCACCTGAATGGCTTTGGCCAGGGATTTTCTGTAGCATGGGGGCTTTTGTTCACCTGAATGGCTTTGGCCGGGGATTCTCTGTAGCATGGGGGCTTTTGTTCACCTGAATGGCTTTGGCCAGGGATTCTCTGTAGCATGGCTTCACGTCCATCTAAGCAGCCAGACATTTTTGCGTCAAGTGACTGCAGATCTGCGAATGCCACTCTTGCCACTCAGGGTTCTCTTCGGCCATTGCTTCAGTCTCTGCTGACTCTCGGTGTTCAGTCTCTGCTGATATTTTGTCAGTCTCTTGTTGACTGCACGAGGGAATGGGATTTACCAGTCTCTGCTGTTGTCAGCTCAGGCTGTTGTCGAGTATAACTTCAGGCAAATTACGTGTGTGAGTTTCTGTCCTAAAAAATAGGGCAAAGCCTATTGGGTACCAGGCCCACGCATGTACATGCTCGATGGCAGCCATGTAGCGAGCAGGGAACGAGTGAGGGTGAAAAAGGATGTGGTACTTACCCCTCAAACTAGGTTATTTTATGTTCAAATAATCAAAACATATACAAGTATATGACCTTCAAGGACTGTTGATATCAACTGTTTGTCGATTTTATCATTACTGTTTGTGGAATCTTTAAGAATTTTGTTGTGAATTGTGTCCACTGTTCTATCCTTGGCCTGCCTGGGCGCCAACTGACTACTCTTGGCTGGTGTGTGCACTGATACTCACGTGACTTCATATGACTGAAGAGAGGCAATAAATAATCAAGCTTCTGAACAATTTTACCAGGTTGTGGCAAACAAACTATTCCAACAGAAAACGCATTCATCATCTTGATAGATGTCACCAAATACTGGCATGAAGTTTTACTGCTACATCAAAGCATATATCTGCAATCAATGCACAGACTCAAGACGTAGAAACATAGTTTCAACTTACAGTTCTGAGTCGGTAAAGCCTTGTACAGGATTTCCGAATAGGGGAGATGAGCATTCACCTGTTTTCGTAATTAGTTTACTGTTGGTGATCAGTCTTACAGCCTTCTGTGGGGCAGTGAAGTGAGGGGATCCTAGGCTTCCTTTTTGTGTGCTAAGCTACACATCTGGTCCGTGATGGTTGTGTGATGACAGCCAATCGTGTCACTACAGAAATGAGGGGGGTGGGCTGTCATAGAAACATGACAGCCAATCGTGTCACTACAGAAATGAGGGGGGTGGGCTGTCAGAGAAACATGACAGCCAATCGTGTCACTACAGAAATGAGGGGGGTGGGCTGTCAGAGAAACATGACAGCCAATCGTGTCACTACAGAAATGAGGGGGGTGGGCTGGGGTCAGTAAGCAGTGGGAGGATGGATGGGGTGATTATCCCCCACCACCTACAGTGTGAGGTTTAATGTGTAGAAGATTTGAAAACACTATCTCTTAGATGCTGGTGGCAGGTTAGCCTTTATGCGAATAAACAAAGCAACCTAGTCCTCATCCTTGAAACATGTGTAGTTCCCATGACTGCAGTGAGTTGGGAAGAAAAGGGGGCGTGGGGGGGGGGGGGGGGGGGGGGGGGGGGGGGGGGGGGGGGGGGAGCAAAGGAAACCTGTTAGAGATTGGGTTGCACCTGGACAAAGAACACAAGTGTGAGGATAAAATGAGAAATACCATGTAGTTTTCTGACATATTAATGCAGTCGAGACATGCGTGCCTACCTTTCATATGTGTGTTTCGCTCGGTTCCTTGAGGACTCAGAATACTGGACAAAGATTGTAAATCATTTTAGTTGAAATTTTGTTCAATAGGACTTCAATGGCCGATTACTACAATATACCTTACACACGAAAAAAAAGTATAATATATACATATGCTGTGGGATAATCTGCCAGGGTTTAACATTATCACAGTCCTCCAATAATCGAACAGGTAGATATCATGGGAAACGAAAGCTGCCATAATTATTTATTATATAATATTATATATATATATATATATATATATTATATATATATATCTGTGACAATGGGAGATGCACCCCTCGTCTTGGTTCTGTTCCACGGGCCTTCACTGGAGTGCACTGAAGATTCAGGGAAATTCTAAACATGAACTATTGTGTGAACGCAACATCGCTTGGACCCAGTAGCCTTAATACTGAATGGCCTCACTCGCTGCAGGCAATACTGAATGGCTTCACTCACTGCTGACAAT
>CM031627.1:49512727-49519170 GCA_018398815.1 Conus ventricosus
AGTACATTGCGGAATTTAAAGACTGGCTTGTTTGTTCTTTTAAACAGATTTGGCACTCAGATATGGAAACTAAAGAAAAATATCGCTCGTGTTTCTCATTTAACAATGTGTTTCATTCTGGAAAAGTTTCTCAATGTCATAACAGATAAATGGCACAGAATAAATTACGCAAGATTTAGGTTGAGAACTTTAGGTTTTAATGCGAACAAAAGATGGTTTGAATGTGAAGCATCCACAGAATCTCCTGCATGTAGACACATTATTGATAATGAAGAACACTTTTTGTTCCACTGTACTGCTTATAATGATGTGTGGATACATTGTTTATTTTTTTTCAGTTAGATATTGCGGAAAGACAAAATGTCGCTGTCATTTTATCATCAAATGATGAACTTGTAATTAAATCAGTTGCGAAATTCATCGCGGAAGCATTGGAAATTACACAGATGAAGGATAATGAAATTTAACATAATGCATTATAAGAGATATCTGAATGGATGTTATCATTCATCGCACGTGGAAGAGATCAGTAAGATACAATGTCATCGTTTGATTAAGTGGATGGTCGAGTCAGTCTTAAGAATTTTTTTTAACCTTACTGCATTACTCCTGTGCGTGAGGACATAAGGAAATGTTCCGAATTTATTTGTTTTGTTAACTTTTGATTTGATACACACTAGGAATGAATGTGCACTATTTGCTTGCAGGAAAGGATGAGGGAAAATGTTATTGTTCTGTTATCCTTCGCCCTTGTCAAAAGACCTCTTTAGTAATGACAATAAAATATCAAAGTGTCAAGTCTCAAGTCTCTCTCTCTCTCTCTCTCTCTCTCTCTCTCTCTCTCTCTTCTCTCTCTCTCTCTCTCTCTCTCTCTCTCTCTCTCTCTCGCTCTCTCACCGTTTACATGTGCACGTGCCGTAAATCAATTACCAACTGTTGATTAATGTCCTGTGCAATGTTTGAAGTGTGTGTGTGTACATGCATCTAGCCTGCAAGAATGACAAATGAGTTTCTATAAATCACTCTATTTATTCATGTATTTATCTATGCAATGGCTTGTTGATCTGTTTATTATTATATTTACCTGTTTAATCATTCATTGGTTTATAGTTCTTTACAACCGAACTTATTTTCGGGGAACCAGGTCTTAGCGAAAATCTGCACATAACACACAAGGCTTGTGTTTCTAGGGATGTGTTTCCATTTAAATTTCCAATGGGTTGTTCGGTTTCAGACTACTGTATTTTTCTGCATCTTGCCAGGTTCTGTTTCCCTCTGCTCCTGCATAACTAAGAGGTTGTCTGTCATGCGAGTAAACAGCAAAAGCTGTGGGTGGCGGGGAGTGGGGGGGGGGGGGGGGGGGGGAGGGGGGAGCGAGGGGGCAAGGGGGAGGAAAGAGGCGGTTATCAAAAATTGAAATGACTTTTCTGTTCATGCTGAACTTGTTTAGTTTCATGCCGTTGAAAACAAAATGTGTTCGAGGTCTTGGAGTCTACCATTTTTGCCACCAGTACGTCAATTTATTTTGTTGTTGTTTTGCTTTGTCTTAAACAGTCGCACGACTTGTATCACGGGCATTTAGTCAGTTCTGATGCGTATGACCGGCGGACATCAAATTGTTTGCATTGGATGTTTTCATCTCTCTCTCTCTCTCTCTCTCTCTCTCTCTCTCTCTCTCTCTCTCTCTCTCTCTCTCTCTCTCTCTCTCTCTCTCTCTGTGTGTGTGTGTGTGTGTGTGTGTGTGTGTGTGTGTGTGTGTGTGTGTGTGTGTGTGCGCGCGCGCGCGTGCATTCGTGTGTGTGTGTGTGTGTGTGTGTGTGTGTGTGTGTGTGTGTGTGTGTGTGTGTGTGTGTGTGTGTGTGTGTGTGTGTGTGTGTGTGTAGGTGTCTGTGTGTGTGTGCGTGCGTGTGCTCTCTCTCTCTCTCTCTCTCTCTCTCTCTCTCTCTTCTCTCTCTCTCTCTCTCTCTCTCTCTCTCTCATTATACAAAGGGCAGATACCCTTTGTGTATAAATACATTTGTGAAATGTATTAAGTACTGGTTGAAGATTTTGAAGCTACTCATTCCCATTTGAGCAGGCAAGTCTATGATATGATGGTTTTAGAAATGGAAATGGTTAAAGAAACTGGGCTCATAAAGTAAAGAATATCCTTCCGAACAGGGTTTTGGAATAGCGTGGATGACCCTGGAAGTAGGAAATGAGCAACAGTACATTGAGGAATTTAAAGACTGGCTTGTTTGTTCTTTTTAAACAGATTTGGAACTCAGATATGGAAACTAAGAACAATTATCGCTCGTGTTTCTCATTTTAACAATGTGTTTCATTCTGAAAAGTTTCTCAATGTCATAACAGATAAATGGCACAGAATAAATTACGCAAGATTTAGGTTGAGAACTTTAGGTTTTATGCGAACAAATATGGTTTGAATGTGAAGCATCCACAGAATCTCTGCATGTAGACACATTATTGATAATGAAGAACACTTTTTGTTCCACTGTACTGCTTATAATGATGTGTGGATACATTGTTTATTTTTTCCAGTTAGATATTGCGAAAAGACAAAATGTTGCTGTCATTTTATCATCAGATGATGACTTGTAATTAAATCAGTTGCGAAATTCATCGCGGAAGCATTGGAAATTACACAGATGAAGGATAATGAAATTTAACATAATGCATTATAAGAGATATCTGAATGGATGTTATCATTCATCGCACGTGGAAGAGATCAGTAAGATACAATGTCATCGTTTGATTAAGTGGATGGTCGAGTCAGTCTTAAGAATTTTTTTTAACCTTACTGCATTACTCCTGTGCGTGAGGACATAGAGAAATGTTCCGAATTTATTTGTTTTTGTTAACTTTTGATTTGATACACACTAGGAATGAATGTGTACTATTTGCTTGCAGGAAAGGATGAGGGAAAGGTTATTGTTCTGTTATCCTTCCCCCTTGTCAAAAGACCTCTTTAGTAATGACAATAAAATATCAAAGTGTCAAAGTCTCAAGTCTCTCTCTCTCTCTCTCTCTCTCTCTCTCTCTCTCTCTCTCTCTCTCTCTCTCTCTCTCTCTCTCTCTCTCTCTCTCTCTCTCTCACCGTTTAACATGTGCACGTGCCGTAAATCAATACCAACTGTTGATTAATGTCCTGTGCAATGTTTGAAGTGTGTGTGACATGCATCTAGCCTGCAAGAATGACAAATGAGTTTCTATAAATCACTCTATTTATTCATGTATTTATCTATGCAATGGCTTGTTGATCTGTTTATTTATATATTTACCTGTTTAATCATTCATTGGTTTATAGTTCTTTACAACCGAACTTATTTTCGGGGAACCAGGTCTTAGCGAAAATCTGCACATCACACACAAGGCTTGTGTTTCTAGAGATGTGTTTCCCATTTAAATTTGGAATGGGTTGTTCGGTTTCAGACTACTGTGTGTTTCTGCGTCTGCCCATGTTCTGTTTCCCTCTGCTCCTGCATAACTAAGAGGTTGTCTGTCATGCTAGTAAACAGCAAAGCTGTCGTGGCGGGGAGTGGGGAGGGAGGGGGGAGCGAGGGGGCAATGGGGAGGAAAGAGGCGGTTATCAAAAATTGAAACTGACTTTTCTGTTCATGCTGAACTTGCTTAGTTTCATGCCGTTGAAAACAAATGTGTTCGAGGTCTTGGAGTCTACCATTTTTGCCACAGTGCCGTCAATTTTGTTGCTTGTTTTGCTTTGTCTTAAAACAGTCGCACGACTTGTATCACGGGCATTTAGTCAGTTCTGATGCGTTTGACTGGCAGATATCAAATTGTTTGCCATTGGAATGTTTTCATCCATCTCTCTCTCTCTCTCTCTCTCTCTCTCTCTCTCTCTCTCTCTCTCTCTCTCTCTCTCTCTCTCTCTCTCTCTCTGTGTGTGTGTGTGTGTGTGTGTGTGTGTGTGTGTGTGTGTGTGTGTGTGTGTGTGTGTGTGTGTGTGTGTGTGTGTGTGTGTGTGTTGTGTGCGTGCGCGCGCGTGCATTGTGTGTGTGTGTGTGTGTGTGTGTGTGTGTGTGTGTGTGTGTGTGTGTGTGTGTGGTGTGTGTGTGTGTGTGTGTGTGTGTGCGTGCACTCTCTCTCTTTCTCTCTCTCTCTCTCTCTCTCTCTCTCTCTCTCTCTCTCTCTTTCTCTCATTATACAAAGGGCAGATACCCTTTGTATATAAATACATTTGTGAAATGTATTAAGTACTGGTTGAAGATTTTGAAGCTCCCCCTTTCCCATTTGAGCAGGCAAGTCTATGATATGATGCTTTTAGAAATGGAAAATGGTAAAGAAAACTGGGCTCATAAAGTAAAGAAAATCTCTCCGAACAGGGTTTTGGAATAGTGTGGATGACCAGGAAGTAGGAAATGAGCAGCAGTACATTGCGGAATTTCAAGACTGGCTTGTTTGTTCTTTTAAACAGATTTGGCACTCAGATATGGAAACTAAAGAAAAATATCGCTCGTGTTTCTCATTTAACAATGTGTTTCATTCTGAAAGTTTCTCAATGTCATAACAGATAAATGGCACAGAATAAATTACGCAAGATTTAGGTTGAGAACTTTAGGTTTTAATGCGAACAAAAGATGGATTGAATGTGAAGCATCCATGAATCTCCTGCATGTAGACACATTATTGATAATGAAGAACACTTTTTGTTCCACTGTACTGCTTATAATGATGTGTGGATACATTGTTAATTTTTTTCCAGTTAGATTATAGCGAAAAGACAAAATGCTGCTGTCATTTTATCATCAGATGATGAACTTGTAATTAAATTAGTTGCGAAATTCATCGCGGAAGCATTGGAAATTAGACAGATGAAGGATAATGAAATTTAACATAATGCATTATAAGAGATATCTGAATGGATGTTATCATTCATCGCACGTGGAAGAGATCAGTAAGATACAATGTCATCGTTTGATTGAGTGGATGGTCGAGTCAGCCTTAAGAATTTTTTTTAACCTTACTGCATTACTCCTGTGCGTGAGGACATAAGAAAATGGTGCGAATTTATTTGTTTTCTTAACCTTTGATTTGACATACACTAGGAATGAATGTGTTACTATTTGTTTGCAGGAAAGGATGAGGGAAACGTTGTTGTTCTGTTATCCTTCCCCTTGTCAAAAGGCCTCTTTGGTAATGACAATAAAACATCAAAGTGTCAAAGTGTCAACTCTCTCTCTCTCTCTCTCTCTCTCTCTCTCTCTCTCTATCTCTCTCTCTCTCTCTCTCTCTCTCTCTCTCTCTCTCTCTCTCGCACGTGATAGTTGTGCCGGGCGAGGGTGGTTCGGCGCAGGAGAGGGTATGTGTGTGCAGTGAGAAGTGAACTTGTTGGCATTGAAAAGGCAGAGTGTGTATGGGGTCAGGGACGGGGGACACATGTAAATAACTAGGAAGGGATCATTTGAATGATCGTGGTAATGACAGTTGAATGTTCTCATTATGAAAATTCTGGCTGTAGTAATATTCTGCTGTACCCGAGTGGACGAAAATGATTTTGTACATAACATACAAAATGCATGTGAAGGTATCTGTCACACTTCATCACATTGTGAAGTGAATGGCTGTGACATTGTCATGACAGTTGTGGTGGGGTGTCATCTCAAAGGAGGCATGTCATGAACCGAATGGCTGTGACACTGTCAGCACAGTTTTGGTGGTGGTGGGGGGGATCATCTACAAAGGAACCAAATGATGATAAAGTCGGGGTTCGTTATTGTGATGTAACTTCTTGTGCTCAAGCGGGAAAAAAAAAACACGAATGGGTATAAAAAAATAAGCAGTAGTATGTATGAAGCATGTGTGATTATGGTGAATCCAGTGAATTCGAGACATGTTCATTTCTGCATGGAATGTTAATGGACCTTTACCCAAGCTAGTAGCAAGGAATGTATGTCTTTTGTGTTTAAAATTTGACTCCATATGTCTTGTTGAGACGTTTGTAGAATGTCCCCAACACCTCACTTTCCTGGGTTACACTGGGTTTATTTTTTAATTATTTTTTTATATAAACCAGCTATTAAGTTTACAAAGCAAGGAAGAAGATCAGGTGGAATTGTCTGCTTAATTAAAAATGATGTTTATATCTTATATTCAGGAAATTAAGACAGACCATCCCAACGTTCTTCTGTTATTGATTGATAAGAGTGTGTTTGACCTTGAAGAGAGCATCATATATGCATGTACGTATATCCCACCTGAAGGATCACCTTCTTATAATCATTTTGATGTTGACAATGGTGTTGATAAACTTGAACAATGTCTTTTGATTGCATTTTTGAGTTAGATGATGTGTTTTGGATTCTCTCGGGCGATCTTAACAGTAGAACTTCTAACATTTTTCCTGATATTATAGACTTCAATGATGCAAGTTGTAACTTTCTTCATGATCATTCTGATCTACTAGCATTATAAGAATTCGGCTG
>CM031627.1:49519270-49521770 GCA_018398815.1 Conus ventricosus
ACAATGTACTTAATAAATATGGGAAACATTATTGAATATGTGCACAGCTTTTAGTCTGTGTATTCTAAACGGGGTGTGCAATGGGGATATAGATGGAAATTATACTTACATATCTGAGTCAGGAAATAGTGTCAATGACTACTTTCTGCTGTCTAAGAGACTGTTTGTTATTGTTGTCTCGTCGTGTAAATTGTTAGTGTCAGAGAGAATAGAGTCTGATCATTTGCCAGTTGAAACTGCATTTAAAATTTAAATTGAAAAGAATGTTACAAGGGGGCATTACCATAATGATGATCAGTTTATTGAAAAGTTTGTGTGGGATAATGATTTAGGAACTATATATGGTCAGAAAATGTTCTCTGACGAAATATTATCTGAACTCGATGGGCCATTAGTTGAGTGATTCTGATTACAATGGTGCTCTGAGTGTCTTTAATGAGTGCATCAAAAAACAAGGCCAATGTATGAAAAGAAAATAAACTTGACAAAATATCATAAAAGTGGTGATTGGGTTCATGGAGAATGTAAGTCAAGCAAGAAGAAAGCAAAACAACTGCTTAACATTTTTAGAAAATCAAAAGAGACAACTGACAGTGATGCATATTGCATAGAAAGAGACAATGACAGTGATGCATATTGCATAGAAAGAGACAACTGACAGTGATGCATATTGCATAGCAAGAGACAACTGACAGTGATGCATATTGCATAGCAAGAGACAACTGCCAGTGATGCATATTGCATAGCAAGACGAGAGCATAGACATGCAATTGATAGAAAAGAAAAACAGTATAATGATTTAATATTGGAAAGGCTTGTTTCTTCAGTAAATAATCAAAAAGAATTTTGGGAGAATGTACATAAAATGATCAGTAAAACAATACAAGTCAATAATAATTTAACAGTTGATGATTGGTTTTACCATTTATAAGGTTTACTTGAAGTGGAAGTAACTAGAGAGTGTAACAACGAAGCTAATGATGACTTGATACAAATTATAATGTTGAAGAAGACTTCAGCACGATGAACCGGCCGATATCAAAAGAAGAAGTGTTACTTGCTGTTAGAAAGCTTAAGAACGGTGAATCTGCAGGCCCAGATGAAATTATAGAAAAAATGTTGAAACATGGTGGAGATCGAGTTATTGATTTTTTTCGTAAAATTGATTAATGTGTTGTTTCATAAAGGTGTTTTCCCAGATAATGGACAGACTCTATTGTAATTCCTTTGTTTAAAAAGGGAGACGCAGATAATCCAGGTAATTATAGAGGTATATATCTATGTGATACGAGCAGTAAAATCTATAGTACAGTCATAAATAACAGACTTCAAGAATGGGTTACAGAATATAATTTGACAGGTGAATATCAGGCGGGATTCAAAAGTCGCTATTCTACTGTTGATCACATGTTTACGTTGTTGTCATTGGTTTAGAAGCAATGTTGTTTAAACCGCAAATTGTATGTAGTCTTCATCGATTTTGAGAAAGCTGTTGATTCCATTAACAGACATTTATTATGGCCTATACTCATGAGAAATGGCATAAAAGGCAAAATGTTTCGTTGAATTCATAGCATGTATACTAATGTTAAAACCAGAATTAGATGTGGTTCCATGCGTACAGATTACATTAACTGCACACGTGGAGTGAAACAAGGGGATGTGTACAGTCCGTTTTGTTTTGCTTGTTTATAAACGAATTAGCATTTGAAGTTATTAGGGAAGGGAAACACGGGGCTTTGTTTTCGTCAGACTATTTTGAACTGTTTATATTGCTTTTGGCTGATGATGTGTTGCTGTCTGAAACTGTTATCGGTCTTCAAACACAGTTGGATAATCTGTATAAAGCAGCTTCAGCTCTCCAGCTAAAAGTAAATATGGACAAAAGTAATATTATTGTGTTCAGAAAAGGGGGGTATTTAGGAGCTAGAGAAAGATGGATGCATGCAGGAGCTGTGATGCCTGTTGTTAATGTATTCAAATACCTAGGAATTTCAACAAATTTGTTTTTTCAAGATTGAGTTTTGTTATAGCATGTCGTAATATAAGTGGTAGAGTTAAAAAAACGTTTTACTGTGCATTTCACAAAAGTTATATAAGTTTAAAAATAACTCGCTGACTGTCCTTTTGAAGATTTTCGATTCACAAATTCAGCCGATTGTTCAGTACGGCGCAGAGCTATGGGGACTTGATAATGCGGCATCTGAATGTGAAAAGGTTCACTTATTTGCTCTCAAAAGATTTTTTAAAGTAGGGATGCGAACTCATAATGACTTTGTTTACGGAGAGACAAACAGATACCCTACATATACTAATTCAGCTGTAAAATGTGTAAAGTTTTGGGTTAAAATTGACAAGAATGGAGGAATCTAGGCTACCCCATAAAGCTTACCAAATGTTGTATGATTTAGATATACGTGGAAAGAAAAAATTGGGTTGCTAACGTTCGTTGTAAACTATCTATGTTTGGTTTTGGATATGTATGGCTTAACCAAGGTGT
>CM031627.1:49526770-49561770 GCA_018398815.1 Conus ventricosus
AGAAAGAAATGCTATCCCTTTTTCGCGAATTGCCATAACACCAGTCTGGTCTTCAGTAATTTCAGAGGAGTGCTATTGCATCCCTAGTGGCTCCTACGCCAAGGTTTATAAGCTACATAAACCGACGTTGGTCTCTGGGTCTTTATCACCCCCCCCCCACACACACACACACAACACACCACACACACACACACCTGCCTTTTTATTCGACAAGGGCATCATTGTGCCTTCATATCTGATTAACAGATATTCCTTTTCTTTCCTGACAACTGTGTTCAAGAATCTCGTTGTAAACTAATTACGAGAACCCAACAAAACAGCTACCCTCAGTAATTATACATTGTGACGGGTCTCCGACGCTCCCCCTCATTATTAAAATATGATTTTCATATTCAGGAATGCAGGGGGTTATAGACAGAAGTATTTACGCTTTCACAACCAAAATGCGCTCTCGCATAGGCACACGCACTCTGTCACTCACATCGGGCCCGCACAAAGGTGACGGGAAACAATAACATTTCATAGAAAATAATCAACTTTATTTAGGATCAGGAATAGAGTTTTAGAACTTACCGCCAATGACATTGACAAACAAAGCACAAGACAAGACACGATGCATTTCAACCACTTGGGTCTTCATCAGGCGAAAAAATAAATCACATTTAACATGTGGGACAGTACAAACTACGAAAAACAAAAAAGGGGAATGAAAAATGACTTATCCGTAATTCTTCATGAAGGCGGAATGACATGAGGCCAGGGGGATTATGGGAGAGGAAACAGAGGGGGGGGGGGGGGGGGGGGGGGGGGGTTGCGTCAGGGGAGGTGTGTGTGTGTGATATGATAGGGTTGTGTGTCTAGTTTATTAGGATGGTATGATATCTTTGTGATGGTTGTGGTAATGGTGGATAGATAATGATGGAAAAAAAAAAAAAAAAAAAAAGGAGAGAAGAAAGGTGTGTGTGTGTGTGGGGGGGGATTTAAGGGGAAGGATCAAAACAAAATTAAGATTAGATAGATGGAGGGTTGCTGTAACTACTGTATGAAGTGAGTGAAGAGGATGTGGTGGTGGTGTATGTAAGTGTGTGTGTATGTGTGTGTGTATGTGTGTGTGTTGGTAGGGGATATTGCCAACTGATGTGGAAGAGGTGGGTATGTGTGTTTGGTTATTGTTGGATATTGATGCCTTGGGGGTGTAGTGTGCCCAGTTTGGAAATGAGATGGGATTCTTGAGTTGTGCGTTCAAAGCTGTCACTCTGTGACTGCCAGAGTGCCATAACTTTGACATGGTCGATGTTGTGTTGGGTGTGGTTGAAGTGTAGGGCGACGGGTTTGGGTCGGTGGTGGCGGATATCAGCCAGATGTTCAGCGATGCGTGTTTCAAGTGTGCGTGACGTTTCCCCTATGTAGTCTTGCCACACAGCTGGCAGTGGATGGCATATATAATGTTGCGGCTCTGACATGAAAATGTGCGTTTGACTGTGAAGGAGTTTTTGGGGCCCTGTAAGATGGTGTCTGGTTGTGGTGAGGGGGCAGATTTTGCAGTTGGGTTTGGAGCAGGGGTGAGTACCTGGTGGTGTAGCTGTGGTTCTGTTCAAACTGGATCGCACGAGGAGGTCTTTGAGGTTTTTGTCACGTTTGAATGTGATCATGGGTTTGGTATGGAAGGCGGGTTTGTGGTTATGTATAATGTGCCAATTGGATTTGAGGATCTACAGATGGGGAGGGTGTGCGGGTGGTAGAGGAGGTAGGCTGTGGGTCTGTCTGTCTTGGTTGGATGCTGGGTGTCCAGAGCAGATGTTCTGGATACAGCTATGGTGCGGCGGAGTGCTGCATTGATGATGGAACTGGGGTATCCGCGGTTGGTGAAGAATTGTGACATTTTGGCTGCTTGTGTAGTGAAGTCTTCCTCGCTGGAGCAGAGTCTGCGGAGACGGAGAAATTGTGAGTATGGGATGCTGTCTTTAGTGTGTGGGTTGTGGGAGGATGAGTAGTCTAGGTATGCATGTGCGTCGGTGGGTTTGTAGAAAATGGAGGTTTTGAGTAGGCCTTCTTCTAGGGAGATGGTGATGTCTAGGAAGTTGACCGACTGCGAAATGGTGTAGGTAAGTCGGATAGATGGATGGAAGGTCTGGGCAAAGTTGAGGAAGTTGAGGAGGTCTTGTTTTGGCATAGATGTGGCTCCCAGTCCATCATCGATATACCTTTTGTACAGTTCAGGTGTGGGGCCTGTGTATGTGTTACACAGATGGACTGGGAGCCACATCTATGCCAAAACAAGACCTCCTCAACTTCCTCAACTTTGCCAGACCTTCCATCCATCTATCCGACTTACCTACACCATTTCGCAGTCGGTCAACTTCTAGACATCACCATCTCCCTAGAAGAAGGCCTACTCAAAACCTCCATTTTCTACAAACCACCGACGCACATGCATACCTAGACTACTCATCCTCCCACAACCCACACACTAAAGACAGCATCCCATACTCACAATTTCTCCGTCTCCGCAGACTCTGCTCCAGCGAGGAAGGACTTCACTACACAAGCAGCCAAAATGTCACAATTCTTCACCAACCGCGGATACCCCAGTTCCATCATCAATGCAGCACTCCGCCGCACCATAGCTGTATCCAGAACATCTGCTCTGGACACCCAGCATCCACCAAGACAGACAGACCCACAGCCTACCTCCTCTACCACCCGCACACCCTCCCCATCTGTAGGATCCTCAAATCCAATTGGCACATTATACATAACCACAAACCCGCCTTCCATACCAAACCCATGATCACATTCAAACGTGACAAAACCTCAAAGACCTCCTCGTGCGATCCAGTTTGAACAGAACCACAGCTACACCACCAGGTACTCACCCCTGCTCCAAACCCAACTGCAAAATCTGCCCCCTCACCAAACCAGACACCATCTTACAGGGCCCCAAAAACTCCTTCACAGTCAAACGCACATTTTCATGTCAGAGCCGCAACATTATATATGCCATCCACTGCCAGCTGTGTGGCAAGATCTACATAGGGGAAACGTCACGCACACTTGAAACACGCATCGCTGAACATCTGGCTGATATCCGCCACCACCGACCCAAACCCGTCGCCCTACACTTCAACCACACCCAACACAACATCGACCATGTCAAAGTTATGGCACTCTGGCAGTCACAGAGTGACAGCTTTGAACGCACAACTCAAGAATCCCATCTCATTTCCAAACTGGGCACACTACACCCCAAGGCATCAATATCCAACAATAACCAAACACACATACCCACCTCTTCCACATCAGTTGGCAATATCCCCTACCAACACACACACATACACACACACATACACACACACTTACATACACCACCACCACATCCTCTTCACTCACTTCATACAGTAGTTACAGCAACCCTCCATCTATCTAATCTTAATTTTGTTTTGATCCTTCCCTTAAATCCCCCCCCCCCCCACACACACACACACACCTTTCTTTTCTCCTTTTTTTTTTTTTTTTTTTTTTTTTCCATCATTATCTATCCACCATTACCACAACCATCACAAAGATATCATACCATCCTAATAAACTAGACACACAACCCTATCATATCACACACACACACCTCCCCTGACGCACCCCCACCCCCCCCCCCCCCCCCCCTCTGTTTCCTCTCCCATAATCCCCTGGCCTCATGTCATTTCCGCCTTCATGAAGAATTACGGATAAGTCATTTTTCATTCCCCTTTTTTGTTTTTCGTAGTTTGTACTGTCCCACATGTTAAATGTGATTTATTTTTTCGCCTGATGAAGACCCAAGTGGTTGAAATGCATCGTGTCTTGTCTTGTGCTTTGTTTGTCAATGTCATTGGCGGTAAGTTCTAAAACTCTATTCCTGATCTTGCTTCGTTCGCCGCCTTCAGTCACTCCATTTTGCAACTTTATTTAACTTGACTCAGAGCCCCCACCCGTCACTACACAACACAACTATCTGTATCATACAGCAATGTAAACATCATACAGACAATCGCATAAATCGCATCCCCTTTCCTTCAATAACTCTTCATTAACCAGGAAAGACAATACTCCACAATTCTGTTTGCACACTTATAAACTTAAGAACAAATAAAACGTCCGTAACTTGCCAGCACTCCTCGGTTGACCGTCAGTTTCTCTCATCCCACTGTGCGACTACGAGCTGAAGCTGCCACACCGTTGTGTCCTCCCAATTGGCCAAATCCCAGTTGGGGGACACTGGCAACATAGCTTGAGTCGCACCCTCACACGAGTCTCCCGGACTCCACCGTACTTCGCCCTCTCCACGGAAAGGGCTACTGTCGGCCTCTCCCACAGGTCTTCTCTGGCTGCAAACACCCCACCATTGTCTGGCAGCTCCCTGTCTAGGCTCCAACAGGCTGACACGTCTTGCTGTCGACCGTCCCCACACGGGAGACAATTCTTCTCGTCGTCGGCTCCGAGGCTACAGAAACCTCCACTGTCATACGTCCCCACCCAGGAGACAACGAGGCGACAGCTAACCTCTGCTTCACGCTGTATTTTCTTGAGCCCTCAGCAAGATGGGCGAGTTCACTTTCCCTTAAGTGAGTCACACACTCCCTGGTTTTCCAAGCAGCTTATATTCATTCTCAAACAAGAGAGAACCTGAGTTTAACTGGCTCAACCAATGGAATCACGGGCACACACACACATCACACGATTTGTACCAATAAATTCCCAAGTTTTTTTATTCCACCAATGGAATCACTAGTCACCTACACATACACACCCAGCTGCTAGTGCCAACAAAGACTTGGCCACCCAGTGGTTAATGCATAACCTCCTATTCAAACTCATGTTCGATTCCCCGAAGCTACCCATTGTACTAACAGCCTGGACTTCTCTACCAGCCATGACTGATGCTTCAAGTATTTACTACCTCTATAGACAACAAGGCGCAAACCACTCAATAGGCCGCAGCCTTCCATTCATTCCTCAGAACAAAGACGACTGAATGGTCGCTGTACTCTGCCTGCAGGCTGACGGTCACCTACCCGTGACGCTCACCTGACACAATCGCCTTCCCTTCCGGCCCACTGGAGAACCCAGTGATAGCCAGCCAGTGGTCGGACTGGACACTCCTCTACCCACGACCGGCAGGTCGGCAACTCCTTGTCACTATCCCTCGGACATGCGAAACACTTCCAGCAACTCCCCTCCTTCAGTAGATGACTCGGGGTATTCCCTCTGGTGATGCCTGAGTTCGCACACTTGAAGAACCCAAGGAACTTGCTCTCAACAACAGCAAAACTACCCTTAATTTGCCTAAATGCTCGAGAACATTCGGCCGACTCATGACATACATGTTTGTAGGAAATCAATATCTCTGAAGTCTAAGTGACTGTCATAATGTGCACGTGTGTGTGTGTGTGTGTGTGTGTGTGTGTGTGTGTGTGTGTGTGTGTGTGTGTGTACACGCGCATTGTGCGGAGAGGGAAGGGGGGGGGGGGGGTAGGGATGTAGATGTAAAAGAGGGAGCACACTGGAAAGTAAAAAGTAATGGGGTAGATTGTAGTGTGAATGGGAAGGGGAGGAGGGGGTTATCCATATCCATATCCATAAGAAAAAAGCACGATGACAAGCTGTGCTGGCTGTAGTTGAAATTTTCGGCTTTGTTTGCCTTCGTCAGCAAATGACCTCCCGCACGCACACACACGCACGCACACACACACACACACACACACACACACACACACACACACACACACACACACACACACACACACACACACATATGCGCGCGCGCGTGCGCGCGCATTCATGCACCCACCCACACAAAGAGAGAGAGAGAGAGAGAGAGAGAGAGAGAGAGAGAGAGAGAGAGAGGAGAGAGAGAGAGAGAGAGAAAGAGAGAATTCGCTCATAAGAAAACCACATGCCTCATTTGAATACTGGAGTGAAATCGGTCTCAAACCCGGAAGGCACAATCCACAATCAACGCCAGCACAAATGAACGGATCGATCATTTCTGAGCTGTATTTAATTCTGTCGACCTCACTGTGGACACATTTTAAGATAATGATGACTGCCAATCACATGTTGATGAGCTGGACCAGTAATTTGCATGGAATAAACAAACGATGCTATTCGCGGTCTAAAACTATGCAAAGTCCAGGACCTAGTGGTATTGTAGCAAAATGCTGCTACGCTCTATCGATTGTATTACGTCTTTTTTGTTGCGTTTGTTAAAACATATTTGGCACACATGAGAACCCAGGTGCGTGGATTTTTTGGGGTGCCATTATTGTATGACACACACCGTGTTTGCATACACTCAGTCACAAACACAACTTGTTTACTCCATACGTGCGCATCTACTCCATTCATCCAAAGGAGAGACCAGAGAAACAGGAATTCACTTTTTCGGCTCCCTTTACGAATTTCAACGAAGAGTATCACAATTCATGAATCATGCACATAATGTTTCTTTTTAACCTAAATTTCATGTTCAATTATTATTCAAACCCTGTTTCTTCTTTCTTTTCAAAAAGCAACATACAGGTGTTACATTTCTCGTTCTTCTTTTTAAATTCTAAACAGTTGCACTAGAAAAAAAAAATTCTGTAGTAGAAAATTCCCCCTGCAGGAATTCAGTTTGCAAGAGTTTGGT
Organism: Conus ventricosus; assembly: GCA_018398815.1. Taxonomy (NCBI): domain Eukaryota; kingdom Metazoa; phylum Mollusca; class Gastropoda; order Neogastropoda; family Conidae; genus Conus; species Conus ventricosus. The sequence continues at coordinate 49,533,435 of CM031627.1, forward strand.
AGTAGGATCCAGTGCGGCTAAGGCTGTCTGAAAAGAAACTGCATGTCCTAACGTTAGCGGTGGAATTTGTAAGTTTGAATCAATAACTTATTTTCAGACATTATATAGCAAGACACCATAACATATTATACTCACGCATTCGTAGCATTCTGTTTCCAACACATTCCTACCTCCAGTTGGGGGATACAAAGTGAAATATTTAGAAACAAATATCAATCTCAAAAAACGGTATTTATTTCTTTGAAACCAATCACGTGTTATCACATAACCCTTCTCATTACACAATGCCATTATATTAATGTATTCATTTATCTATTCATTTACTGTTAATATTATCATTATTTGGTTCATCGTGTCAATCGTTTACTTATTGATACAATTTCTTCTCTCTTATTGATACAATTTCTTCTCTCTTTATGTATTTAGAATTCCCCAAGTAGCAGCTTACCATGGGGAATCAATATCGACCAAACAGAATCTCTAGCAGACTACTGTCTGAGCTACATCAACGTCGACCACTCTCTGGTCTTATGGAAAACTAGGTTTTCCTTTTTCAACCCCCAAGATTGAGAATCAACTACCAACTCGGCCCAGGCCAAGTGCCCTTTCCTCTTGTCTGAAAGCTCCTGGTCAGCCGTACATATCGGGAGCATACCCGTCCCACGAAACAGTGAGTTTTTCTCACTAATCACGTGCCCCAGTGTTCAATCATGGACAAGAAAAGGTTAGGGATTGAAGCACTGTTTTTCTATGGCCTAACATTTCAGTTGAAAGTCTAAATCTCGCTTTTTTAAATCGGCCCTACTTTTCACGCCCAGAGTCTCCCGTCAGGACATTGTACCTCTGCACAAGACTGGAAATGTTGATAATCTTGACAAATGTCGAGGAGTGTCTCTAATGAGTATAACTGGAGAGTGTTTGCCTTGGAATGGAACAACTGCCTCAAACAATAGGGAGAGGATACTGAAAAGATTGCTGAGGAATAAAGTGTTGTTGTTTTTATTTTTTTAGATCAGGCTGTTTTATCTCCGACAAGATATTTGTCTTGTATGCTGTAGTGTAAAAAAATGAGTAGTAAAACGTCGGGAAAAGTGTGTTTGCTTCGTAGACTAAAAAGTAACTGAGCACACTTTGCTCATTACAATCTTTTCATAGCAGACGACTATTTGCTCCAACCTGCTTCAGCCAGAGCACAGTAATCAGCGACCCAGTGACCAGCTTATTGGAGACGATTGTGCAATGGCCACTCAAATCTGAATCACTGCCATAATATCGAATAGCACTTTGTCTTTTTCATTGATCATATAACTGAACTTGATTGAAACAATTATTTGAAAATTACAGTACCAGAGCTCCAAGTTTGGGCTAAACTCTGCTGTAAATTACTGATATGATTGCATCATTTTACAACTGTTTATTTTTCTTGTCAAAATGTTTGAACGATTATACTGTTGTGATGGTGTGGAGTCGTAGGGAGTGTAGATGAAGACAGACAGGCAGATGATGGTAGGTTCGAGAAACCAAGAGACAACAGCCAGCCAAAGACAACACTTTTATTTTGCTTCCAAGAGCCTCAGGAATACACCCACTCCCTCAGGCTAAGAGCGCTTCACTTATACAGTGGAGAGTCGGACCGCAAAGCAAGCAACATGGTGCCACAGAAAAAAAGACAGGCCTTGTGAGGCATGAGCTATCTGTCACAGCTCATGTGTTGTCCGGCTCGTTTTTTGTTCAAAGCATTCAAACACATTTACTGTTGGTGAAAACCTCACACCCCAACAAATAAATAAAGCATGCCACCTGTGATAATTTTGTTGCGGTATTTTATTATCAGTGATTTAAATTGGAGAATTAACCCATTTTTAACGAGTCTGTGTCACATGTTTTTATTGCGATAATGAATGTCAAACAACATGAAGTAATTTTATGAATAACAGGCATGTCACTTTTTTCACATACATAAGTTTGATGATCCAAGACCGTTTGTGAGCGGAGAACTTTCTCTAAAATTTGACACAAAACACAACCGGCTTTCTTCATGGCCTGGATGTCGACATGAGCATTTGATACGATTTTTTTTTATTACAAAATACTCTGTTGAAGCAGACTGCCGAATAATTATTTTTAAAAATTTTCAGTTGTTATTTATCATTCAAATGGAATCATTAAAAGATTTCGATCGGAAGTCTGCATTCCGTTTAGAATTCCCATTTAGCAAAAAACCCGACTTTGACAAGGAATGGAACACAGAAGGGGGGACTGTTCAAAATTTTTTTGAAAATGTTATTTTAGCCTTTATTATCCAAACGTTTTACAAAAGCGTTTTGTGTTAATTACTCAAAAAAATTTGAAATCTTTTTTGTGATAACAGCGAAAAAATACGATAAAAATTTATTCAAAAATTGGATTCTGGGAGAAAAGGGCTTTGAAAATATGTTAATTAACTATCTATGACTAGTTTTTAGGCTTTGATGCTTATGCGGTAGAAGGGGCCACCAAACCCAAGATCAAACAACTCAGCCCTTAATTTTTTTGGGAAAATTTTGGGGGCTCATATGTTTGATGTAAGTGTAAGTAATTAAAATGGTAAATGAAAAAAAATGAAAAAAGGGTACCCCCAGAGCACGAGGCCCCAAAAATATGTTTTATTGGGAAAATGTTTTTATATGGAAAGGGTTTTCTGGCAGAAGAAACCCTTCCGGAAAGTCTAAATGTTAAATCAGCTACAGAAATTGAAAAAAAAGGAAAAAAAAAAAAAGAAAAACCGGGGCATTTCCATGAGATACTTGTTTTTTTAAAATGTAAAATATAATTTAAGTGATTTTTTCTTTAATTCACTTTAGTGAAAAACGTTAAATTGGACAACAAAAAACAACAACAACACTTGTTTTTGTGAGGGTTTTGGAAATGTTTGGTTCCCACAGCTTGTGGTGATTTAAAACAATTTCATTTAAAATTTTTAGGCGGAGACTCGCTGATCAAAGCACCAACTTGGCTTTTAAAATTTGGTTGCAACGTGAGGTTTTCAGATAAGCTTGCATCAGCAGAACGTTACAAACTGCCCCCTTGCTTTTGCAGCATTATGCCAAAACATTGTCTAGATCACAAAATATTGTGGTGTCAGAAAATAAACTTTTAGTTTAGTTTTTGATTTTTTCCTTACTTTGTGCATAACCAAGAAAACGAAAATTACTAAACATTATTTAGTCCAGCTTGCAAGGGTAAGGGAACCATGGTTTGTTTTGTTGCCGGTAGGTTTTTATAAAATATTTTTAGAATTTAAAAATGCACAAGCTAACGGAAGTGTGTTGGGAAATATGTCATGTGGGGAAAACTGTCGTAAGACAAGTAAGTTTTCTGTACACTTTTAAACCAGAGAAGCCCCAAGTTGTGCTAGAGGGGCTGATAGGGTTTTGGGGGTCAACCCGTAGAATAATGTTTTTTAAATAGCGAACAAAAAACAATAGGAATTTTTCAAGTTATTGATACGTCATGGTGGGTGTTATAAACACGGGGTTGAAATGATTGATGATCCAGTGACACTGAAAATCAAGATGTTTGGGTAACCACCCGCCGTGGCAAAAGTGGGGTTAGCGTCGCGGATCCCGGCTGGGAGGTGTGGGTTCAAATCCATCAGAAGTCATGGGGGGTTTTTTCTGCCCGACCGGCTCCTCCCCAGAGTTGAGTTTGTTTGGGACTCAGTTGGGGAAGACGGGGCCAACGCCCATTTTCACCCATTAAATGGTGCGTTTTGAGATGTTGCTCAAATTTCCTGCCAACACTGCAGGTGCCTGTATCTCTGGGCCTGGTTGACCCCGGGTATTTTATAAAAGGAAAGGTAGGTCACCCCTTGGTGTCTCAGACCAAAAAGGGAAATCCGTAGCTATTTTATTCACCTTCTCATTTGATTTAAAAAAAAAGTCCAAATTCTGGGCCCTTCATGCCTGTTCATGGTGACCCAGTTTCGATGCCCTTTCCCCACGTCCGTGGCTTGGTTTGGTTCCGTGGGGTCACCAGTATGGCGAGCCCAAAGGGGGCTGTCGTTGGACGGAGGGGTGGGCCCCCCGGAGGGAGGCTCATCACGCGGCTCGCGACAAAGCAATTTTGTCGCCAGTAGGGAGGTTGTGGTGGCATCCTGCGTATGCTAGTCGAACAGGCGCCCTGAAAACCCACCGAAGTGACTCGGTGCAGGCGTGTTCCCCCGGTGGGTTCCCTCTTTACGACTTCACTTTGCGCTCCCTGGGTTTCCCCGGGTTTGCCGGGGTTCGGGGCCCGACCGGGGTGGTGGGGAAAGGGGTGTCGGATTGAGCGGCGGGGTACATCCCTCTGAGGTGGGCAGGGGTTTGGGGCAGCAAAAAAAAATAAAAAAAAAAAAAGAAAAAAAGTTGTTGTGTACAAAATGGCACTGACGGGTTTAGGGGGGGGGGGGGGGGTTGGGGGTATAAATTAATTGGTTACTGACAGCAGACGAAAATAACCTATAAGGGAGGATAGCCAAATAATGTTCTGAAAAATAACCTTTGAATTGTAGAGTTGAGATAAGAAACAAATAGGATGAAACCGACCGAGTCGACTGAAGAACGCTTTGTTTTTGTGTAATAAATAGATGTTTTAAATGGAAAATTGTCACCGTTTGTAATTTTTCATTTGTTTTTTTTGAGGGAAATTCCTAGAAATTACTGAGGGTCAAGTGTGTAAGGTATTAGTGATGCTTTTTCCATTTTTTTTAAAAAACTTGTTTAATTGTTTTAAAGTATCATACTGACAAGTTTTAATGATCGTTAAGAAGAGTGTGTTTTGTGTCCCAAATACAGATTCGTAAAAAACTTAATCTGCGCAAAATGGTAAATTCTCACAAAGTTACTAGGGGGCTGCCTAAATTCTGGATATCAAAGGCATTCGGTTATGTGTGAAAGGGTATGGTATATGAGTTTTTATGCTGATGTACTCATAAAAAACATTGTTTCGCAACGATCCAAGAGAAATTTATTGAGTCGGTCTCATTGATGTCAATATAAAGAAGCCTTAAATGTTTTCAATACCTGTTTAAAGACGCTGTATGTGTATGAAAAAAAAAAATAAGAATTAATATGTTTTGAAGCCCAAAACAGGGTTTGGGATACTGAAAGTTAAAAAAAAAGAAAAGATCGTAATTTACTTAAGAAATTTAAACGTATAATCACGACAAAGATGTAAAGTTCGTGGGGCGGAAGAGAGTTTTAAATTTGCAAAGGAAAAAGCAGAAGCAATTTAACCCACTTTACTGACAGTTTTATCGCATCTGTGAGAATGAGCAAGTGTTTGGAAAGTCTGGGTTTCAAAATTAAAAAAAAAACCCCTGAAAACCCAGGAACCGTTTATTTGGGAAAAATGGTACGAACTTTTTACGACACTTCAAAATAAAGACTTAGAGCATATTAGTAAATTTCAGTGGAATCAAGTAAAGCAAAAGTGATTATCTAAACCGCCCAATTTCCAAAGGGAGGGTAAATTTGCATAAAAAAAAGTTAAAAAACCGTAAAGTGCGGGGGCCGATGGTAAAATTGCTAAAATGCTGAAGTATACTGAAAACGTTTAAATTTTGAAAATTTTTTACCTGCTTTTAAATTTTTTATTAACAAAGGGAATTTTTCTGTAGTAGGCTGAATGTATTGTTTCCATGTATAAAAATGGCAAAGTGAAAGTCCTAAAAATTTTTAGGGGATTTTTTTAAAATGAACCGGCGTAAATTGTAAAGTGCTTATTAATCATAGGGGTGCAGGTATAAATTGAAAATAAAAATATAACTGGCGAAAATTTGGTAGGATTTAAAAACAATTATTCAAAGTTGTCATATTTGCAAAAAAGGGGGAGTTAGTTACCCCCAAGGACAAAAAACGGTACAGGACTGGCACTAGTCGTGTTTTCTCGTTTTTCTTTAATGGCCCTTTGGCAAAAAAAGGGTTTTTTTAAATGTAGTTTTTGTTGGGTTTATAGACTTTTAAAAGGATTTTATTCAGTAAAAAGAACCCTTTTTGGCCTTTCTGTTAAAATTTTCGTTTTGGTTAAACGGGTCAGGTGATAATAAGCGTATTCCTGTGAAAAAATAAAGTTCGGGTGGGGGTAACATGACTGATTGTATTCAAAGTACCTCAGGTGTAAAAAAGGGGGTGTGGTAGTCCCGTTTGGTTTTCTTTTTCTTGACGAGTTGACTTTTGAAATTGTTTTTAAATGGCAAACATGGTGCACAGTTTACATGTGCATTTGGAGTTGTTTTTTTCTTTTTTGGTGAAGATGTTGCTTGATGTCTGAAATGTTTTAGGCTTAAAATTCAATAAAAAGTTTGTTCCCATCTGCAACTTATTCAATTAAAAAGTCAATGTCAAAAAGCAACTTTCGTGTTGAAAGGGTGGTTTTAGGAATTAGAGAAAGTGGATTTCTTTGGGTCGGTGTTTGTATAACGTTTTAAATTTTGGTTATGTATTCTCCCAAAAAAAATTAAGCTTTTTTTGCATGTGAAGATTTTTCAAATAGAGCCAAAGGGGCATTACTCTGTTTGCAACAGCTATACAATTAAAAACAATCTTTGAAAAATTTTATGAAATTGTTTTTTCTTCAAATAAGCCCGCATGTATGGGTGAACTTTTGGGGCCTTTGTGTTTTTTGTGTTTTGTAAAAGGTATTATTTTTTTTGCTGAAGCGTTTTTATGGGGTGAGCATGCGAAAAACCCAACGATTTTTTCCTATGGCAGAGTAAAAGTGCCCAATATATTTTTAATTTGTACCAAATGTTTCCTATTGGTTTAAAATAATACAAATTTGGGAAAACCCCAATGTTGCCAAAAGAAAGCATGTATATGTTTTATGATTTGGATGCGAGAGGAAAGGGGAACTGGGTTTCAAATGTGAGGGTTAGATTTTATGCATTGGTTTTGGTTTGTGTGGGTTTAAACAGGGTGTCGGGGAAAAAAACGATTTTTTCGTATTTTTTGGAATAGACTAATTCATTGCAGATGGAAAAAAGGGGCATGTCTATTCAAGAAAGCGACCCTTTTGCTTTTTTCAGCAGTTTTGAAGTATGCACGGTGTTCCATATATCTATCAATTAAATGGAAAACTTTAATGTATATTATGACAAAGTTAGATCGTATTTCTGAACTTTTCTTATTTTCGTTTCCGGGAAAGCAAATTGATCTTCTCTGTCCACTGTGTAAAAAAGGCCCAAAAAAATTAAGGTTCATTTGATCTGTTTTCCCATTTTGAATGATTGAGGAGTCCATCGATTAATAAAAAATATTTAAGATCCTTCCCCTTTTGACTTTTTTATTAGGCACTAAAGGAAGCTCCTAAAACGTTTCGCTGTTTTCTTGTACAAAGGGATTTCGGATTAGAAGTATGTTGCAGGTTTGAATTAAATTTTTTGTACGTTTGATATTAGTTGTCGATTTCCCGTTGCACTTCGGTGGAATTTGTTTGATTTTTTCCTGTTTTTTTTTTTTTTTTTTTGTTTTCGAAAAGTTTTTTTTACATTACCTCTTCATTAGAGTAGGGCTTATGAAAAAAAACTGTATCTCTCTCTTCTTCTTCCTTTTTTTTTCTTCTTTTTTTTTTTCTCTTTTTTCTCAAATTAAAATTGGAGGATATGGTGTTTTGTCCGTGTTCCTATACCCCCAAAACGTTTTTTTTTTATTCCATTTTGATATTGATAATGCTTTTTTTTCTTTTTTTCTTTTTTTTCCTAAAAAGGATGTTTTTTTCGCCTAAAAAGGGGATTTTTAATGCAGCCTTTTTAAAACTTATAAGAATGTTGTAAAGATGTTTTTGATGGGAAAACCCCGACCCTCTTTAAAATATTTTTAAGGGTGTTTTTGAAACCATTAGTAAAAATTTAAGAATGATTTGTAATTGTGATTCAACCGCGTGGTGTAAAGGGGAGACCCTTTAAGGTCGTTTTCTTTACTTTTGCAGTGGTTGTGATTTTCAATTATTTTCATATTTTCTAAAGAACTTGTTGCTCTTTGCTGACTCTATAAGCTGCCGCTTTAGAAGCAAGATTCCTGACCTTACCCGCCCCGCGTTTGTTTTTCTTCCCAAATGAATACCCTATATGCCGGTGAAAAACTTTTACTGAAAAATTTGTTGGAAAGATGGATATGCTAGTTTGTTTGCGGCGTTGTGTATGTAAATAAAAATTTTTTACAAAGACTCGAGTGCTGTAAGTTTAGTAGATATTATATATATATATTTTTATTATTTTATTATATATTATATAATATATATAATTTTTATTTTTTTCAATTTCGCACTTAAATGTTTAATGATTTCATGAAAGAATATACAAATGCAGTATGAAAGTGTTTGTTGTGGTTTTTAACACAGTAAAACAATCTGCGATGGTGTGGTGAAAATATGATTCTTGAGGTTTTAGAATCGTCATCGACTTAGAGCATGGAAAAAATGCTTACGGTGGTTGGTGTGGTGGGGGAAGGGGTGTGCAGGTGAAGACAGGGATGGTGGAAGTGTAGGAAACCCAAGGGGCAGCAGCCCGTCAAGAGACACGAAGGGCGTGGGTGTTTTCTTTATTTTTTCCCTTTTATGGAAGGGCTCAAACCCGGAGCGCCCCCGGAGCACTCTCTCTCTCTCTCTCCTCTCTCTCTCTTCTCTCTTCTCTCTCTCTCTCTCTTCTCTCTCTCTCTCAGCGCCTTCACCAAAAACTGCCCTCTGTTATGCGTGCAGCCCGACCGCAAGCCGCAACCATGTGCAGTCAAAAAGCCTTGCGAGCGGGAACGACAGAAATTTTTTGCTATTGTCGCAGCTTCTGTGTTGTCTAGCTCGCCCTCCCCTTCAAAATATTTAACTTTTTTGATATCGGGAAACCTCGGAACCCCGGAATAGAATGCAATAAAAATTTTACATTCTGTGGCTGTGTAAAGTTATTGGTGTTAAAAATTCGGAATGAACCCACTTTTGACGAGTTTCGTCATATTTTTTTCTATTTCGATGAAAAATTTCCAAAAAAACTGAAATAATTTTGTAATGAATGAATAGCTGGCATTTCGCTCTTTTTATACATATATATACATTTCATTATCCAAGATGCCGTCTGTGCGGAGAACTTTGTGTTTAAAATCTGGATCAAAATTTGCTTTCATCGCCACATGGCCGTCGCCATGTGCTTCTAACACGATCTTCGATAAAATGTTATTCTGCTGAAATGGTCCATCGGATGATAACTTATATATATTTTCGGTTGCTTCTATCATAGAAATGGAGTCATTAAAAAGATTTCGATTGGGAAGTCCGAATTTCATAAAAGGACAATTTAGATCAAAACTCCGACAATCAACAAAGAAGGCGAATTGCTCAAGGGACCGGCGCCGTCAGTCATTTCGTATAGTCGCAAGCTTGTACAGAAAAGATCACTGGCATGCGATATACAAAATCAGAGCTTATGGACTTTACTTTCAATGCGCGTTCATGGATTCTTTGGATTCTCTCATACTTTTTATAAAATCAAGAATTATTTACGGCTTGTTCGTCGGACAATTCAAAATGTCGCCCAGATTAATTGTGCGAAATACCAGTTTTAGAGAAAATGTGGGCTTCCCAGCCCAACACGGTTGTTATGAATAGAATACATTATTTTTTGTGACTTCAGCGATGAATATTCAACTATGTAGGTTCTGAGGTTCTGAGGTATTCATAATTTAAAGAGTTTACACAAGAAAATTGAGACCAAGGGAGGAAAGGGGGAAGATAACTCATGAACAAAATATCTTGTCTACGAGGGGTGTCCAAGAAATATACACTTTTAGCACCCAGCTCAGCGATGCTTTACTTCAAAGAGTTGTATGGTCTATAAACAGTCAAAAGGAATTTGGGGGTTCTATACAGAGCATGTCCTTCAAAAGAAAACATCCCAGGAATGATATCGCCATTGATACATGGTTTCTGAATGTCCATTCTACTACAGACTGATATTAGTAATGTGTGTAATAATGAAGCACTTGATGTATACAATGACAGTTGTATGAACCGACCACTTACACAAGCAGATGTATTATTAGCGCGTTGAAGACTGAAAAATCGCAAGGAAACTGGCCCTGACGGCATTATCGGTGACTTATTTAAACGTTCTTCTGATCAGGTAATGTAACTTGAACACCAGCGGACATGAGTTCTCCCAGGACAATGTCAGCGTCCTGGACCAGGAACCTACATGGTTCCAAAGAGGAGTAAAGGAGGCCATCTACATCGCGGCCACGTCTCCTTCCCTCAACCGAGACCGGGGGCGACACAATCTACCAGCAGCCTACACTTCCCTTATTCGGTCTCGTGACTCGAGTTCATCTCGATATCGCGGGCACCGAACACAACTCACTCAGTGAGACATTCGGCGCTGACGAAGGCCTCTGGATGGAGGCCGAAAGCTTCGCTTCGGCAAAACTTTCTGTGTGAAAAGGTAAAAAGACTGTGTTTAGTCAGGTGATGTAATCGTTTCTGAAATTGTTAAATATATTATTTGCAAATTGTACAATCCCAGAAAACTGAACTGAATCAATTATTTTGTCATTTTTAAACAAGGGTGATGTTGATGATCCTAACAATTACATTGTACTAAACTCTTTGGGATGATGATTGATGACAGACTGCAAGAATGGATAGAGGAAAATAATATCACAGGTGATTATCAAGCAGGCTCTAGAAAAGGGTCACTCAACAACTGACCACATGTGTACTCTCTTTGCGCTTATACAGACGCAGTTTTCTTATAATAGAAAGTTATATTTAGCTTCTATAGATTTCGAAAAAGCGTTTGACTCCATTAGTAGAAATGTCCTTGGACCCGTTTTGATTGAAACAAAATAGCATTGAATGTAAATTCTATAAATGTATTACAGATATCTATGATGGAGTTAGAGCCAGAGTTGGTTGTGGTGCACAACGTACTGACTGTATCATTATTCTAGAGGAGTTGAGCACGGAGATGCATGCAGCCCTTTCCCATTTCTTTGTTTATTAATCAGTTAGCTCTTAATGTAAACAGAAATTGTAAACATGGCGCTTTATTGTGATTCGACGCTTTTGGAGTGTTTATCCTTCTGTTAGCCGACGATGTTGTTTTGATGTCTGAAGCTGTAACAGGGTTATAAACACAGTGGAACAGCGTGCACTGAGCAGCTCGATCAGTGCAGTTGAAAGTCAATGTGCAAAAACAAATATCATAGCATTGCGTAAATGTGGGTATTTAAGCGGAAGGGAAAGGTGTGCGTATGATAATATTAACATGTCAGTTGACCATGCTTACAAACATTTAGGTATATTATTCTCAAACATGCCAGTTGACCATACTTACAAACATTTAGGTATATTATTCTCAACACGCTTGGGTTTTGTCGGTGTGTGTAAAGACCTTTCGAATAAGGTGAAAAATGCTTTGCTTTGCATCGTACACATTCTTAATAATTTTTCATTTACGTTAATTTTCAAACTCTTTGATACTCAGGTTCAACCAGTCCAAAAGACGGCTCTGAGCTATGGGAAGTAGAGAAAGTGGATGTGTACTGTGAATCTGTTAATATTTTTGCTCTTAAAAGGTTTCTAGGTATAGACAGACGAACTCGAAATGAACTTATTAACTCAGAAACTGAGTGTGCGTTTGTTTGTTTGAATTTGGAATTTAGTTTGTTGGGATGAAAACGTACTTAACCGTAGACATAGATAAGTACCAAAAACATGGAACAGCAGAATTCAAATTAGGAATATGTGCAGTAGCCATCCATAATATGAGAAATCGAACATGTGATAATTGTAATTTGCTTTGACCTTTTATTAAAGAATAACATGGAACCGAATTACAGTTCGTCCTGTACCGCCCAGCTCTCATGAGCACTAGAGAAAAGTTTATTAAGCCCAAATATTACAGACAACCATCTTGGATTAAACTGAGCATATTCTGTGCAGATATGTCTTCTTAACCTGTTGATATTTTTTCATTGTTTTTGTTCAAATCGTTTAAGTATTGAGAAATTTTATACTTCTTCAAATTGCCTTCAAATCATTCTTGTTTTGTCCCGTAGTTTAATTCTAGGAATATAACTATTGTGCTTTGCTTGTTCCCACACCCCTTCATTAGGAGTTCTGGACTGTTGTGTCAGCAAAGTATTTGGATCTGAATCTCAATCTTAAATACACACACACACACACACACACACCACACACACACACACACACACACACACACACACACACAAGCACTCACACACACACACACACACACACACACACACACACACACACACACACACACGCGCGCGCGTGCGCGCACACACGCACTTACGCACTTACGCATGCACACACGCACGCACGCACGCACGCACGCACACATACACACACACACACACACACACACACACACACACACACACGCGCGCGCGCGCGCGCGCGCGCGCGCGCGAAGTTGGGTTTGTGCAGTTTCCATATGCTTTTCAACGACAGCATAATTTATGCAAATAATAGAAGTTTAGGTACGCCGTATAATAACAGTGATTTTGTTTTGTTTCGTGTCTTTTCTTCACCATTGGGAAGTGTCAGGCCTTTTACTCGCATCATTGTTTGTATTCCATGTTTTGAACGGTGTTCGCATTTGATTTAGACTACAGAATTCAAGAAATCTAAATCTGGCATTGTAACAGCACACATGCACCCATACAAATCCATACATAAAATTGATGTTGTCACGTTCACAAACGGAACGAGGACAAACCTTCTAAGTAGAAAACCTGCTGTTGGTAAAGGAAGTATCAGTACCATCTGCCCAGGGGTGGACTATCTCCTGAACCAGAACTACACAGATGACATGTTCCTGTGGGTCAATGCATCAGATTGTCAAAACAATTTACCACAGTTCACAGCACGCCAGGGTGTGGTGTATGGGGTGTGTGAGGGAACCACCTTTTACTGTAAAATGTCTGTAAAGGCCATGCATGGTGGTCTACGGGTTCATCTGAAACGCTTAGAATATGAGTGCAGTTCCAGTCAATGGGATGTAGGTATTAGCTATATAGCAGACAGCATGTTATATGGATCATTTGTTAGCTGCAAGTCGCATTCTTTGCAAGAATTGATATTTGATTTAGGAAAGTATGACTTGCGTCTATTTACCAAAAATAATCCCATGGTAAGTTTGTCTATTGAAAACACGACAAAATCTAACTTTATTGTGAAATACATCACGGACCACTCCGGATATATTGTTTTGACAGAACTTGCAACCTTGAGGTGTGATTATTGTTGTAGACATCATGATCTGGAAATAGCACCAAGATCGGCCTTACTTTTAAGTGTTCAACTATCATGGTGCATCTTCGAGACATCCCATTGCATTTCGATTCAGTTCACTTGCAGAAACCAAAAGACGGCCGGGAAATGTGTCACAACAGTTCACACTGGATTTAACGATCCCGCTCATCTTCTGTTTGTATCATCTGCTCGAATTATTCCTAGACAACAGTGTAAATGCGAAACCGCTCGCTATATCAAAGCATTTTTTTCTGTCATGTCTGAGAGCGATGGACCTCAGAAGCTGCCTGGTGGTTTGTTCAACTGCTCTGGTGGCCATTACACTAAATTCCAGGATCACTTGCACTGTAACCTAAAACCAGAGTGTGAGGATGGACGGGATGAAACAGAACACTGTTCTTTTAGCAGTTCTGGCTGTCAAGGGCTGGTGGCTTCGCGTAACAAATGCTACTTATTGATTACAACGAATTTGGCTTTTAAGTCTAAATCTTATGCTAAGCATGGCTGTCAGGCAAGAAGTGGAAGACTCGCTTCCATAAAAACGAGGAAGGAAAAGGAAGAGTCTCTGCATATCTTTGAGACTTACCATAGTTTTGTTGTTGTTGTTGGATTCACAACAGGATGGCACTCCCAACCTTTTACGTACAGGAGACTTAGTATGTGGTCTGACAACACTGTGGCCTACAATGTGGATCACTTCCGGTTCTACGTAGGTACTAAGAGTTCAGCAGAGTATGTGCTTATTTCAATGAAGCTCGAAACTCCTCCCATGGGTTTTATGTTAGCATATCTTGCTTTGTGTGAAAGGAAATCACGAGAAACTAATGTGTGTCCTCCTTGTGTTTTACTGACAGAATCAGACTCGACTTCATTAATGTTCACAAACACTCGTCAGTTTTTATCTGTACGCTCTGATGGCCATTTCTTGCATCAATTCTTAATGTGTAATCAACACACTTATTCTGGTAGTGCAGCGACTTCACAGTGCTACGTGTCGGCAGACATGAATGTTCCCCATAACACTACAAAGCTTGATGCAGAAAAGGCTGCTAGTGTCATGTTTACATGTGATGATGGTAACAAGAATGTGCATTTGACTCTACTGTGTGACTTTAAAGAGGACTGTCTAGATGCCAGTGATGAGTCATTCTGTAAACACCCCTCATGTTCCAGTTTTCAGTGTTTGAGAGGCCAGTGCATTTTAGACAGTCAAATCTGTAATGGATTTTCGGATTGTTTTGACGATTCTGATGAGAGAGTCTGTCTGAAAACCGCACATTTTCTCAGTGCTGCAAGTACACAACGCTTGCATATCAACTTAGATGGCATGGGCTACGTCACTCAGCAGAAGATAAGAGATGACGAGCCCTGTCCAGCGAGTCATTATCGTTGCACAGCAGAGTGGCTGTACTGTCTCCCAGTCTATACTCGTTGTAACGGAATGTCTGACTGTGTCTATGGAGAAGACGAACAAGACTGTGAGAGGAAAAGCTGTCCTGGGTTTTATCAGTGTCAAGATTCCAGAGTGTGTGTTCATGGAGATCATCTATGCGATGGCTGGGGCCAGTGTCCACTGCGAGACGATGAATTGATGTGTGATGTGACCTGTCCGGAAAGTTGTCTGTGTCAAGGTCATTCTTTCTTATGTAGCAAAACGTTTCCTGCTGAAATGTACCCTGAACTTCGTTTTGTGGACGCCACAGGCACGGGAATGTTGTTATCACGTTTTGCTACAAATGTATATTTGATTCGATTGATTCTGTGTGACTGTTCCCTTTTCAATATTTCATGCATTGAACTTTACAACTTACAACACCTTGATCTGTCCAATAACCACTTAATTAGGCTTCAAGTGGCTGACATTCTCCATTTATCAAACCTAGCAACACTATATTTGGCAAACAATCCCCTCTATCAAATTTCAAATCAGCTGGGGAAGCACGTTAATTATGGACTCAGACGCGTGAGTTTATCAAATACGCACTTCAATATTGTCACTACTTTATTATCTATGTATTTGTATCAGGTAAAATGGCTTAATTTGTCCTTTTCTGTCATACGAATCGTCAACTCTACAGGCTTTACAAACGCTCCACAACTGACTGAAATCGATATACGAGGGAATCCAGTTGAAACCTTTCCGTGGGATTCCTTGTCAGAAGTCGTACACCTGAAAACCTTCTTCTCCTCAGACTACAGATTTTGCTGTGATAGCCTACTTCCTCCTCGTTCTGCCAGACTAAGATGTCTAGCACCTCACGCCATACTTGTTTCTTGTAAAAGTCTTCTTCCATCTGCACTGTACAGACTGTTCTTTTGGGCAACGAGTGTGTCTGCCATAGTAGGGAATTCAGCTTGCTTTGTAGCTTTAATCGTGTTCAGTAAAATGTTTGACAGATGTTTTGCTGGAGCCTTGGCGCACTTGCAGTTGGCTAATGTGTGCATGGGATGTCACGTGTGCATTAGTATTGTAGCAGACGTGATGCTGCATGGAAAGTACATCCAAACAGAGACAGAATGGACCCATAGCATCATCTGTAAATTAAGTGGTTTCCTCTGCTTATTGTCCAACAAAGTGTCCATGTTCATGATTATGCTCATAACTTTTGATCACCTTATAACCCTTTGTTTTCCTGCTAAATCAGTAAGACCCGATAAACCATTTAGAGTCACCGTTTGCTCTGTAGCATGGATTGCTGGAAGCGTGTTGTCAGTCATACCATTTCTTCCTGGTTTGTCACACTGGGGTCTTCATGGTCAGTCTGGTCTGTGCCGTCTGGCTCTCTTTACTCGTTATACTGATGTCCAAACCTTTAAATGGTTTCCTGTTATTTTGATTAACAATTCCGTTTTCTTCTTAATGATAGTGGGGTTTCTTGTCGTGATTCACCGTCGATTACCAAAGTACAGAATCCAACTCGATCCCAATAAAAGGTCAGTGTACCTTTCAGCACACTTGGCGACAAAGGTCGCAGTTTCCAACGCCGTTTGTTGGCTGACATTTGGCCTGGTTTGGGCGATGGCCTCAGCCGGTGTCACTGATTTCAACAGCATCTACAAAGCCCAGGTTGTGTTCACGATACCACTCAACTCTGCGCTCTGTCCATTTCTCTTTGTGTGGACTGTGGTGGCAGAGCGACGTGGACAAGCTCAAGAAGAGAAGGTACTGAGAATGTTAAAATCACGGAAGCAATTTCTACCGGCCAAATGATGACGAGACCAACTACTACTAACTACTACTACTACTACTACTACTACTACTACTACTACTACTACTACAACAACAACAACAACAACAACAACAACAACAACTACTACTACTACTACTACTACTACTACTACTACTACTACACAGACGACATGTTCCTGTGGGTCAATGCCTCAGACTGTGCAAACAATTTACCACAGTTCACAGCACGCCAGGGTGTGGTGTATGGGGTGTGTGAGGGTCCAACCTTTTCCTGTAAAATGAGTGTGCACAGCATGCATGTTGGTATACTTGTTCATCTAAAACGATTTGAATATGAGTGTAGTTCAAGTCATTTAAGTCATTGGGAAGTAATTCATTGATGATAGAGCAGAACGTATCTACATGGGATGCTTTGTAAGTTGTATGTTACATTGTTTGTTTGTTTTTTTCTCTTTTATTTCGAAGAAACAGACTTATGTTTATAGTGCAAGAACAGTCCCATGGTCAGCTCGTACATTGAAAACGTTGAAGAAAATTCATTATAGGTTATATCACAGAATACTCAGGATACATTGCAGTGACAACATTAGTATCTATGCAAACATCAACAACTAAGGCACCATCATCCAGAGATACCACCAAGATCTGCTTTTCTTGTTAGTATCCGACAATCACGGAGTACGTTCAGCGAGTTGAGTTGCATCCATATGCACTTTGAACGCAACAACTCAGATACAACGTAAAAACGTAATAAACAAATTTACACACAGGAATTCACAGCCCAGCTCATCTTCTGGCTGTATCATTCGTTTGGATTTTCTATGGATAAATGTATGGATGTACATCTCACTATGCGAAAGCGTATTTTTCGGTTATTTCTGAAGGACCATGAAAGCTACCTGATCGTTTGGTCAACTGTTCTGTTGGCCATTACATTCAATTTCAGGATCACGTGCACTGTGACATACATCCAGAGTGTAAAGATGGACGGGGTGAAACAGAACACCGTTCTATCTGCAGTTCTAGTTGGCATGGCTTGGTGGCTTCACGTAACAAATGTTGCATACTTATATCAGCAAGGATACTTCTTACAGGACTAAATCTCACTTTAAACGTAAATGTCAGGGGGAAAATGGAAGACTGGCATCCATAAAAACTAGAAAGGAGAAACAGACAGTTTGCACAATTTTGAGAATTATTAGATTTTATGTACCTGTTGGGTTCACATTAGAGTGGAGCATCCAGTGTTTTTGTGCTTATAGTTTTGGCATGTGGTCAGACAACACTGTAGCCTACAATATCGGTCATTTTAGTCTACAACCTTGAACATATTAATGAGGTACCAAACAATATGGTTCAATTCTCTATTTCAGATCAGTTATTTTTTGAAATGCGGCTTCTGAAAATTAGAAGAAAAAAACAAAACAATATCATACTCATGCTTCAAAAAGAAGAGAATGGGACAGAATTTGAAAAGAACTGGAAGCAAAAATTAAAAGTATAAGTGTAAATGTTAATGAAGATAATCTGGAGAAACTAGAGCAATCCAAAGTGCAGCTGCAAGAAATATGCGAAAAGAAAGTAGAAGGCATGACAGTTAGATCAAGGATAAAATGGCTTCAGGAGGGTGAGAAGCCTAGTCAGTACTTTTGTGGCATGGAAAACAGAAATTTTATTGATCGCTCAATGAGTTATCTGGAGAATAATGATGGTGAAATAATATCGGATCAAAATGCAGTTCTTAAAGAAGTCGAAAGATTCTATCAGGAGTTGTATTCAGAACACTCCCTAATAGTCTTTTGATGTTAAGTAGTTTTCCATGGACATTTCTTTTTCAACCATCCTTGGCGGCACTTTCAAGCAAATCAGTGGTGTCGCCATGGGTACCAAAATGGGCCCCAGCTATGCATGCCTTTTCATGGGATACTTTGAACACAACTTCCTGCAACAATACCATGGTTCTATCCCTGAATTCTATAAACGCTACATCGATGACGGACTTGGTGACACCTCCATGCCCATCAGTGATCTCCATGTCTTCATCACAGCAGTCCAGAACTTTCATCCAGCAATCAAGTTCACCTACGCAATATCTGAAAAGTGCATCACTTTCCTTGACATGAATCTCTCCATTACTGATAGTGGACTCTCCACTTCCATCCACTACAAACCTACGGACTCCCACTCTTATCTCGACTACAGATCGTCACATAATCCCAATACCAAAACCAGCATACCCTATTCTCAGTTCTTGAGGTTCCGCAAACTCTGCTCTGAGAACTCTGTCTTGATGTAAAAGCCCTTGAAATGAAACAGTTCTTCCTTGATCGCCACTACCCCGAAGACATCATTGATCGTGCTCTCCAGAAAGTCCAGCTCATCGCCCGCCCACAAGCTCTGGAAAAGAAACCCCAGGAATCAACCAGAGACAGACCTGTTGTCAGCCTGCTCAACCACCCTTCTACCCACCAGGTGCGCAAAATTCTCCAAACCAACTGGAACATCCTTCAGTCTTGTGCCCACTCAGCTAGAATTTTTTCCCAGCCCCCTCTAGTTGCCTACTAACGGACATATTGCGTCTGAAGTCTTGGCGGTACGTTGGTCAGTTGATGGTGCAGATTCTTCGGTCCGGACTCCCCTACTCGCTGCAGATGTTGTCAGTGCTCGTCCAGCTGCCCTAATATTTCGTGCAGTCACACTGGTCAGACTTGTAGCCGATCTCGTATATCCACTCCTTGTCTTCATCCCGGGACCTTCTCATGCGACAACTTTTGCCGGAGAAAAATTAGAAGCCGAGTGTCTCCGCCATTTTGAATCTCGTCCATGTACGCATGTATCTGAATGTGTGTGCGCGTGCGTACGTGCGTGTTTGCGTGCGTGCATGCTTACGTACGTGTGTGTGTGTGTGTGTGTGTGTGTGTGTGTGTGTGTGTGTGTGTGTGTGTGTAAAATCAATTTTTAAAACATGAGCTCAGTGCAAAGTAACACAACCCTAACGCGACCTTCGACAACAGTAACATACAACCTTCTTTACATTGATGCAGCATACTATCCGTCCTGGACGAAGCAGTCCAAGTCTGCCACCCGTCGCTGCAGACGTTTATTGGTCACCTGAAAGACATTTAGACAGCAGTGGAAAATCAAATCACGAAAGCAGAGCGAGGCGTAGCCCCTCCAAGGAGGCGACAGAAGTAGAAATTCCAGCGTCTTCGGCAGCAGTTCAAAGAAGGAGCCAGGGATTTGTAATCCGTTTGGTCAGCGGTAGCATATAAAATTTGGCAATCTTCTTCTGTCTTTAAATGCTTGTCTGCATATTTGTCTGTGTCTTCTTTTTTATGAATTGTATTCTACAATCATACTTTCGTTTTCTACGGAATCTGTAACTTTTGTGCTTCTTGTTATTAAGGAGCTTTGAGTCTCTGTTATGTGCAGGAAGCTATTATTACCATAAATGGAAATTCTAATCAGGATCATGACTCTGTTTTTTTTACCGGGATCAGTACTTTTGTTGTGTTTTCTAGGATTATGTGCTTTCAGTCTAAATTATCTGCAGGGAGCTGTTATTCCAATGATTGAAATTCCAACTCTTCCTATGCAAAGAGAGAGAGAGAGAGAGAGAGAGAGAGAGAGAGAGAGAGAGAGAGAGAGAGAGAGAGAGAGACAGACAGACAGACAGACAGACAGACAGAGACAGAGACAGTGAGAGCAAGAGAGAGAGAGAGAGAGAGAGAGAGAGAGAGAGAGAGAGAGAGAGAGAGAGATTTATGTGTGAGTACTTTTGTACCATAATTATTAGACCTTTGCATCCTGACCAATAAACCCTTGTAAAAAGTACCGCCGTCCACCCAGTCATAACTCGAAATAAAGGAGAGGTATCATAACTATTGCAGTATCAAGTCTACCATTCTTTGGTAAAATATTGAAAATCATGGTCACAGCGACACTTAGTCACAACGACACTTGGTCACAACAACACGTGGTCACAGCGACACTTGGTCACAACGACACTTGGTCAAAACAACACGCGATCACAACGATATGTGGTCACAACGACACTTGCTCACAACGACACGTGGTCACAACGACACTTGGTCACAACGACACTTGGTCACAACGAAACTTAGTCACAACAACATGTGGTCACAACGACACTTGGTCACAACGACACTTGGTCACAACAACATGTGGTCACAACGCCACTTGGTCACAACGCCACTTGGTCACAACGACACTTGGTCACAACGACACTTGGTCACAACAACATGTGGTCACAACAACATGTGGTCACAACGACACTTGGTCACAACGACATTTGGTCACAACAACATGTGGTCACAACAACACGTGGTCACAACGACACTTGGTCACAACAACACTTGGTCACAACAACATGTGGTCACAACAACACGTGGTAACAACGACACTTGGTCACAACGACACATGGTCACAACAACATGTGGTCACAACAACATGTGGTCACAACATCATGTGGTCACCTCGACACTTGGTCACAACAACACTTGGTCACATCGACATAACCCCCACAAATACCACTGCATCATCCGATGTCAACCCTGTGACCACACTACCAATTCCAGTGCACACAAACAACACCAATGTCAATGTGACCACACTACCAATTTAGTGCACACAAACAACACCAATGTCAATGTGACCACACTACCAATTCTAGTGCACACAAACAACACCAATGTCAATGTGACCACACTACCATTTCCAGTGCACACAAACAACACCAATGTCAATGTGACCACACTACCAATTCCAGTGCACACAAACAACACCAATCTATCCCCTGTGACCACACTACCAATTCCAGTGCACACAAACAACACCAATGTCAATGTGACCCCACTACCAATTCCAGTGCACACAAACAACACCAATGTCAATGTGACCACACTACCAATTCCAGTGCACACAAACAACACCAATGTCAATGTGACCCCACTACCAATTCCAGTGCACACAAACAACACCAATGTCAATGTGACCCCACTACCAATTTCAGTGCATACAAACAACACCAATGTCAACCCTGTGACCACACTACCAATTCCAGTGCACTCAAACAACACCAATGTCAATGTGACCACACTACCAATTCCAGTGCACACAAAACAACACCAATCTATCCCCTGTGACCACACTACCAATTCCAGTGCACACAAACAACACCAATGTCAACACTGTGACCACACTACCAATTCCAGTGCACACAAACAACACCAATGTCAATATGACCCCACTACCAATTCCAGTGCACACAAACAACACCAATGTCAATGTGACCACACGACCAATTCCAGTGCACACAAACAATACCAATGTCGACCCTGTGACCACACTACCAATTCCAGTGCACACAAACAACACCAATGTCAATGTGACCACACGACCAATTCCAGTGCACACAAACAATACCAAAAGCAAAGACAAACGGCAGGCGACCACAGTATCAGTCAGTGTCACACTGACGTCATCATGATCCTCGCTCACGTGTTCAGTTTTCCTCGCACCACTTGCTGACATTGGACACTGTCACTGACCTGCACCACTTGCTGACACTGGACACTGTCACTGACCTGCACGGGCCCTGCACGAGCACAAACCCACCACGATGACTCTGTACACTTCCTGCTACTCCTTTCCGACACTTTCCGACGTGCAAAGAAACCCTGTGGAAGCCGGAGAACTCAAAATGAAGCGGCGAGTTTCACGTCGTCTGCCTCCTCGTTGCCATCTTCTACCTGGCCTGGCCGTGTCGTATCGGCGCCATCGTGACTGTTCCTAGTCTGGAGCCGACAGTCCGTTCAAAGCCATGCGTCCTCTGCTTTGAGGTCTACCCCAGTGTCAGTGCACATATCCCATACAGTCCTTCGAATGAGACTATAAACCGAGGTTCCGTGTGTGAACGCACGCATAACATCTTTCACACACGTAAAAATCCCATCACCAACTTTCGGAAGAGAAGGCCAGTTTGGCCGTTGGTGTGGATGACACGTTACACATAGCATGCACCTTCCCCGAAGAGGGATTATGACTGCCTTAATGGCGGGGTAAAAAACGGTCATGCACACAAAACTCCACTCACTTTGTTGGGCAGATGGGATTAATCCTTGCCTTTCTGTACAGGGGGGGGGGGGGGGGGGGGGGGGGGGGGGGGCGCGGGTGAGTATCAGCATGCGTACGCAGAAGTGTACATATCACACAACTCGTCTTCCTGATTGGCATTCTAGTGATACGGGTTGTTTCTCGGCGTTGACACCGTTCTAATCTGCCAAGCTCATATATTTCGAGTGGACGAGCATTCTGTACGCCTCGCTCTTTCCCTGAAACTTTCTTTGCTTCATACTTCAATCAGAGTATTAACCCATCCCGTTTCGGCGAGGATGCTTGGTACGGCCTGTTTTAAGCGGCAGATCCACGATAATTCAGCAAAGTTATTGAACAGTATTCATTGTTGGCTTTCAGTGGGTGGACGCCTGCCTGCGTGTATCTGCCAGTGACGATGGTATACATATCCTTGCTTTGAAAGCTGGTTCGTGAATGCCAGTCAGCCGTTCAAGTAAATGATTGCTAGATGGGTGTTGAGGCATAGTCAATCAATAAGAATGGGAAAAAAAAAGTTCTTGCATGCAAATTGAAGCTCTTATTCCGTTGTAGTAGATATAGTTTTCTTGCAACTTTTCTAGATAAAAGTTTTAAGTGTTTTGATCAGGACAGATTGCTATCATGACTGTATACTCAATTTGTTTCATTAGAAATTGCATAGTACTGATAGATTTGGCGTAGAT
The DNA here is from genome assembly GCA_018398815.1 of Conus ventricosus. Lineage (NCBI taxonomy): Eukaryota > Metazoa > Mollusca > Gastropoda > Neogastropoda > Conidae > Conus > Conus ventricosus. The sequence continues at coordinate 49,556,724 of CM031627.1, forward strand.
GTTGTCGTTAGTGATCATCATGATTCTTTTTTTTTTTTTTTAGGATGCAGAGCTATGCAGTTCAATTGTGTCCATTGAAAAAACGAACAAACAAACAAACAACGAAAACCATTTATTGGGTTCCGGAGTAGCTCAGTGGTAGAGTGCCCTGTTAATGATCCTAGTCATGCTAGGATTGCGGGTTCGAATCTCCATCAGATCCTACTGGCACCAGGTAAATTTCCTCGGAATGAAAATGGGCTCTGTCTCCATTTCCCGTGAAGTCCTTCATCGAATGAGACTGTAGTTCAGTTTCCTCTGAGTGAACGTACGGAAAATCCCATCGTCAACGTTCGGAAGAGAAGGCCAGTTTTTGCTGTTGGTTTGCGTGACGCGTAAATAAATGATATATATCCTCTATGAACTTGCAAACCGAAAGAACGAGCGAAAAAACTGGGTGACTGATATTTGACTGAACGACACGGGACATGAATGAATGTAGTGCCAGCAGGTAGCTCTTCAGTCGGCTCTACCCAGGTGGGCAGCCCGCTGTGTAAACAAGAGCATGGATTCGAAAGCCCTTCAGAGTTTAGTCTCAATCCGAGGATAGGCGCCGTAGAGGTATTCTCAATAATAATCACGACAACATTAACAAGAATGAAAACAAGAACAATAAAAATTCTAACAAGAACAACAACAACATGAATAATAATCACGAGAAGAAGAAGAAAAAGAAGAAGAAGAAGAAGAAGAATGAATGAATGAATGAATGAATGAATGAATGATATGAATGAATGAATGAATGAATTTATGATGTGATCAATAGCAACAGTAATGATAATATTAATAATAATAGTGATAAAAAGAAGAAAAACACCAATGATAATGATAATAAGAGTGATGTGATAATAATAATAATAATAATAATAATAATAATAATAATAATAATAATAATAATAATAATAATGATTATGATAACAGTAATAATAACAATGATAATAATGATAGTAATAATGATGATAATGATAATATTAATAACAATAATAATGATAATGATAATGATAACCCATCATCATCATCATCATCATCATCATCATCATCATCATCATGATAACCACCACCAAGCAAACATTGATGTAAAGATTTTATGAAACTTGCTGGAAAGATCGTAAAACGGGCCAAGAATAGACGCGTTGAATTTTGGCATGGATCCGTCGACACAAATCCGGATCAAATGCCAGATCCGGGATCTGTTCACACAGCTGATAGCATCCTTACAAACTTTCAAGTACAACCTGCACACTGTGAAGTCACAATTTCTTTTCCTCCCGGCAGGGGAAGGCACTCATCTGACTACTCCTCTACCTGGCTTTTGCTTTAGAAGAGAATGTTGTCATTAACATCGTCTGTTGTCTTCCATGGAACTCAACGTGTTCCGACTCGAAAACATTTTCAGGTATGTGTATGTTACCTGTCCAAATACTACGACTCCTACCTACCACCCCGCAGGTTGCACACCAAGCCTTATTGCCCAAAGGCCTTGCTTAAGGACTCGAGCATTTATAGACTGAGGCATTTAGATCGTTTTAAGAATATCTTCTTCTTCTTCTTCTTCTTCTTCTGCGTACGCGGGCTGATACTCCTGCGGACACTCCCTATATGGACAGGTAAGAATTAATCCCATCTACCCAACAAAAGGAGTGGAGTTTTGTGTGCATGATCGTTATTTTTTTTAAATAAATTTTTTATCCCGCCATTGAAGCAGCCATACTCCATCTTCGGGGAAGGTGCATGCTATGTGTTACGTGTCATCCATACTAACGGCCAAACTGGCCTTCTCTTCCGAAAGAATATTATTTGTTGTGTCTAAAAGCTGATACTTCTCATTTTTTTTCCCAATGGCCAGCACAAGACAGGTGGTTCCCATCAAGGCACAAGACAGGTGGTTCCCATCAAGGCACAAGACAGGTGGTTCCCATCAAGGCACAAGACAGGTGGTTCCATCAAGGCACAAGACAGGTGGTTCCCATCAAGGCACAAGACAGGTGGTTTCAAGCAGGCAGACTGAAATCAGGAGAAGGGGACTATTTGGGGGCTTCCAGCTGACGCAAAGATAGAGACACGGATGAGTGCAAAAGCCCGAAATGTGACGTCAATCAAGGGAAGGTCGTGTGTTTGAAGATTGTGATTTCATCGGTGAAAAATCCCCCCCCCCTCCCTCCCCCCCCCCCCCCCCCCCCCCCAAAAAAAAGGGAACAAATTAGTGCGAAGTTGTTCTTTTGATTAACAAGCAGTTTAGCATTAAATGCTGGCTCAAATTCATGGAGGTGCAAAAGAACGGAGACCTGTTCACGGCCGGAACAGGAGATCGACCTTGCAAGGGAGATAATTCAGGGAGTCCTGTGTGCTAGAAGTCTTAGATTAGCTCCCTTACTCTCTCAGTTTAAACTCTCAGGGGTTCTATGGCGGGAGTTGGCGCTGGGAAGGAATACGGCGTGGATTTGGGAGCATCACGTGCCTTTGGATGCCGGTAGTTATATATGATTCGTTTTGTTTGAGAGGCAGAGGATGGGTCGAGGGAGGGGGAGAGCAGGGTGTGTGGGGGGGTGGGGGTGGGCAAGGCTGCGTGGTGGTATGTTTGGATGTAGAGCAAGCGCTCGCCTGGGCAATTCGCTTTTCTGTGTAGTGTTGATTGCTCTTGTTTGTATGGTTGATGCCGCGATGTGTATTGTTTTTGTTTACGCGTTCTTAAACAATAACATACAATGATAATCACAACAGTAAGAATGCTACTACTACTACTACTACTACTACCACTACTACTACTACTGCTGCTGACGATGATGATGACGGCGATGAAGATTATGATGATGATCATCGTCATAACTGATCATCTACACCAAATATGTAGTTTTACAGAGAAGAAAGAGAGAAGAGAGAAGAGAGAGAGAAGAAGAGAGAGAGAGAGAGAGAGATTTTACGACGCCTAAATTAAAATATGTACATTATTCACCCACTTTCACATTTAAAAAGAATTAGCAAAAATATTGAAAACATGAAAAAAACAAGTAAACAAAAACAAAATAACACCCGACAACAATAACATGGATTTCCACTTGCAAGTTCTCAATAATGAACAGAAATCAAAACTACCTGTGAAAGTGATATCTTGTCATCCAAGTTGAAACTTCTCAACCTAAGTGTACTGACAGGAAAACTTGATAAGAAAGGGAAACGTAAATACACCATATCGAAAACACAGGATAACTCACGATCCCATTTGAATCGATTACACGCCCTTAACTCCAAACAAATGCGCGTACGACCACCCAAAGCTACAGATTGACAGAACAGAGCACTCAGAACACACACAGAGCAGGCTCTCTCCTGTTTCCGTCGGTGTGCCTCTGCGTTGTCTTTCTGCTTGGCGATTCGATGCTTCTAACATTAAGCATGGACTCAAGACTTCTAAAAAAAAAAAGGAAAGAAAAAAAAAGAAAAAAATCCCCCAATTCATTTCACAGCTGTAAAAAGATGAATTTCCAAAGATAATTCATAAGGGTCTTTTGTGCAAGAAGCTTGGACTACTCCCTTACACTTTTCCCCACTTAAACCTGGGAGGGGGTTCTAGGCGAGATTCGCGCAAAAGGAAAATGGCTAATTTAAATCATAGGCCTTTGAAGCCTGTAGTTTTATATAAAATTCCCTTTTGTTTGAGAGGCAGAGGACAGGTTTGGGCCTTAATGAGAAACCCAGCTGGTATGGTAACCTATTTTGGATGTACGCACACTCGCCCTGGCATGTGCTTTTTTGTATGGGGTTATTGGTTGTGTCTTGTCTATTTTTTTGGTTCATACGTGATGTTATTGTCTTGTAACGTGTCTAAATATAATAACATAAACATTATATGAACAACAACAAGACTATCACTACAACTACTACTACTGCTATGAGGCTGAGATGATGAATAATGAAAAGAGATGAGATCATCATCATCGTCAATAACTGATAATCTATACTAAATATGCATTTTACACACACACACACACACCGCCGCGCCGCGTGCGCGCGCATCACATATATATATATATATATATAATATAGAGATAAGAAGAATAAGAAGAGAAACACATGCACACAGCCTCTCTCTCTCTCTCCTATCCTTCTCTCTCTCTCTCTCTGCATGCGATTCGCGCCTGTGGTGAATGGTGAATATATACTCTTTTATCAAGCATCGTGTGTCCTCTCTCTCACTCTCGCACATTCTCTCTCTCTCATCATCTCTCTCTCTCTCTCATCACAACACAAAAAGAAAGAAGAGAAGAGAGAGAGAGAAGAGTGAGAAAACACACATACACACAGCTCTCTTTCCAATCACAAGAAGAGAAGAGAGAGAGAAAGAGAGAGAAGAGAAACACATACACACATCTCTCTCTCTCTCTCTCCTCTCTCTCTCTCTCCTCTCTCTCTCTCTCCTCTCTCTTTGTGTGTGATTGAACAGAGAGAGATGTCACACGCTGCTTGATCAAAAGAGTATATTATTCCCCACTCTCACATAAAAATTAAAAAAAACATATCACAAATATTAAAAAAAATAAAATTAATAAAAGTATAAAAACGAAAAAAAAGCAAGAAACCGCCCAATAAAGGAAAACAACGTAATACTCTTGATCCCATGTGAATGAATTACGCGCCCATTAACTCCAAACGGATGTTGCTTACGACACCAAATCGCCCAGCAGATATGAACATCACAGACACCGAGAACAACACAGAGACATGACACAAACTAATGTATTACTGACATCCATAAAAAACGCGAAAGCAAAACAAGCTAAGTTAGGGCGAATATTACTGCACAATTGTACAGAGTGAAGCGAGATTTCAAAGGATTTGATTCTTTAAAACACCGTAATGTGGAGAAAATGTCTCAGCAATATGTCGTTGTGTGGAAAACAAGTCCACGTACAAACCGCTTGAAGTCCTAAGAACCCGTTGAGCCACCTTTGCATGACAACTGCTTGACACCTCGGCACAGTGAGTGACCAGTTGGTTTGATGCGTCCCCT
>CM031627.1:49567603-49570103 GCA_018398815.1 Conus ventricosus
TACCAGTGTCAAAAAGCATCATATGAGATTTCTCAGCAGACAGACATAACCATTCTCAAACATAAATCTAACGATACTGTCTAAGTTCTTGATATAATTTTTTTCATGTATGTAAATGACCTTAAGGTGTGTTCTTTTTTAAAGTAACATTCATCCATAAACATATATCATCAGCATATTGAACTAAACTGGAATTTTAGAATACTTTTTTGTGAGATCGCGCGTTAGGATATTAAAAGCAAAGGGGCAGTTACAGAACCCTGAGGGATGCCCTCTCCACAAATCTTTGCTAGAATATGTATTTCCTATTTTTGTTTGAATTGTTCTGTTAGCCAGAAATTCTTTGAAGTAATCATAAATGTGACCAGACAGACCTATCATTTTAAGTTTATATAAAAGTCGCTCATGCCAGGCTTGATCATGCGCCTTTTTGACATCGAAAAAAGTTGCAAGTACATTTTTTCTCCGGGCAAATTAACGTTTTATTGAGTTGTAAGCTTTACAGGTGATCAACAGTCGATCGGCCTTTTCTAAACCCAGCCTGAGCAGTAGGAATATTATCGATTTTTCACAATGATAAGTAAGTCTATTTAATACAATTTTTTTTCCATTAGTTTACCAGTATGAGAGGTGAGAGCGATAGGACGATAACTATTAACATCAGAGTTAGGTTTGCCTGCTTGAGAATGGGCACAATGACAGAATCTTTCCAAACAGATGGAGTCTTCCCATTATCCAACATTTTTTCTTTATGGTATATAGAAATGTTGTTAAAATTGATTGGAAGGTTCCTTAACATTTCGTTTGAGACTGCGTCTAAACCAAACTGATGTTTTCTTTGTTGGCAACGACAATATAGCATTTCTTAATTCTTCTAATTGTTATTTTTGCATTTAAATAATATTCGTTGTTTTCTTCTGGGTCAGAATAGATATGGTTATTTGATTGGTCTTCCCTCAAAGTTCTGCACTTGTCTGAGAGACTAATTTTGGAGCTATTTTTTGCACACACACAAAAATCAGCAAACAGTTCAGCTTTTTGAGTGATGTTGGAATTGTTCATGCCCTAAGGTGATTGGATAAGTGGGGTAAACGTATTCCATGTTTCATTTCGTGTATCTTTGTCCATACCTTTTTAAAATCTTTGTTATCATTAACTTCATTTACACAAATGATGACCAGTAATCGCTTTTGGCTTTCTCTATAATCCTAGTACTTTCATTTTTTGCCCCGTTTAAGGGGGAGTAAGTCATCTACGTTTTTGTCTTTTGCTGTGTATTTTGAACTTAGATTTCTTTTTATTACAGCTTTTGCAGGAATTCCGTCCACCAGTCCTTACCAGCATGTTTAGAGGTTGTGGTCTGACTATATTTTGGGATTGCCTCAGTTGCAGCTTTCAAGTCGATCAGAAAAGTTACAATACTTTTTATCAATTCTGGGTTTCTCCAGCATTTAACATTTAAATGACATTAAAATGGACTTGTTTTTATTCCCTGTCAGTCGTTTTAAATAAATTTGGGGATTTTTCCCTTGTATCATCTTCAAAAATTGTAATTCCTTTAGGAAATGATAATTGGGAGGTGATCGCTACTAATGTGTTTTATGAACTTGCAAGTACAGTAGTCGCTAGTGATGGCGAATTCAAAGACAGGGGTCAATAGCAGATCGTTTATGGCTAGGAACTCAGGCAATCTAGTTATGGTTGCTTTCATTTTGAAGAAAGAGTCGCCCGAGGTCCGAAATATTTCTAACTAGACGATTGGAGCTAACTTTAGGGCAGCTCTATCCCAATATGGGGGTGTTCATTAAAGTCACGGCTACTAGCCACTTTTCATTTTGGGTACCCAGGGTACGTAGCCAGTCTACTGATTACAATCTTACACCTTTTGGGAGGTAAACAGGAAAGAATATTTAAGATTTAATGAGTTATCAAATTTGACACAAGCTGTCCAAGAGTGGATATTTGGCGCAGTCGTTGGTACGGGCGTTGAATTGGATAGGTAAGTTAGCTTTTCATGTATATAGATGGCTACCGTCACTTTTCCTGTTTCGTCAAGAGAGATGATTATCAATGGAGAGTAGGAGAAATGATCGGACGTGGCAACGTTCATCTTGGACACATTTGTGACTGAAGAATAAGCACTGTATAGGAGGTATTTCTATGAGATCTTGAAAGTTCGCGATATTGGTTGGACACTGATCGACAGTTCCATTGTAGATGTCTATCTTGATTTGTTGGTCATTGATACAGAGGATATTGCACAAAGCTAAAAAAAATAAAATTAAATTTAATTATGTTATATATATATTTATATTTATATATTTATATATATATATATATATACTATATTATATATATATATATATGAAAATTAAAAAAATAAAAAAAGATAAATAGTTCGATGACTACAAGTTATACTTTGAAACAAACACAAAACACAACAATGAGTAAGAATTGAAAACACGAGATCTAATTAAACTACAGGTTGTATAGTGGGTTT
>CM031627.1:49582603-49590103 GCA_018398815.1 Conus ventricosus
CCTTGACAGTCAAGTCCTGGCATCGTCTGCCTCTTGAGCAGTCTTCTGCATCTCTGAAAGGGCGGTGGGGAGGGGGGGTGGTGGGAATTTAGGATGGAGGGAGAACAGGGGGAGGACGGGGATGAGGGGTAAGTGGAAGAGGGAGGTGGGGAAGGGAGGGGGAGGGGAAACTGAGAGGTCAGAGAGAGAAGAGAAAATAGCCGCGGACAAGACATGTCTGATGTGTCTGGTGCCGATTTGCGTTGGCACCAGAAGGGCTTTTTTTTTTTCTAATGGCACTTTCTTCTTGCTAACAGCACAGCACAGCACAGCCGCCCTGGCACAAGATCGAGCACGACTGATGCAAGGTTGACTGGTTTCACTCTTCAAACACTTACCGTGAGAGATTGACTGAGCGGTTGACTTCTCGCCTGTCGCTGACTTCTCTTCGAACTCTCACTGCCCCACAAGACGGATCACTGATTTGTGAGGGGTTTCGTTTTGCCTACTCAAACACTTTCCGTGAAAGACAGATCACTTGAGAGTTGACTGTTCAAACCCTTGTCGGAAAGATGGATCATCGCTGATAGGTGGATTAAAAAAAATGTTTAACCAACGTGCGTGATTGAAGATTGTTCTTTAACGATTGTTGGCTGTTGACACGTGTATAGTGGGAAAATATGGATCGTATGTTCCTGTTGCCTTATCAGATTATACTCTCTCTCTCTCTCTCTCTCTCTCTCTCTCTCTCTCTCTCTCTCTCTCTCTCTCTCTCTCTGTCTCTCTGTCTCTCTGTCTCTGTCTGTCTGTCTGTCTGTCTGTCTGACTCTCTCTCTCTCTCTCTCTCTCTCTCTCTCTCTCTCTCTCTCTCTCTCTCTTTCTCTCTCTCTTTCCTCCTCCTCCTCCTTAGTCGTCTTCTTCTTCTTCTCTCTCTCCCCCTCTCTCTCTTACTTACACACACACACACACACACACACACACACACACACACACACACACACACACACACACACACACACACACACACACACACACACACACACACACACACACACACCGGAACCGCCGACCCCTAGTTTCACCCTTGCAATGTAGATGACAGACGAACACGGCTCGATGACCTCATCAAATCTGCGCAACCTCTGAAACCACACGTCACCATCTCACCCACCCACCTCCTCCCCATCCCCACCACCACTACCACCATCACCACTCTTCCCTTCCCACCCTCCCCTAATCACTGCCCTGCAGAGCAAAGCGAGCCAACAAGTCCTCCTCACAGATGTCTGAATTAAGCAAAGATTAATGTTCAGCTGGAAGATTAGGTAAACAACATGATTTCTCTCTCTCTGTCCAATCTTTCCTGCAATTGCAGGAATGTATTTCTTCCTCAGACATTTCCCCAATAAAGCAAGGATGCATTTCTTCGGCAAAGATTTCCAAATAAAGATTTTCTTTTCTTTATTTTTTCTTTTGTTTTGCTCCTGTGAGATAAGCTAATATCGCGAAGATTTACTTAATAAATCTAGAATATATGTCGTCCTAAATGCTCAACTACTTCAACAATAGTCTTTGGCCATCATTGATTATTCAGTAAAGGAGAGATATGTTTCTTCTCAAAGGTCACGTAATAAACCAAAGGTGAAAATGATTCTTTTTGCAGGGTTTGCTAATAAATCTAGAATGCTTGTCGCCCTAAATTCTTGACTACTTCAGCAAGAGTTCCTACCCCCCCCCCCCCAACCCCTACCCCCATCACTGATTATTCAATAAAAGAAAAACGTATTTCTTCGCAAAGATTACATAATAAACCAATGGTGAGAATGTACTCCTCTGTCAATAATTATCTTATAGCCAAGGCTTATTTTTCCTAGACGATTTCACAAATAAAAAATGATTTATTTCTCGAAGATAATGTAAAGGATTGGTTGCTCTTCTAAAGATATCCTAGCGAAGCAAGGGTTCATATATGTTTAGCTCAAAGATATTCGAATAAAACCAGAATTTTTTTTATAATCTTCAAACAAAACAAAACAAAATAAAAACGAGCTGGTTTTCCCTCTTCAAAAACAAAACAAAACAAAAAAAAAAAAATCCAATAAAGCGAGAATTCATTTCCTCATCAAAAGGTATCTATTTCTTCTCTTTCCGAAGATTAATTTCTTTTAAGCAAAGGTTGATATCTTCCTTTAGAAAATATCTGAATAAAGCACGCGTGTGATTGTGTGTGTGTGTGTGTGTGTGTGTGTGTGTGTGTGTGTGTGTGTGTGTGTGTGTGTGTGTGTGTGTGTGTGTGTGTGTGTGTGTGTGTGTGTGTGTGTGTGTGTGGATAGAAGATGGATTGTAATGTGTAGATAAGTAAATAAGTGGTGAGCGTGGATGTTTGATTTTAAGCTTATTAATTTGATTTTATTCTATTGTATGTTACACTGTATTTTATGATGTGATGTGGCAATGTGTCGCCACAAAATAAATTTCCTTCATGGGCAAAATAAACAACTTGTGAACTGATGCATTTATTCTTGGGCGTTGACCAAGGTTCAAACCACACAGCCTGATGACTGTAAGGGGAGGGGGGGGGGGGGGGGCAGTGAGTTATCTCAGGGCCCCCGTGTCCAGAGCCCTTCATCAACGACGCCAGAGCCCGGCCCTTTCATTCCGCCGCCCTCACTTTGCCCTGAACCGAATCATGTCTTCGTTTCCTGCAGGGTGGGCAGAGACGGGTTTGACGTGGCCTGACGCAGTTCTGTTCCCCCACAAGGGATTTGAACCCGTGGTCAACAACAACTGCAGTTCAGTGCTCTAACCACTGGTCACCAGGCGCTTCTGTTTCCATGGTGTGATTTGATATAAAGAGAGAATGTGTTCTTTCTGTTGTACTGTTTTCCATTCTGCGTCCAACCCGTTCCCTCTCATGAAGAAAACATATATGTATGTATGTGTATGCATGTATATATACTGACTTCCATAAAAAACGCGAAAAATTAAAAGGCTATTTTTCGGGTGAAAAGGGGTGAATATACAATATTGAACCATTGTGGTAAGTTGTTTGGGTCCAAGACTCACGTGCAGTGAAAATATTGTGTGAGCAACACATCATTCCCGGCATTGGAGGGTCAACAAAAATGGCAAACTGGTTGCAGCATGTGAGGCACGTGCACACCATGCAGAGCAAAGTTAACCAGCGACAAGTACGCAGGCATGTAGCCTTTATAAAGCCGCGCTGCAAGGTTCAGATAACGACTTGCCGTCTGAGCGCTACAGAGATGACAAGACTACGAGCAGAGGAACGCAATCGTGCCCTAGGCCATCTGGAGGCTGGTGTGGATGCCAGGCAGGTCGCCAACATCTTTAACGTCCACATCTCAACCATCTATCGTCTGCAGCACCGCATGCGAGTCACTGGTACCACTGATGATCGTCCCCGGCCAGGCCGTCCTCTGGTCACCACACCAAGAGAGGATCGCCATTTTGTTCGAACCCATCTGCGGGACAGGCGGCAAACAGCTGCTAACACTGCTCGACAGGTGCCTGGGAATCTCCAGCAACGAAACAGCCTCAACACAGTGCGGCGGCATCTTCAGGAGAACGTGCTGGCATGTAGGCGTCCTGACAGAGGTCCGGTACTGACACCAAGACACCGGCAGGACAGGCTGCAGTGGGCACAAGCCCGAATCAACTGGCGCAGGCAGTAGTGGGGACGCATACTGTTCTCAGATGAGAGCCGTTTTTGTATTGACATGGCTAACGGTCGTGTCAGAATATGGCGTCAACCTGGTGAACGCTATGCTGACTCCTGTGTGGTAGAGCGGAACCCCTGTGGAGGCCCGAACGTTGTGATATGGGGTGCAATTGGCATTAACCACGCCATAGGACCAGTCATCTTTCAGAACATTGGTCCTGGTCGCGGACAGGGTGTCAATGCACAGCGCTACATCCACCAGGTGCTCAGACCCCATGTCGTTCCTTTTTTTGTGCAACACCCAAACTGGACATTCCAACAGGACAATGCAAGACCACACACAGCCAGGGCCACCCAGCAATTTCTTCAGCATGACAACGTCAATGTGCTGCCCTGGCCAGCCCTCAGTCCCGATTTAAACCCAATAGAACATTTTTGGGATGAACTTGGCAGACGGTTGGACCTCCTGCGTCCACGACCAGCAACAGCGGCTCAACTTCACCAGGCCATCGTCAATGTGTGGGCTGGTGTGCCAAGGGGACGCATCAACCACCTGGTCCACTCAATGAGCCACAGGTGTCAAGCAGTTGTCCATGCAAATGGTGGCCACACACGGTATTAGGACTTCAAGCTGGTTTGTCACGTGACCTTGGATTTTCCACACAAAGACATATTGCTGATGACATTTTCATACATTACTGGTGTAATGAATCAAATCGCATTGAATTCTCGCTTCCACACTGTACAATTGTGACCAATAAAATTTGCCCCTAACCTTCAGCTTGTTTTGCTTTCACGTTTTTTTTAATGGAAGTCAGTTTATATATATATATATATATATATAATATATATATATATATATATATATACAACAAACTAATAAATTCCAAGGATAAGTACCGCACCGTTCCAGCAACTTACAGAGCAGCTTGGTGTTGCAATGACTGCAAGAAATATTGAATTATAAACAAGCTTGCTCTTATGTCTTAGATTGAAGAAATAAGGGGAGATAGCATTCATATCTGCAGTGGTAGATGATTCTGCCTAACTAACAGTATGTGCTTGAGTGGGTGAATGGGGAAAAATAAAATAAATGCTTCTCAAAATGAGCCTTCAGCAAGCTTATATTCTCCAAGGGGGAGACATCGTCCAATAGGGAGGGAAACTCGCTAACATATAACTCCTGGTCATATACCGATATTTCGAAACTTGGTGGTTTCTCCTCAGTGACCGCGGAAAGTGGTAATTTGACTCAGCATGACAACGTCAATGTGCTGCCCTGGCCAGCCCTCAGTCCCGATTTAAACCCAATAGAACATTTTTGGGATGAACTCAGTCATTCACCCAATCAAGCACATACTGTTAGTTAGGCAGAATCATCTACCACTGCAGATATGAATGCGTGTCTCCCCCTATTTCTTCAATCTAAGACATAAGAGCCTTCAGAAAGCTTATAGTCTCCACGGCTGCTGCAGGCTCATTTTGAGAAGCATTTATTTTGGTTTTCACCATTCACCCACTCAAGCACATACTGTTAGTTAGGCAGAATTATCTACCACTGCAGATATGAATGCTTATCTCCCCCTATTTTGTTCAATCTAAGACATAAGAGCAAGCTTTGTTTATAATTCAATACTTCTTGCAGTCATTGCAACACCAAGCTGCTCTGTAAGTTGCTGGAATGGTGCTCGGTACTTATCCTTCGAATTCATTGGTTTATATATATATATATATATATATATATATATATATATAAAATAATATATATATATATATGTGTGTGTGTGTGTGTGTGTGTGTGTAATATATATATGCATATATATATATATATATATATATATATATATATATATATATATATATATATATATTGAATTATAAACAAATATTTAATTATAAACAAAGCTTGCTCTTATGTCTTAGATTGAAGAAATAGGGGGAGACACGCATTCATATCTGCAGTGGTAGATGATTCTGCCTAACTAACAGTATGTGCTTGAGTGGGTGAATGGGAAAAATAAAATAAATGCTTCTCAAATGAGCCTTCAGCAAGCTTATATTCTCCAAGGGGGAGACATCCTCCAATAGGGGGGGAAACTCACCAACATATAACTCCTGGTCATATACCGATATTTCGAAACTTGGTTGTTTCTCCTCAGTGACCGCGGAAAGTGGTAATTTGACTCCTCTGCCTTTTCAGTTTTAAGGAGAATGCAATCCCAGAAAAGGCTGGTGTGCAATACCGTAGTATGTTTGTTGAGTTTTCAAAAAACCAACCAAAGGTGCCTCCTAAGAAGCAAAAGAAATCATGAAAGAGCAAAACAAGCTACATTTTCTTGTGAAAAGTAGAAAACATAAAAAGATATCCTCTAAGACACAAGTGCTGAGGGCCAGTTCTGGAATGAATCCGCAAGGGACTAAAATACAACAAACTAATACATTCCAAGGATAAGTACCGAGCACCGTTCCAGCAACTTACAGAGCAGCTTGGTGTTGCAATGACTGCAAGAAATATTGAATTATAAACAAAGCTTGCTTCTTATGTCTTAGATTGAAGAAATAGGGGAGACACGCATTCATATCTGCAGTGGTAGATGATTCGCCTAACTAACAGTATGTGCTTGAGTGGGTGAATGGGGAAAAATAAAATAAATGCTTCTCAAAATGAGCCTTCAGCAAGCTTATATTCTCCAAGGGGAGACATCCTCCAATAGGGAGGGAAACCACACTAACATATAACTCCTGGTCATATACCGATATTTCGAAACTTGGTTGTTTCTCCTCAGTGACCGCGGAAAGTGTAATTTGACTCCTCTGCGTTTTCAGTTTTAAGGAGAATGCAATCCCAGAAAAGGCTGGTGTGCAATAACCTAGTATGTTTGTTGAGTTTTCAAAAAACCAACCAAAGGTGCCCCTAAGAAGAAAAGAAAATCATGAAAGAGCAAAACAAGCTACATTTTCTTGTGAAAAGTAGAAAACATAAAAAGATACCTCTAAGACACAAGTGCTGAGGGCCAGTTCTTGGAATGAATCCGCAAGGACTAAAATACAACAAACTAATAATTCCAAGGATAAGTACCGAGCACCGTTCCAGCAACTTACAGAGCAGCTTGGTGTTGCAATGACTGCAAGAAATATTGAATTATAAACAAAGCTTGCTCTTATGTCTTAGATTGAAGAAAGAGGGGGAGACGCGCATTCATATCTGCAGTGGTAGATGATTCTGCCTAACTAACAGTATGTGCTTGAGTGGGTGAATGGGGAAAAAATAAAATAAATGCTTCTCAAAATGAGCCTTCAGCAAGCTTATATTTTCCAAGGGGGAGACATCCTCCAATAGGGAGGGAAACTCACTAACATATAACTCCTGGTCAATACCGATATTTCGAAACTTGGTTGTTTCTCCTCAGTGACCGCGGAAAGTGGTAATTTGACTCCTCTGCGTTTTCAGTTTTAAGGAGAAATGCAATCCCAGAAAAGGCTGGTGTGCATACCGTAGTATGTTTGTTGAGTTTTCAAAAAACCCAACCAAATATATATATATACTGACTTCCATAAAAAAACGCGAAAACAAAACAAGCTGAAGGTTGGGGTGAATTTTATTGGTCACAATTGTACAGAGTGGAAGCGAGAATTCAATGCGATTTGATTCATTACATCGGTAATTTGTGAAAATTTTATCAGCAATATGTCTTTTGTGTGGAAAATCCAAGGTCACGTGACAAACCAGCTTGAAGTCCTAATACCGTGTGTGGCCACGATTTGCGTTGACAACTGCTTGACACCTGCGGCTCATTGAGTGGACCAGGTGGTTGATGCGTCCCCTTGGCACACCAGCC
>CM031627.1:49595103-49597603 GCA_018398815.1 Conus ventricosus
AATGTTGTTATTGAGTTTCTGGTTGTCTTTTTCAACAAATTGTTTGATCATGGAATTTTCCCTAAACAATGGTCGCAATCCATTATCGTACCAATATGTAAGAAAGGAGACGTTAATCCGCCAGATAATTATCGTGGCACAGCCTTAACAAGGGTTGTAAGTAAAGTTTATGCGCACATTTTAATGAAAAGGTTATCCATTTGGGCAAAAGAAGAAGAAGAAAACTTCTTGAAGAGCAGGCAGGTTTCCAAGCAGGGTATAGTACAACTGACCATATTTTCACCCTCTATGCTATCATACATACGTTTTACACAGGAATTCCAAACTCTATGTTGCATTTATTGATTTTAAAAAAGCGTTTGATTCTGTGAACAGGAATTTACTATGGGCAGTTTTGAGGAGGAATGGTGTGAATGACAAAATGTATAGGGCCTTCAGAAGTCTAAATGATTCTGTGTTGGCATGTGTTTGTGACAAATGTTATTATTCTGATTATTTCAATTGTCCTAGAGGAGTGAGACAAGGTTGCCTACTGAGCCCAATATTGTTCTCCTTTTTCATTAATGAATTAACTGTAGAATTGTCTGTAAGTGCAAAGCATGGAATGCAATTAATTCCTGGGCAGCCGAAATCTTTCTTTTTTCTTTTGTTTGCGGATGATGTCATACTGTTGTTGGATACAATACTAGGTCTTCAGAACAACCTTGACAGCTTTAAAAGAGAAACAGATCGATTATATCTGAGTATCAATCTTAAAAAGACAAACGTAACGGTATTTAGAAAGGGAGGTCATTTGGCTGCCAGGGAGAGATGGTTTTACGGAAGTAAGAAGTGATGGTTACAAATTCATACGAATACTCGGGAATAGTTTTTTCCACTAAATCAAGTATTGGTAGCAGTTTATTAGATGTCCGTACAAAAGGGAAAAAAGGGTAATGGACATATTGAGATCCATGAGAAAATTGAATTCTGGGGATGTAGATCTGTTATGGAGAATGTTCGACACACAAATAGAGCCCATACAAACTTACGCAGCTGAAGTGTGGGGACTGGAGAAAGATAGTAAACAAGTTGAAAATGAGCACACCTTTGCAATAAAAGGACTCCTAGGCGTTCCCCTCCACACTTCTAACACATTAGTTTATGGCGAAACCGGAAGATACCCCCTCCGTATTTGAATGCCTGTAAAGCGTATTGAATATTGGCTTAAACTCATTAACCTACCAATGTCGAGAATTTGCATACAGTCTTACGAAATGCTCATTATACAACATGCATCCGGTCGCTTAAACTGGGCATCAAATGTTAAGAGAATTTTATGCAAGAATGGATTTGGTATTGTGTGGCTAAACCAAGGTGCTGGTTGTGAGTATGGTTTTATTAGTGAATTCAAACATAGACTTATCTCCTGCTACAAACAGCATTGGCGTTTGGAATTGGAACTTAATGAGACATAGGTGGTTTTATTCTATTAAAAATGTTGGGTTTTTTTCAAGCAGAAACATGGTATCATTTGTACTGGCTGAATGACATAGGGTTACTCTTATCACATTCAAACCGAGAGTTAGCGGTCTAAAAACTCAAACAATGGTTTCAAAGTGAAGAAGATACAAACAACGTTTGCCCATCATGTGGAACAGAAGAAGAAGTTCATTTACTTTCCAATTGCTCGGCTCATAATGAAAAACGCACAAGCTGTGATATCTTAAATTCTTTACAGTCAACCCTGATCAGAGATCAGTAACATATACTCTTTCAAATAACAATGAAAATGTAACGAAATCCCTGGCTAGATTCTTAGCAGAAGCAATGACGATTAGGAAAGTCTTAATTGAACAAAGTCTGCAAAATTCCAAGATCACCCACCATCTGTCTACATGCGCGTCTCTCTCTCTCTCTCTCTCTCTCTCTCTCTCTCTCTCTCTCTCTCTCTCTCTCTCTCTCTCTCTCTCTCTCTCTCTCTCTCTCTCTCTCTCTCTCTCTCTCTCTCTGCATGCGTGTGTGTGAGTGCGCGTGCGCGAGCGCGTTTGTGTATGCATCTGCATGTGCTTGTGTGTGCATATTCCCTTTCATGCGTGCGTGTGGGTGTATATTCTTTTGATAAAGGTGATTTGAGATTATTCGTGATATAACATTTAGTCATATGTGATTGCCCCCCCCCCCCCCCCCCCCCCCCCTTGTCTAAAAACGCTGTACAGCCATTGGACAATAGAATAATGTCAGTGTCAGTGTTACTTCCCTCCTCTCTCTCTCTCTCTCTCCTCTCTCTCTCTCTCTCTCTCTCTCTCTCTCCTCTCTCTCTCTCTCTCTCTCTCTCTCTCTCTCTCTCTCTCTCTCTCTCTCTCTCTCTCTCTCTCTCTCTCTCTGCATACAATGAAATTCGCAGAAAATGTAAATTATTTCAGGCGCCTTATATAAACAGACAAAGTGTTTCTGAAGTCTTAATGATTGATGATGAAGAGCTCTTAAGATATCTGGCTAAATCTATTGCCGAAGCGTC
>CM031627.1:49622603-49645103 GCA_018398815.1 Conus ventricosus
AGAGAGAGAGAGAGAGAGAATACCGAGGCTTAAAACATTTTTTGTAGAAAGGGGAAAAAAACTCGAAAGAACTCATAAATGTACCCCACATCCACCCTTCAGTTCCGCTCCTTTTTTCTTAAAAAAAAAAGAAAAAAAAGAAAAAAAAAGGAAAGTAAAATAAAATCAAAAAGGGCAGCAGAACTTCCTGATACATTTGCACATTTAGTGTCAGTCCTAGTATCCACAAATCCCTTTTACGAGCAGCATCCTTTTAATAGATTAGGAGAGAGAGAGAGAGAGAGAGAGAGAGAGAGAGAGAGAGAGAGAGAGAGAGAGAGAACAGACAGACAGACAGACAGACAGACAGACAACAGACAGACAGACAGACAGACAGACAGAGACAGAGAGAGAGAGGGAGACAAGGAGAGACAGAGACAAAAACAGAGAGAGAGAGACAGACAACCAGACAGAGGCGGAGAGAGAGAGAGAGAAGAGAGAGAGAGAGAGAGAGGAGAGAGAGAGAGAGGGGAGAGAGAGAGAAGAGAGAGAGAGAGAGAGAGAGAGAGAACGATACGACAAACAAACAAAAACTTGGGATGGGCAATGTACGAAATGGAAGACAGACGGGTGGGAGACTGAGGGTGCAGGAAGGAGGATGGAGGGAGAGGGGGAACGGGCAGGGGTGGGGGGATTGGGGGGGGGGGGAGGACAAAACCAATTTGTTTTTACAATGGCTGCAAAAGGGCTAGCCATGGCAGACTGTTCATTTTCTCTGTCTTCTTTATTGGGCATTGTTGCAGCGCGTCCCATTCATCATTCGGCAACTTCCCAAATATCCGAGACCGCACGTTGACATTATTCAGCATCTGCACTGGTGTTCTAGATGTATATCAATCATTTGGAAAATTCACAAATATTTCAGATGCGCATTTGTACAATAAATTCGACATTGTTACAAAATATCTTTGATGCACGACATTATATTTTGGCATGAATATGAATTATTTGCAGTGTGTCTGTCTCTTCTGGATTTCCCTTCTCAAAACACCCACTAACTTTTTCAATATGTCTCTCTTGGAACAGGTTTGTTTGTGGTGTCCATATTCGATCTATTTCGGTGTAAAAGACTCACTCCTTTAGCCTTCAAAGACAGCGCTTTCTGGAATAGTTTCTAATTTAGTCGCGGTTGTGTAGCCAAAGGTAAGAGAACATAATCTATTGATTGGGGGGGGGGGGGGGGGGTGAAAGTGGGTGGGTGGGTGGGGAGTGGGGTTGGGGGTGGGGGTTTAAAATGAAAGAAAAATGAAATAAGGGGAGATAACCAACTGACAGAAAGAATCTTCTGAACTATTCGTTACAACTACGCTCTGTCACATGAATTATCTTCTCTTATCTTTGGCTCCTCGGCCTTTATCTTTTCTTACCAAACTCTATCTGTTCTCTCCCTTTAGAGATCTAGTTCACTAGAACACTTCTTGTTTTGTTGTTGTTGTTGTTGTTGTTGTTGTTGTTGTTTTGTTTTGTTAATCTTTGTGTATACTAAAACTGCTTCAAAACCAGAAAACAAAACAACAACAACAAACCCAGCTCTCTCTTTTTAACGGCCATTTCTCTGAAACATTTGACCTTTGTTGATAATCGCCCTTCCTCCCAAAAATATCTCGTTCACTAAAGCTTTTTTTTTCTTTTCTAAATAATCTTTATTTTTCTCATTAGCACAGTTACCCCAACAACGATGTCGTCCTTGATATATATATATATATATATATGTATATATATATATATAGCTGGTAGTATATTTTCCGGCTTTTTTTTGAAAAAGTGCTCAACCATGCGGGAGCAGCTAAAACAATGATTAAAAGCAAATCTTAAAACCGGGACTACAAATTTGTTTCGAGGTCTTTCCTCTCTTCAGATCCCGTGCCAATCCCCTGCTACTGACCTCGATCGTATATATGTGTTTGGATTGTGAACTGTAGTCCAGTTGGGTTGGGTTGCACGTGTTGTGCGAGGGGGGCCCTGTTAGGGTTGTAAGTCTTTCTTTATTGAGTATGAGGGGTTGTGTTGCACGTGTTGTGCAAGGGGGGGGGGGGGGGGGGGCCTGTTAGGGTTGTAAGTCTTTCTTTCTCTATTGAGTATGAGGGGTCCTATCAGGGTTGCTTTTTTATACTTGTTGATAAACATTTCCTTTTGTGCCTGCAACTGTCTACGATTTCAACTCTTGTGTTCAATGTAGCCATACTAGGTTTGCATAGAATCATCCACTTTTCTGTTGTGACAAATTACATCTCTTTGTGCTATTATTGTATGCTGCTGCTTTTCTGATTATTTTCCATGTGATGTTAAAATCTGTATTTTCTTTCTTAAGATCCATATATGTTTACTTAATTCTGTTTGGTGTTTGTATTTTTCATACTTAAAAGATTGCTTGTGATTGGCGTACCTGGCTTTAAATTTGTTTTCTGTGATCCCTATGTATGTCTCTTTGCCTCTTTTCGTTGTCACAGTGGCTTGGTATACGATGTTGTCAGAGAGACATTGGTTGTTCAGAGGGCATTGCTCTTTGATTGTGCAATTGCAAGTTTTCCGTTTGTCACCCTCGTTTTTGACGTTGGTTTTCTTTTTGTTTGAAGCATCAATTTTTTTTTAAGATTTGGCATACAAGAGTAAGATAGTTTGATAGTGTTCTTGTTGAATATTTTGAAATGTTTATGGTCTTTCTGGAACGATTCTGTTAGTATTTTGAAGAATTCTTTGCCAATGTTGGTTTTCACTCTACCATCATATGGTGGGTTGTACCAGGTTATTTTCCTCTTTCTGTTTTTCTTCCTGCTTCCAGTGGTACTTTCAGGTTCTATTTCAACTTGTAGTTGTGTCCACTTTTCAACAAAAATATATTTACTACCAAATATACTGAGATAACAAATTCAGAATTGGAAAATCATATTCCACACAAAAAAAAACAGTGTTGTATAATAAAAAGGAGCCTTACATGAAAAAAACAGATTTTAATTCGACTTTTGACGTTACAATGGGTTCATATGATGGTGCAGAACATGCGAGATAGTGGGCCTGTTACTATTGTCAAAAATGCACAAACTACTTGGGCATAGAGTGGGCTGTACAGAGACGACGGATTGGCGGCACTGGACAATACACTAGAGAGTAGAGAATAAAAAGAAAGAGCTATGTAAATTGTTCCAAAATCACAACTTAAAAAATTACAATAGAAGCCAACAAAAAAGTAGTCAACTACTTGGATGTAACACTAGATTTAAACAAAAACCAATACAGACCATACAAAAAACCCAATGATACACCATTATATGTAAATTCCATGAGTAACCACCCACCAACAATATAAAAACGATACCACAAGGGATAAAACAAGAGGTTATCCAACCTTTCCTGCAACGAAGAAATATTCAACGATGCAGCAACGGACTACCAAGAAGCACTGTTGAAAAGTGGACACAACTACAAGTTGAAATATGAACCTGAAAGTACCACTGGAAGCAGGAAGAAAAACAGAAAGAGGAAAATAACTGGTACAACCCACCATATGATGGTAGAGTGAAAACCAACATTGGCAAAGAATTCTTCAAAATACTAACAGAATCGTTCCAGAAAGACCATAAACTTTTCAAAATATTCAACAAGAACACTATCAAACTATCTTACTCTTGTATGCCAAATCTTAAAAAAAATAATTGATGCTTCAAACAAAAAGAAAACCAACGTCAAAAACGAGGGTGACAAACGGAAAACTTGCAATTGCACAATCAAAGAGCAATGCCCTCTGAACAACCAATGTCTCTCTGACAACATCGTATACCAAGCCACTGTGACAACGAAAAGAGGCAAAGAGACATACATAGGGATCACAGAAAACAAATTTAAAGCCAGGTACGCCAATCACAAGCAATCTTTTAAGTATGAAAAATACGGGTGCGTAGCTATATGCCCCGTCTCTATATGCCCCGTCCTATATGCCCCCATCTCTATATGCAACCGTCTCTATATGCCCCCGTCCCTATATGCCCCCGTCTCTATATGCCCCCGTGTTTATTTGTATGAGCACTTTCTCAGCCCTTCGGGCTTACGTTTCTTCGAGCTCCGCTCTCAACCCACCCTTCGGGGCGGCCAATTATGATAGGATATTGGTCTGCGTTGGAGTGGACTGGGTCACAGATAACGCCAGGTGGGAGCCTTGCCGACGTCAGGGGGAGCCTGGCAGAGGAGCTGCAGCTTCATCATTGGGTGGCACGTAAGTCTGTGTATTCTTTCTTTCTCTCCAGGCAAACGGTCGGGGGGGCATATAGAGACGGGGGCATAACGGTCGGGGGGCATATAGAGACGGGGGCATAACGGTCGGGGGGCATATAGAGACGGGGGCATAACGGTCGGGGGGCATATAGAGACGGGGGATATAGGGACAGGGGCATATAGAGGTGTCCCAAAAATACAAACACCAACAGAATTAAGTAAACATATATGGGATCTTAAGAAAGAAAATACAGATTTTAACATCACATGGAAAATAATCAGAAAAGCAGCAGCATACAATAATAGCACAAAGAGATGTAATTTGTGCACAACAGAAAAGTGGATGATTCTATGCAAACTAGTATGGCGACATTGAACACAAGAGTTGAAATCGTAGACAGTTGCAGGCACAAAAGGAAATTTTTATCAACAAGTATAAAATAGCAACCCTGATAGGACCCTCATACTCAATAGAGAAAGAAAGACTTACAACCCTAACAGGCCCCCCCCCCCCCCCCCCCCCCCCTTGCACACCACGTGCAACACAACCCTCATACTCAATAAAGAAAGACTTACAACCCTAACAGGGCCCCCTCGCACAACACGTGCAACACAACCCAACTGGGACTACAGTTCACAATCCAAACACATATATACGATCGAGGTCAGTAGCAGGGGATTGGCACGGGATCTGAAGAGAGGAAAGACTCGAAACAAATTTGTAGTCCCGTTTTAAGATTTGCTTTTAATCATTGTTTTAGCTGCTCCCGCATGGTTGAGCACTTTTTCAAAAAAAAGCCGGAAAATATACTACCAGCTAGAGAAACAGCTCCGTACGTCGAGCACTTTAAGCCTGGCTAGCAATTTTTTTGAAAAAAATGGAGAAAGTAATTTTAACCTATCGACCAAGATATCCCTATGCTACACCAGAGAGCTACACAAAAAGGCTAATTGAGAAAACGGAAAAATTTGTACGCAATTTAAGATGGAGGCTTTCTTTTACTTAATCCTAAAGCACAGCAGGAAAAGACGGACACATATGGAATCAACTCATGGAGATCTCCACCAGTTATTGAAGAGATGAGGAGTTTTGAGGAAAAATTAAAAAACATGATTTCCACCATTAAATTTAGGAAAATAAACAACTTCCAAAAATCTCTGAGCAGCAATATAAAAGATATAATGCATGATAAAAGAATATTTGTCAAAGCAGACAAAACTAGTAATTTTTACAAAATGGAAGTAAAAGATTACGAGCAGCTCCTCACCAAAAACATCCAAAAGAACTACAAGAAAGCTGAAGAGGAAACATGTACTACATCAGGAAAGAAGAAAAGAAACTGGTGGAACGCATAGAACTAAGTGACAGGATAGAAACCACTGCTAAAAGAGAAGCATTTATAACACTCAAAGATCATAAACCTATTTTCAAAACAAACCCCTCATGTAGACTGATCAACCCACAAAATCTGAAACTAGGAAGAGTAAGCAAGCAAATCCTATAAAAAATAGTAGCTGATGCCAAATCAATCTTGAACTGAACCTTTGGAAAAATACTCATGAGGTGGTGCAATGGTTCCAAAAATTAAACAAACAAAACAGAACAACCTTTATCGCATTCGACATTGTGGATTTTTACCCATCCATCAATGAAGAATTGCTCAGGAAAGCTTTGGAATTTACTACCAAATATACTGAGATAACAAATCAGAATTGGAAATCATATTCCACACAAAAAAAACAGTGTTGTATATATAAAAAGGAGCCTTACATGAAAAAAACAGATTTTAATTCGACTTTTGACGTTACAATGGGTTCATTTGATTGGTGCAAGAAACATGCGAGATAGTGGGCCTGTTACTATTGTCAAAAATGCACAAATACTTGGGCATAGAGTTGGGCTGTACAGAGACGACGGATTGGCGGCACTGGACAATACACTAGAGAGGTAGAGAATAAAAAGAAAGAGTATGTAAATTGTTCAAAATCACAACTTAAAAATTACAATAGAAGCCAACAAAAAAGTAGTCAACTACTTGGATGTAACACTAGATTTAAACAAAAACCAATTACAGACATACAAAAAACCAATGATACACCATTATATGTAAATTCCATGAGTAACCACCCACAACAATCATAAAAACGATTACCACAAGGGATAAACAAGAGGTTATCAACCTTTCCTGCAACGAAGAAATATTCAACGATGCAGCAACGGACTACCAAGAAGCACTGTTGAAAAGTGGACACAACTACAAGTTGAAATTGAACTGAAAGTACCACTGGAAGCAGGAAGAAAAACAGAAAGAGGAAAATAACCAGGTACAACCCACCATATGATGGTAGAGTGAAAACCACATTGGCAAAGAATTCTTCAAAATACTAACAGAATCGTTCCAGAAAGACCATAAACTTTTCAAAATATTCAACAAGAACACTATCAAACTATCTTACTTTGTATGCCAAATCTTTAAAAAAATAATTGATGCTTCAAACAAAAGAAAACCAACGTCAAAAACGAGGGTGACAACGGAAAACTTGCAATTGCACAATCAAAGAGCAATGCCCTCTGAACAACCAATGTCTCTCTGACAACATCGTATACCAAGCCACTGTGACAACGAAAAGAGGCAAAGAGACATACATAGGGATCACAGAAAACAAATTTTAAAGCCAGGTACGCCAATCACAAGCAATCTTTTAAGTATGAAAAATACAAACACCAAACAGAATTAAGTAAACATATATGGGATCTTAAGAAAGAAAATACAGATTTTAACATCACATGGAAAATAATCAGAAAAGCAGCAGCATACAATAATAGCACAAAGAGATGTAATTTGTGCACAACAGAAAAGTGGATGATTCTATGCAAACCTAGTATGGCTACATTGAACACAAGGTTGAAATCGTAGACAGTTGCAGGCACAAAAGGAAATTTTTATCAACAAGTATAAAATAGCAACCCTGATAGGACCCCTCATACTCAATAGAGAAAGAAAGACTTACAACCCTAACAGGCCCCCACCCCCCCCCCCCCCCCCCTTGCACAACACGTGCAACACAACCCTCATACTCAATAAAGAAAGGACTTTACAACCCTAACAGGGCCCCCTCGCACAACACGTGCAACCCAACCCAACTGGACTACAGTTCACAATCAAACACAATATATACGATCGAGGTCAGTAGCAGGGGATTGGCACGGGATCTGAAGAGAGGAAAGACCTCGAAACAAATTTGTAGTCCCGGTTTTAAGATTTGCTTTTATATCATTGTTTTATATATATATATATATATATATATATATATATATTTATATTATATATATATATTATATATATATATATATATATAGTTAAAACAAGTTTAAAAGAGGAATCTTAAAACTATCTAAATTTGTTTCGAGCGTGTTGCGCTGTCATCAGGTGGTGTGCAATACCGTAGTATGTTTGTTGAGTTTTCTTAGGTGGCACCTTTGGTTGGTTTTTGAAAACTCAACATACATACTACGGTATTGCACACCAGCCTTTTCTGGGATTGCAGTCTTCTTAAAACTGAAAAGGCAGAGGAGTCAAATTACCACTTTCCGCGGTCACTGAGGAGAAACCAGCAAGTTTCGAAATATCGGTATATGACCAGGAGTTATATGTTAGTGAGTTTCCCTCCCTATTGGAGGGTGTTCCCCCTTGGAGACTATAAGCTTGATGAAGGTTCATTGTGAGAAGCATTTTTTTTTTTTTTTACCCACTCAAGCATACTGTTAGTTAGGCAGAATCATTACCACTGCAGATATGAATGCTTATCTCCCCTTCTAATCTAAGATAGGCGTTGTTTTATTCATATATACTATAGAATCAGTGACGGTGAGGAAAGCCCCACTGACCACAGGAAATTTTCTGTTGACAGGGGAAAAGACTACAACTTTGTTCTCTCTTGAGGGCACATAAACCGTAGGGCGAAAGCTTGGCTGTGTTGCATGGCACTGCCCTTCATCTGCCGTGGCAGGGGTGGTTGGCCCTGGGGGTGTGCTCGCAGCTGAAGGGTGGTGTTTTTCGCCCGGTGGCTCTGCAGTCATGAATACGGCTGGACACCCAGGGGATGCTACTTAAGGCTGTTATGAGCTGCATCCTGTAGTCTAATTTACCTCGTTCAGGAGCAGTTATGTCCCTGATATCTTAATGGAGTGTCCTGCGCGTGCCTGTACCCATCGTCAACACAGCGCAGGCCTCCAAGGGTGGTACAGGACTGCTCTAAAGGCAGGGAAAGACAGTGCTTCTCTGGGTCCTTCCCCAGCACCTTCGGGTGTTTCTTTTTCTTCTTCTTTCTTCTTCTCTTCTTATATATATTAAAATATAAACACAATTGTGTTACAAGATGTGAACTATTGTTGAAGAATAACGTCGCTTTTACTTAGCAAGCCGTCACGTGTTAAGCTGGGAAAATGGAAAAGTTTGGTGTCACACCGTCAAAGGTACTCCCACGCCAATCTCACTCATGAGTACTTTGTGCTCACGCGAGAAAGCGCTACAGAATGAGTACCACTGGCGCGCTAACATTCCTCTCTCTCTCTCTCCTCTCTCTCTCTCTCTCTCCTCTGTAATTCCAATGAAAATGTGTCGGTCTGTCTCAAATCTCCCCCTCCTCCTCCCCCTTTTTCTCTGTGTGGGTGTGTGTGGGGTGTGTGGGGTGTGTGCTAATGCCAATGAAATGTGTCTTTGTCTCTATCTATTCTCCCTCCCTCCATCTGTGTGTTTTGTGTGTGTGTGTGTGTGTGTGTGTGTGTGTGGTGTGTGTGTGTGTGTGTGTGCGTGCGCGCGCGCGCGTGCGTGCGTGTGTGCGCGTAATACCGATGAAAATGGATCAGTGTCTCTCTCTCTCTCTCTCTCCTCTCTCTCTCTCTCTCTCTCTCTCTCTCTCTCTTTTGGGTTTTTGACATTTTTGGGGTTTTGTTCTCAGTGTGTGTCTACTCGGAAATGCGCTGAGAATCATCGCTGCCCACGTTGTGAGCGACGACACCTTACCACCACTGGGCCTTTCGGTTGGTCACACCCCGGGTGCAACAAACATCGAGTGAAAAACACAGTGTGTTATGACAGCGCGTGTGTAGTACACGTGTTGCCCGTACACAGCCAGGCCCTCGTCACACTGTGCTTGATTTATGCCTCGTGGTCAGTGCGCCCGCCTTCTCCTGTCTCATGACGTGGAGACAACCCCGGCCCTTTGCAGAGGGTTTGGCAGTGTCACGAGGGTGATGTTCAGCAAACACCTGCTGCACACGTACAATCAGCGACACAACGCACATCACCCCCTGACTTCGCACAGCAAATTCTTCAGGCCATAAAAACGAACAGAGTAAACAAAATAGCGAAGAAAAATAACTTGATTCGAAGTGATCTGTCTGTCATCAATTCCGAACTGAAACGTATCAGTGAAAAGTGTGACGAAATTAATGAACGTTGCAATAGACTTGAACAGGAAAACACCCCCCGTCAGAGGCCGTGTCGGAATTCACCGATGACATCACAGCCCTCAACACAGAATCAGCGGAGCAGAAAGAGGTCACACACAAACTCGCCCAGTATGTGGACAGACTAATGCAACGAACATGAGAAATGAACTCTGAAATTGACCGTTTAGAGGAGTTTTCCCGTAGGGATAATCTACGGTTCTTCGGTAACCTATGTGCTCTGACAGAGAAAACTATGACCATGTGCGTCAGCTGTGGTGTCAGCATGAACAGTGTAGAGGGCCCAAAGCAGTGGAGTGAAGAGACATCATCAGAGCACATAGAATGGGACAGGGTGACCCGAAACCCATAAATCGTCAAAGTGCGTAGTTGGGGGGACAATTGGAATCCTAAAGAATAAAGAATTCCGGAGTCAGTTTGAAGGGCAAGGTGGGCGGGTGGCCAAAGACTTGACCAGACGGCAAGCTGCAATGGTGGAAAAGGCCAAACGTGATGGGATGTCGCTTACTTTGACAGAGGCGTGATGAAGATCGGACCGAGACGAGCACCGAGGTCGTACGCCGCAGCAGTGGGGGCCGATCACGATTGTGGACACTTCGTCACCTCCATCATCAGGCGGAAACAGCAACAGCATGGTGCCGATGGCGGAGAGCAGCAGCAACACAACAGCTGATCGGCGTCAGGTCAAGGTCACGGGTCAGCACACCAGTGGATCACCGCAGGGAATCCCCGAGACGCACCCCTCTCAAGCCAGCCAGTTTAAGCGGGCAGTGACGTGCGTGGGGGAAAGGGTGGTAGGGGTTTGGGGTAAAAACACCTTGGCAGGGGGAGAGAGGGACTGGCAAGGGAAGGAGAGGGGTCAGAGTGGGGGGCCCCTGCAACACGTGAAACTGGGGGCAGTGCGGGTAGAGGGACACAGCAAAGTGGGTTGTCAGTTTCTTGTCAAGGAGTGGCAACACAGGGGCGCGCGACCAGTGACAGTGACAGGACAAGGCGTTCTTTGCGTTCTGGGTCAACCTCCAATAAATAGGACAGGCTTGATCAGCCCGACGCAATTAAATCGTTCCTTAATTATAATGTTGAAACCTGTGTAGTAAATTAAATGATGCATCTTTTGTAAATTATGTATGTTCATTTGATTTCGTGTGCCCTACTGAAACCTTTGCTAATCAGGCTTTTGACTTCATTACATTTTTCATGACTATGTAAATTTAGCTCTCCAACAAAAAAGCTGTCATTATTTGGTAAAAAACTCGGGTGGAGTTTTATTACTTTGTTAAAAACTATTATTCTCACTTGGTTTAAACGAATTAAAACTTAACATGTGAAAAAACTTGGTGTTTTGAAAATTGAGAAAGTGTATTTGATATGGATAAAGATGTATTATTGATTGCAATTTTATATCCCCTGAGTAGTCCTTTTTTATAACTACACTGAATGTGAAAATGGCTTTCTTATTTTAGAAGAAAAGAATTGCAGCATCTAGCCCAAAAATGGAAATGTTAACATAATCTTATGTGGTGATTTGAACCCCAGAACAGGATGTGAGCAGCCCACCGTTGAAAACCTGACAAGTATTTAAATCCACTGGATGACAGAGAAAATGAAGAGATGTATATAAGACATTCAAAAGATGGAAATGTGAATGATTTTGGTCAAACGCTTTTAGATTTTTGTTTCATTGTTTGATTTAGTCATTTTGAATGGTTTTTGTGGTGGGTGATCCACGCGGCGATTTTACATATGTATCACCACACGGTTTAGTAGGAAAATTGATTATTTCATTGTGTCTGAAGAATCGCAATTTGATTTTGATTTGTGTGTTAGTGATAAGCTACCTCTTTGGCACCTACCGGTGAATTGAGATGGGAAGAAAAGGAATGAGGGAAGAGAAAAAAAGGAAAATAAATGGGGGTGGAGAAGAGAAGATTGTAGGAATGATAGAATGCTCAGACTTACAGGGATGAATTGAAATCTGACATGTTTAAGGATGGATGAAGCATGCGAACGATGGATTGGATGTTGATGTTGATGAATGTCTAGATGTGTTTACCGGTGCGATGTATGGTGCTGCTGCATGTATGGTGCGTACATGGGGAGAAGAAAAAAAACAAAAGATGATGGTTTGATAGGGAAGTGAAGTAATGAAAAGACGAGTTAGGGCCTTCTGAGAAATTACCAGCGTTCTAAGACTGACTTTAAAATAACCGAAGGCAAATTTATGTAAACGCACGGAAGGAATATAGCAAGCTAAAGAGAGAGAAAAGGAAAAATTTATTTGATCGTTCCAGACTAGAAAAAATTTAAGGATTCAGTTGGAGACCGAAACGTTTTGGTCAACTCTTCGAACGATTAACAGAAAGTCACGAGTATATAATGAAATTTTCAATAAAACAATGGCATGATCATTTTTACGGTGTTTTTAATTCTCATGAAATTATTTACGAGGAGGATAGTACTACTGACCCGAATAATGAAATACACAAGAACCCTGTTTAATGACCCAATCACAAAAAGCGAATAGAAGAAAGCTTTAAAAAAAGATTAAAAAGCGGTAAAAGTGCTGGCCCAGAGGGAATTGTAAATGAAATGCTAAAAATTGCAAATAATTTGGTTATTGAGTTTCGGTGCGTCTTTTTAACAAACTTTTCGAGTCTGGGACATTTCCAACTCAGTGGTCGAAATCCATCATAATACCATTACATAAAAAAAGGTGACATCAATAACCCAGAAAAATTATCGAGGCGCAAGTCTGTCCAAATGTCCCTTTGGCAAAATCTATACCAGTATTTTGAATTCAAGACTTAAATAAATGGGCGGAAAGAGAAGAACAAATTATTGAAGAGCAGGCGGGTTTTTGGAAGTGGTTATAGCACCATTGACCAAAATTTTCACCTTGTATTGTTTTTAGTTCAAAAATATCTCTCCAGAAATTCGAAATTATACGTGGCGTTTGTTGACTTCCGGAAGCCTTTGACTCGGTTAACAGAAACCTATTTTGAGTGCCTGAGGAAATCTGGTGTGGATGGAAAATTGTATAATGCGCCCGAGAGGAATCTTTTAATACCGTTCTAGCCTTGTAAAGTGATTAAATGCCATTTTTCACAATATTTCATTGTCCAAGAGGTGTCAAGCAAGGTTGTGTGCTAAGCCCCCTACTATTTTTCATTTTTTATCAATGAACTTGCTGTGGAGTTGTCAAAACGTGGAAGACACGGCATTCAAACTAATCTCTGGAGGAATTGAATGTTTCTGATGTTTTTTGCCGATGATGGATATTGCTGTCGGACACTGTTATAGGGTTGCAAAATCAAATCAATGTACTTAAATCTGAAACTGATAGAATGCAATTGGTTTAAAAACTAGACAAAACTAGTATTATAGTTTTTCGTAAGGGAGGGTATTTTCTCTGCAACTGAAATATGGTGGTATGGAAAAAGAGGAGATAAAGGTAACAAATAAATATACATATTTAGGCATTGTTTTTACAACCAAATTTAAGCTTGATGTCTGGCTGGACAGAAGTCGCTAGAGGGGGTAGAAAAGGGGTTATTGAAAAATTTTTGCACCATGAGAAGATTAAATTTCGATTGATTCTGGTTTATTCTGGAAAATATTTGATTCACAAATAGAACCCTGTTATCATACGGTGCTGAAGTTTGGGGACTTAATGAAAATAAAACAAATGGAGAATATTCACACATTTGCAATAAAAGATTTTTTAAACATAACCTTACATCATCAAATAAAATGTGTTACGGAGAGTCAGGCCGATATCCTTCATTTATTAGAATTAAAATTAAATGTGTGAGGATATGGCTAAAACTAACTCCGGGCTTTTCCCCTAAAATCGTATATGCAGACAGGCTATGAAATGCTTTTTCAGACAAATGGAAGTTGGAGTGTACAATTGGGTGTTGGAAAGTTAAAAAGGTTTTGACAGAAAATGGATTTGGCATTGTTTGGATTGCACAAGGGGTAGGTAGTGAGAAAATGTTTTTGTCTGAATTTAAAGCAGCGACTGATTGATTGTTTTAAGCACTTGGCACTCCACTGTGGTTGGAATGACAATACAGCTGGTACTATTCCTTTAAAGATGCATTTATATCTGGAAAATATCTTTGGTGTAAAAATTAATAAATGGCACAGGGACTCACTTTTCAGATTTAGAACAAGAACCTTAGGTTTTATATTTATATAAAAGGTGGTTTACTTCAGATTCGATCATGAGTTCGGTATGCCCGTTATGTTCGAAATGGTTTCGAAGATGAATGCATTTCTTATTCGATTGTTGTGAGTATAATTGAATACGAAAACACAAGTAGTCTGTTCACTAAATTCAACGCGCAAAGATATAAAAGAAAAATACTGACATCAGAAAATGAAGACATATTAGATCACTTGCTGCGTTCATTGCGAAGCAAATAAAAAATTTGGAAGAAATATTTAGATTTTTAGTTATCAGATTATTTTTATGAAAATGTAACTCTGCTAGGTATCTGTTAGTTGTTATTTTTGCGCTGAAAGGAAAAGATGATAAAATGTCACTAATTGTTGACTCATAGGTCGGTTGGTCGAAGATTTATGACCCAGTACTAATGGATGTTTTTTACAAAGCTGTTGATTTTGCATTTATGTTCGGTTGTCCGCCAGATGTAATTTTGCATTTTGATTTATGATTGCGGGTTTCCCTTTACATTAGAGCCGAAAGAGCTATTGCAATAAAATTTTTTGTCATTGTCATTGTCTCTTTCTCTCTCTCTCTCTCTCTCTCTCTCCTCTCTCTCTCTCCTCTTTTCTCTCTCTCTCCCCTCTCTCTGTAATTCCAATGAAAAGTGTCCGTGTCTGTCTCATCTCCCTCCTCCTCCTCCCCCCTCTTTCTCTGTGTGTGTGTGTGTTTTGTGTGTGGTGGTTTTGTGTGTGTGTGTGTGTGTGTGTGTGTGTGTGCTAATGCCAATAGAAATGTGTCAGTGTCTCTACTATCCCCTCCCCCATCTGTGTGTGTGTGTGTGTGGGGTGTTTTGTGTGTGTGTGTGTGGTGTGTGTGTGCGTGCGTGCGCGCGCGCGCGCGCGTTTCGTGCGTGGGGTGCGCGCTAATACCGATGAAAATGGGTCAGTGTCTCTCTCTCTTTCTCTCTCTCTCTCTCTCTCTCTCTCCTCTCTCTCCTCTTCTCTCTCTCTCTCTCTCTTGTCTCTCTTTTCGCTAAAAAAAATAAACACCTCCTACACGCGAAGAAAACACTTAAGCGAAGCTTGCCCTACTGATGTGAAACGCCCAGTAAGCCTCATCCCGATGGGGGAGGGGGCGGGGGGTGGTGGAAACTGAAGTATTTTGTTCAAATGACTGATGATGGTTCGCTTGAACAGTACGCTTTCTATTCATGTTGTCGAAACGTCGCCAGTGGTGTTGAAAGGAATGGATTGAAGGAATTTGTGCCTGAAATACCGTGAGGTCGGAATTGCAGACCAGACTTTCCGTTTTCAGCAAAAAGTGCTCGCCCTTGCCGGAAAGAGAGAGAGAGAGAGAGGGGGAGGGGAGAAGAGAGAGAGAGAGAGAGAGAGAGCACACGCAACAGTAACAGCTGAAAACCGACAGTTTCTTTTTTCTACCAGTAGCAAGAAAGCGTGCTGGAATCGGCGAATCATATTGCCTGATATATCTCTATCTGTCTGCCTGTCTGTCTATCTGTCCGTCTCTGTGTCTCTGCTTCCCCCCCTCTCTCTCTCTCTCTCTCTCTCTCTCTCTCTCTCTCTCTCTCTCTCTCTCTCTCTCTCTCTCCCCTCTGTGTCTGTCTCTGTCTGTCTGTCTGTCTCTCTCTCTCTCCTCTCTCTCTCTCTCTCCTCTCTCTCTCTCTCCTCTCTCTCTCTCTCTCTCTCTCTCTCTCCTCTCTCTCTCTCTCTCTCTCTCTCTCTCACTCTTTCTCTGAAAGACCCTCCCAAAAAAATTAAAGTTCAACCATCGAGTCTCTTATCATCCTTTTTCCCGTTGAAAACTTCATAGATTGATAGGTAGATGTATGTGACCGCTGCGAAAAAGACGAAGAAAGATAGATAGATAGATAGATAGATAGATAGATAGATAGATAGATAGATAGATAGATAGATAGATAGATAGATAGATAGATAGATAGACAGATAGATAGATAGATTTTAAAAATGGATACATGTAAGTAACAGATACAAAAAGAACGAAAGTTCAGCCATCTAGTCTCGATATTTTTTTCAGTTTAAAATCATCTTCATTTTGGAAATATTATCAAGATTCACGTTGCCCTTAAGGGTTAAGGGTAAAAAATGAAAACCATATGTTCCTCCATCATCCTTTTCATGCCATGCACTAAATATAGTAACATCCTCTGATTGGTAGCAAGATCCGTTGGTATTTTCCTCTCTCAGTGCTGAGTATCAACAGTCATTGTGATAATCAACAATGGGCTTAACATGCTAAAGTGGTTTTGAAAGGAATTTGAAATAACTCCGCCAGTTTACCATGGACAAACAAAATGATCACAAGACAAACCACGACGCGTTTCGACCTCTGTGGTCTTCTTCAGGCCAAAGCAGCAACATGCAGGACAACAGAAACGAAGAACGAGCAATCACTTATCTTCGTCACTTTCGTTGTCCTGACTGTTGGTTTCCTTGGCCTAAAAAAAAAAAGCTTTAGAGGTCGAAACGCGTCGCGCTTTGTCTTGTAATTTGTGTATCCATGTTCACTGGCAGAGTTAGTTCAAATTCCTTCAAAAATGTTTGTTAATTTCCGCCTGCGGTCGCCTCAGTTTGAAACTAAGAAAAAAAAAACAGTGGGTCAAGCCCGGTTTTTCTGTACTCTGTGAATCATACACCCCACCTTCTTCTCTGCGTTTTGGTCGGGTGCTTCGTGGCGTGGACAAAGCCGCTCAGAATAGTAGAGACTGTGTGAGCCAGAGAATTCGTGTCGACGATGCAAGAAGCTGGTGATGGAGATATCGCTTCACATGAAAGATACCCTATGTCATCTTTTGTCATGTGTTGTGATTACTCCACGCCCCAGAGGACAGACATCCGCTGAGTCGTAGCCACGAGACCCTCTTCTTCTATTGTCTAGTTGTTAATTCATGTATCCATCAGCTTCAAATCATGCGTAGTGTGGTCTCAAAACTTAGCGGATGTGGTGTAGCGTATATGGACTAGTCCGCACGCAGGGACGCCTCCTTGATGAAACTGAAACTGAAACCACACACCCGCCCCAAATCCCTCCCCGGCGAAAAGGATTGAACCCAAACTCCACATCCCCATCCCCGCCACCCTCCCCACTTCCCTCCAGGACTGAATCCAGACCGACATCTCCCTTTGCTCCCAAAACACTCCGCTCCTTCACAATTCTCAAAGTGTTCCAAACGATAGAAGACTTCAGCCAAAGCAGACTGTATCTCCTGCATTGTGGGGGAGGGGAGGGAGGGGTGGTGGTGATATTGGACCTGAGCCAGAAGTACCTCCACCACCACCACCAC
This sequence comes from Conus ventricosus, assembly GCA_018398815.1. Taxonomy (NCBI): domain Eukaryota; kingdom Metazoa; phylum Mollusca; class Gastropoda; order Neogastropoda; family Conidae; genus Conus; species Conus ventricosus. The sequence goes on from CM031627.1 coordinate 49,639,818, forward strand.
CACCACCACCACCTTGTTCCAAAACCGCCCATGATGAATACTTTAGGGGTGTGGTCCAGTAACACCCTGAAGAGTGATATAGGCACATGCCCTATCTTTCTCAAGGTGAAGAAGCTCAGTGGTTTTCTTTGTTCATGTGCCACTGACAGTGAAACATTATTCTTTTAGAGTGTTGAGACTTGCATGGTGTTAGACATGAACACTTTACAGCAGACTCCATGTAAAACCCTGGTTCAGAGATGTCCCACCTGACGTGATCTTTGAATTTCTGAAAGAGATCAACATTTTTTCCTTGTGATCTAAGATTTTACGGAAGAAAGATTTGTAACAACATTTCCGGTGTGTTTTTAGAAGGTGTACTTTAAAGGGTTGCGTGAATGAGTTCTCTCTCTCTCTCTCTCTCTCTCTCTCTCTCTCTCTCTCTCTCTCTCTTGTGTGTGTGTGTGTGTGTGTAATGACGTGAGTTGACTTCCACGCGGTGACAGCCCTAAGATGACTCTTTGCGGTCGGCTGGGCTATAAGCAACACTAACCAACCTTACATGCCCGCATCCGCCTCTCTCTCTCTCTCTCTCTCTCTCTCTCACGCGAGGCGCGTAACTTTGAGCACGTGCCCCTACTCAATTAGTCAACAGTGTCTGGACCTGGCCCTGAAATTACTCACCAGGGTGTGTGGTGCCCTTGGCTTAGATCTCCAACCACCTCACCCTCGAATTCAGGTCAGATGAGGTAAGGTAACGTTGCTTATAGCTCATGTCAGGGCTGACACCACGTGCAGTCTGTTTTGACTGATATGTTTTGTGTCGTTTGGAACACTTCAGAACTTTAAAGGAAGGGCATACTTTAGGAACAGATGTGGAGGTGGGTCTGGATTAACTTCCCCCTGGGGGTGAGTTTGAGCACGTGTGCTTTCTCACCACCTGGAGTGGAATCAGCGTGGGACGTTTCACGGAGTACAAAGACTGACATCGATTAGAGTTACTGAAAACCAGCCCCTCTAAACACAAACCTACACACAAAGCAAATTTCAAAACGAGGTGACTCAGGGCGGAAACTGAAGCAAAATTTAAAAAAAAAAACGGTGTCAGTTACACCAGACGACACAGACAAACAGATTACAGGACAAAATGCATTTCGACCTCTTGGGTCTTCTTCAGGCAAAAACAAACCACATTTAGGACAATGAAAACGAAGAACGAGAGACCACTTATCTTCTCCTATTTGGCGCAAAATAGTTGATGGATGAAAACGAGGCCGTTTAGGAGGGGATCATGGAGTTGAAATAGTAATGATGATCATGATAAGACTGGTAACAATGGCAATAATGGTGATAATAGTTGCGATGATGAAAATATAAATAAGAAGAAGAGGTATGCTGGTAATTTTTGCTTGTTTGTTGAAGTGTTAATAGTGGCTTAACACTGAAGGGGAGAAAGGAAAAGGAGGTGAAGGGGGGGGGGGGGGGGGGTTGAACGAAAATGGGGGTGGTGGGGGTGGAGAAAGAAAAAGGGGTGGAGGGGAGTGGTGGAAAAAGCAAGCTGCAGAGTAACGTGTGTTTGATACAATGTCCGAAGCTGGCAGCCAGTTTGGGAACATCGGTTCTGCGCATTTTTTCGTTTTTTTCATGTCTGTTCTTTATGACGTCTGAACAAGACATAGTGGTCGAACATTCATCGGTTGTTGTTGTTGTTGTCTTCAATTTAACGTCTTTCCACATGAAGTGATATCAGTGAGATAGGGGTGGAGAGGGGGAGCATGAAGAGGGGGTGGGTGGGTTGATGGTTATCTTGCAATTAAAAAAAAACAAAACATTTTTACAATCTTTACAATACAATAAAATGGTACGGAAAAACCAACGGTAAATAACTATGTGTGCATCATAACACAGACTATAACAAATACCCCACAGGACTGCGTAGTAAACAGTTGGCAAAATCAAACAACAAAGTAAAGGTGTCAAGAATACTGTCAAGAGAACTTTCAGAAACAGCCGGCAAAATAGGTCTCAATCTCTGGCATTCCAGAAGAATGTGTTGGTTTGAAATTTGTTCACCTCGGATTATAGTCTCATTCGAAGGACTGCATGGGAAATGGAGTCAGAACCAATGTTAACTCGAAGGAAAAATCCCCCTGTTCCGAAACAGCCCGGCCGAGATTCGAACCCGCAACCCCAAGATTACGAGTCCGGCGCTCTACCACTAGACTATTCTGGCCCCCTTTCAGTTAGTCTTAAAGTGAGATGAGTGGAGGCAGAAATTTAAACACATTTTGAAAAGAAATGTTTAGTGAATCCGCAAGACGATGTGGACAAACAGATGTTTCGTCTTGCAATCTGTTTGTCGGTATTGTCTTGTGACATCACTAACGATTCTCTTTTTCCGTGTTTGTATTTGACTGGTTTCTGATCGCCTTGGGAAGTATATCTGGCATTTCATATTGCCTCTTCCTTCGCCTTCTCTCTCTCTCTCTCTCTCTCTCTCTCTCTCTCTCTCCTCTCCTCTCTCTCTCTCTCTTTCTCTCTCTCTCTCTCTCTCTCTCTCTCTCTCTCTCTCTCTCTCTCTCTCTCTCTCTCTCTCTCTCTCTCTCTCTCCACTCCTTCCCAACTGATCAGTATCAAAAGTTCGAAGTTCGAATATTCTGGGAAAGGTAACTATAATACTAAGTGGCATTTTTGACGCTTATCTAAAAAACAACAACAAACAAACAAAAAACCGTCGTTCTAGTGGTCCAGGTGCCGTATTGGAAAGATCCCGTCACTGCCCCCCACTAGGATAATCATTGCTGTCTACAGTGACCACTACCTGTTGGTGAATGAGGACGTTCAACCTTGATGTGATGATTTCAAGCGTCATGCATAATCCCACCCACCCCACTCACACCTCCGTCACTTTTCCACACTCTAGTATCCACACTAGAGTTTCGAACTCCGAACATTTAGTTAGAATTATATTAAAATAAAAAAAAGAGGGAGGGGAGGGGTGGTGGTGGGTGGAGGGGGGGAGTGGTGAAGTGGAGGGGGGGAGTGGTGAAGTGGAGGGGGGGAGTGGTGAAGTGGAGGAGGGCGTCTAAACTCCTGTGCTATCACAACCACCGGGCGGAAGGGTGGAATGGGGGGGGGGGGGGTATTTTTTTTTTAAACAGAGAAACTAGATGTAGGGATAATTGGGGGATAAGGGGGGGGGGGGGGGGGGGCCTTATGCTTCTTGACTAAGGGCATGTGGAGGGATGAAGGTGGGAGGGAGAGGGGGCGTGAAGAGAGGGGAAGGGGATGGGAGGAATGGAAGTAGAAGTGGGTGGGGGATGAAGGGAGTTTTGGGGGTGGGCTTGCGGTACAGTGACGGGTGGGAGTGGGAGGTTGGGGGTGGGGTGGGTAGATGAAGGGGGTTTTGGGGGGTGGGCCTGCAGTACAGTGACGGGTGGGGATGGGGGTGGGGGTGGGTAGATGAAGGGGGTTTTGGAAGGTGGGCCTGCAGTACAGTGACGGGTGGGGATGGGGGTGGGGTGGGTAGATGAAGGGGGTTTTGGGGGTGGGCCTGCAGTACAGTGACGGGTGGGGATGGGGGTGGGGTGGGTAGATGAAGGGGGTTTTGGAAGGTGGGCCTGCAGTACAGTGACGGGTGGGGATGGGGGTGGGGTGGGTAGATGAAGGGGGTTTTGGGGGGTGGGCCTGCAGTACAGTGACGGGTGGGGATGGGGGTGGGGTGGGTAGATGAAGGGGGTTTTGGGGGGTGGGCCTGCAGTACAGTGACGGGTGGGGATGGGGGTGGGGTGGGTAGATGAAGGGGTTTTGGGGGGTGGGCCTGCAGTACAGTGACGGGTGGGGATGGGGGTGGGGTGGGTAGATGAAGGGGGTTTTGGAAGGTGGGCCTGCAGTACAGTGACGGGTGGGGATGGGGGTGGGGTGGGTAGATGAAGGGGGTTTTGGGGGGTGGGCCTGCAGTACAGTGACGGGTGGGGATGGGGGTGGGGTGGGTAGATGAAGGGGGTTTTGGAAGGTGGGCCTGCAGTACAGTGACGGGTGGGGATGGGGGTGGGGTGGGTAGATGAAGGGGTTTTGGGGGGTGGGCCTGCAGTACAGTGACTGGTGGGGATGGGGGGGAGTGGGGGGGTAGATGAAGCGGGTTTTGGGGGTGGGCTTGCGGCACAGTGACGGGTGGGAGTGGGAGGTGGAGGGGGGTAGATGAATGGGGTTTTGGGGGGTGGGCTTGCAGCACAGTGACAGGTGGGAGTGGAAGGGGGGTGGGTGGGGGGGTAGATGAAGGGGGCTTTGGGGGGTGGGCCTGCAGCCCAGTGACGGGTGGGAGTGGAAGGGGTGGGTGGGTGGGGGGGTAGATGAAGGGGGCTTTGGGGGGGGGGGGTGGGCCTGCAGCCCAGTGACGGGTGGGAGTGGAAGGGGGGGTGGGTGGGGTGGGTGGGGGATGGATGAAGGGTTTTTTTTTCTGGGGGGTGGGGGGGGGGGGCTTGCTTCACAGTAAATGTTGTGGGGGAAACCGGAGTTGCCGTTTGCGCGCACCGCTGTAATGCGGCGCGCCGTTTTGCGCGCGTTTTCCACAACCGGAATGCGCGTGTTTCACCGTCAATTGCACAGCCGTTATGCGCGCACTTAAACAACCGGAAAGCTGAAAGACTGAGTTAATCGCTGAACATCTGCTCAGTCGTCAGGAAATTTTGTACTATGCTAGCATGCATGCCGTTGTTTTGTTGTCAGTTTTCTTCTGTCACGACTGAGCAGATGTTCAGCAACTAATTCAGCAAAAGTACGACCACCAACAGAAACAAGCCTTCACTTATGATTAACGGCTACATGTACAGACTCGACAGAACATCCACTAAAGCGAAGACATGGAGATGTACAAGGAGAGACTGCAATGCAAGATGTAAAACTACCGTCGACAACAAAAACATCGTATTCACAAAGGAAACACTCCGACCATGAAGTTAAAAATGAAAAGCAACTGGCTGTCGACGAATTTCGCAAACGGTGCAAGCAGCGAGGTGCCGATGACCTCTTTGAACGTCCCGCCAAGCTAATGCGACAGGAACTGCCACAAGACAACGAGCTCATCGACTCCACTGACATGGAACGTGCCCGAAAAGGCTGTGTATCAAGAGCGGCGAAAGCAGTTGCCAAAACTACCTAAGGATCGCGCAGAGACACATAGCATTGTGGATGAGCAAGACATGAGATCGTGCAGAAACGACAACATGATTCATGTGAACGACGCAGAGAAGGGGATCATAATCATCACAACAAAGTCCAACATGGTGCTGCTGTGTGATAGAGACT
>CM031627.1:49657603-49665103 GCA_018398815.1 Conus ventricosus
TAGAGCTATGTACAAAGTTGTTAAAACAAGGGTAAGAAGTGGGTCCAGTCTGACAGATTATATTAATTGTGTTGCGGGAGTAAGGCAAGGTGATGTCTGTAGCCCTGTATTATTTTCAATTTTCATTAATGAGCTTGCCATTGAGGTGATTAATAACGGCCTTCGTGGTGGACGATTTACAAATGATGTATTAGAATTATTTATTCTACTTTTGGCAGATGGCGTTGTTTTGGTTTCAGAAACAATAGTTGGCTTACAACGTCAGCTAAATAATCTGAGCAGGGCTGCATCTTAATTAGAGTTAAAAGTTAACATGAGTAAAAGCAACATTGTGGTGTTTAGAAAGGGAGGTTATTTGGCGGCGAGGGAAAGATGGAAGTATGATGGACTTCTTATACCTGTGCTGAATGTTTATAAATACTTGGGAATCTACTTTTCTACACGCTTAAGTTTTACCTTTGCTTGTAAAGACCTTGCATACAGGGCAAAGAATGCTTTGATATGTGTTATAAAAAGATTGCATGCTTTGAATAACAGTTCGCTTGAATTATTCTTAAACATATTTGATTCCCAGATACAGCCTATGTTGATGTATGGGGCTGAAATTTGGGGTTTAGATAATGCCGTTGTTCATTGTGAGGCTGTGCCTTTATTTGCTTTGAAGAGGTTTCTAGGTCTCGACAGGCGTATCTCTAATGATTTGGTTTATGGAGAGTCCAATAGATATCCACTGTTCATTGGTTCAGCCGTTAGATGTGTGCGATATTGGTTAAAGCTCTGACACATGGATCATTATAGATTGCCTCGTAAGTCTTATGAGATGTTGTTTGAATTGGATGTAAAGGGAAAAACGAACTGGGTTTCAAATGTGCGTTTGTTTCTGTGTAAGCATGACTTTGGGGATGTTTGGCTGACTCAGGGTGTTGGAAATCAAAAACAGTTTATTCGTGGTTTTCGACAAAGGTTGATTGACTGTAGATGGCAATTGTGGGACGACCATATCCGAACTAGTGAACAGTATGATTTCTACAGAAATTATTCTAGTTTCCAACATGTTCAGCCTTATCTTAAACTGGATCTAGACATGCGTTTGAAAAGATTAATTGCTACATTTAGAGTCGGTGTTTCTGAAATAAGGACTCATTACTTAAGATACAGGAAACATACACGAACTGACTTGGTTTGTCCATTGTGTATGCAAGGTGAGGAAAATGAAATACATGTTATGTTCCTTTGCCAAGCTTTAGAAGATCTTCGCAAAAAATTATCCCACAGAAATAGTATATGCGCCCGTGTATGCTTCGATTACAGTTACTACTTTGCTCTAGCAGTTATAAGGTAATTAGGAATTTAGGTATGTTTTTGTGTAAGGGTCTAAGTTTAGAGAAATAATGACGTCTTAGTTGATGTTCTTATTGGCATAGTTGCTTCTGTTTTCCTTTTTCACATTAGTGCTATTTCCCCCCTTCAAAGGGGCCGATGGCCTTACAAATAAAAATCTGAAGTCTAAAAACGAATCTGAAGTCCTCCTTCCTCTCTCCTCCTCTCTCTCTCTCTCTCCCTCCTCTCTCTCCCTCTCCTCTTGGGAAAAAAAAATTAATTAAATGCGAAGTCATTTGTTTCATTTATGTTGTTCTTTTTGCATAAGCAGAACATTATCAGTGTGCGAGTGCCAGAACACCACACATGAGAACATTAACAAACCCATACATTTTGTGTGAAACTCCAAAACACAAAATCAGAAAGACTGTGTCCATTTGTAAGAGAACATACAGACTATTCATGGTGCTAAGAGACTGGTTGGAAAAAGAAAAAAAAAAAAAAAAAAAAAAAAAGAGCTAGTTTTGGAAACTGGCGTTCATTTATTTAATTATTATTTTATTTATTTATTTTTTTTTTTTTTTTGCAGATGAAGAGACAGTGTGAAGCACCAAAAAATGAAGAGGTGGATTTTGGCTTGGGGAAAAAAGAAAGAAAAAAAAAAGGGCAGACAAGAAAAAAAAAATCACCACCATAAAGTGCTCCATTGATCCGAAACTGATGCCACACACACACGCACACACCCCACACACACACACACAACACACACACACACAAAACACACACACACACACACACACACACACACGCAAAATGTATTCCCCTGACCTTTGGCCATTTTTTTCTTCATATTTTCATTTTTCCCGTCACGTTTTTCTTTCTTTATGGTGCCTTTTAACTAAACCTTGCTTCGTCGCATTTCTGTATTTGTCATGTCTTTGTGGTACATTGACTTGTCACAGCCCCTGTAGTTGTCATGTCTTTGTGGTACATTGACTTGCCCACACCCCTGTGTCACGGACAAAAAAATGAAACAACCAAAACTTGGGGGAAACAACCTAACTTGGGGGGAAAAAACCCTAACTTGGGGTGTCGCCAGCCAATTTGTTCGGACCTAAGTCCAAACTCAAACATTCTAGGCGTCAAAAAAGACGGGCCCATGGGTCGGGTCCGGCCAATTAAGCTTAGCGGAGAGGCTCAGGAAGACGGTCTGTCCGGCTAACGGGCTAAGCACTTTGACCGACCCCTCGATGTCTAGCGAGACGAGTCGCAGACCCGAGCTCAAGCTCAATCTAGCCCACTCTGTGGAACCAACGTCATTGTTACTCCGGACGTCTTTGGTGCCTACCCAGACTCAGCTGGCCAATTTAGATTGACCAGTGTCCACCACTTAAGCCACACCGCGCCAGTGAAGTAGGGGGGGGGGGAAGGTAGTGTGTGGTGGGGGTGAAATCTAGCTAATAAATTAAATGACCAATTGCCCAAACCACAGAGAGAAAAGGCGTGTAGACGGGACTGTCATGATTTGAACATCCAATGGAATTAGAGGGAGAAAAACCTCGGGTGTCGGGGGTAAAAATACTGACCAATGGTACTCGCCCGTTTTTGGACAGATCGGAACGATAAAGGAATGCGTGAGTGAGAGAACGGCAGAACGAGGGGAAGAACGAATAGAGACAGAGAGAGAGAGGGAAAAGCTCGGGAGAGTGGGTTTCTCGCCTACAGGAAGGCAGGGAGAGGAGAACGAACAGAGACAGAGAGATGAGGAGGTTTTAGGTGTAGTCTCTGCACGAGGGAAAAGGCAGAGAGATGAAGAGAGAGAAAACGAGGGAAGAACGAACAGAGAGACAGAGAGAGGGAGAGGTTCTAGGTCTGCTTAGAGAAAAGCAGAGAGATGAGGGAGGAGAGAAGAGAACCAAGTTGAGAGTTACATGAGATAGTCTGCAGAGGAAGGACTGAGGAGAGATGTGGAGAGAGAGGGAGATTGCTAATTTATGAAGAAGAAAAGAAAAAAAGAAAAAAGAAAAGAAAAGCAACCATGCCCCATTTGATTAAGAGCAGACTAGAAGAGAAAAGAGAGAGAGTGCAATGCTTTAAAATGCAGGAAGAAAGAAAGGAGAACAGATCGATGTTGATAGTCACTGTTCTACCCTAACCGGGGTTCGACCTCATACCTGGCAGCGTCACTTCGCCAAGCAGAACCACAGACCAACGCCAACAGTCTCACCTGACCAGCGCCATCAGACCTACCAGTCCCGGGCAGTTGTGTCGTGTTGTGAAAGTGACAGTGAAAAGAAAAAGAAAAGAAAAGAAAAGACAGTGATTCGTGAATAGTTAAGATCACCTGGCCAGGTAAAGTAGAAATCTGTTTATAACCCGGGATTAGTTAATGATGTTTTAGATAAATATTTTGTGAAGTTCGGAAAGAGAGAATGTTTTATTTTGTTTGATTCTAAATGCATTGATGTCTTTCTATGATCATGTATAGTAAAGTTATAGACTTTACTAGTGGTTTGATGTGACGAATGCATGATATATGAATGAGATTGTAAGCAAGCTGTGAGTGTGTTTGGGCTGTGCGCTAGTCCTTCCTCCATCGACATTAAAACCGAGGTTGACAATTTATTGGCGAGCCTGCCAGGATATTCTGGCCCATTTATTATATTGTTCAATTTCTCAGAGAGGAAGCTGGGTGGGATTCAATTATTTAATCCAAAGACAAGGGTTGTCTTACTGTATTTTCCCCAAGATAGTTAAATACTAGGCTTGGAAATTGCTTCCAAGATAGTTAATACTAGGTTTGGGCATTCAGCCCCAGAGTACTCATTTCGCAAAAGTTTGCCTATAATTCGCTCTCATAGTTGGGTCAGGCGCTGGGCGTCTTATAAAAACTAACTACTTGTCCCAAGCTAATATTATCATTCATAGGTTTGGGTGCTATTACGTCACCCCCGTGTCGGTAACCACCAGTTTGGCTGTCGTATTAAAAAAATCTTGTTCAAAAAAAAAAAGAAGAATAATGGCGGAAGAAAGAACACCCCTATTGAACAACTTGTGAGTGTCGCTCGTGATCTAGGTACTCAGGAGATGAGTTGCGTGCTTTTGTTGAAAACCAACAAAAATGGAAAGAGATGAACGCGCAGAAAGACGCCGTGTCGCATTGGAAATAGCAGAGCAGGAAAAGGCCAAAAGGAGCGCAGGAAACAGAAAGAATGAGGGAAGCGCAGGAAACAAAAGAATAAGGGCAACGCAGGAAACAAAAATTTAAAGATTAAAATTAGAGTTAGAGAAGGTGAAAATTTCAAAGGGAGACCACCGATGGGGTAATTCACTTTCCAGTGCTCTGTGCGCAGCTATCCCCCCCGACCCAATTTGGGCCAAAATTCTGGGAAGGAACCGATTCGATTGATGCATACATCAGTCTTTTTCGAAACGTTTGCGACCAGTCAGGGTTGGCCTCCAAGAGTGGGCAGTCATTTTGTCAGCGTTACTGACGGGTAAGGCGTTGCAGATTTTCACTGCGTTACCAGCAGAAAACAGTCCGATTTTGGTGCTGTGAAGGAGTCTTTAATGAAGGGATTTGACCTCACAGAGGAAGGATTCAGAAAGAAATTTCGTTCAGCTAGATTGCAAGCAGGGGAAAACGTACATTCAGTTTGGTGCACGCTTGGATCACTATTTTGAGAAATGGTTAGAGTTGAGTGGTACGAAGAAGGATTTCGCTGAGTTGAAAGAGCTATTTATGAAAGAACAGATTTTGTCAGGTTGCGGCCCTGAGTTAACCATACATTTGAAAGAAAGACAGCCAGAGACAGCAGGAGAGTTGTTGAAGTTCGCAGAGGTGTATAGAGAGGCACGTTTGGGCATGAAGGCAGGAGAAACAGGTGCTAGGCACAGGTGAGAAGAGTGCAAGGAGACTAGGAGAGTTTTCTGCAAAGCCCTGCAAACCCAGTGGTGGGGCAGAAGGAAGGGCAAAGGGAAATTAGGTGTTTCATTTTGTCACAAGAAGGGACATGTGGCGAGGGATTGTCGCATGGGGTTTTCCAGAAGGCAGCAGCCTTGCAAGAGGTGATAAGGGTCGTAAAGGGGAACGACCTGCATGGAATCAAAAGGGATTCAGTCTGAAGAGGGTGGAGTGCAGCTTATAGCTAGCACTGGACAGCAGTCATTCAGGGATGGAGGGCCTAGGCTGAGGGGTTCGTTTACCAGTGGAAGAAGGGTGGTTTGGGCCAGCAGAGGGTGAAAGTGTTACGAGACACTGGTTGTTCTTTGCGGTGTAGTACGGACAACGCGGTCGATAAAGGGGATTTGACAGGGCAAATCCCAGACCTTTACTCTAATCGATGGAAACTGTGAGGGAGTTTCCAGTTGCTAAGATAAAGTACGTACCCCTTACTTCTCAGGCGAGTTGTCTGCGTTGGTGATGGAGAAACCCCTTCACGATTTGATCATTGGAAATATTCCAGGTGCAAAGGATCCAGGGGATCCCGATTGTTGACTGCACAGGGGCAGCAGTTCAGACACGGAGCAAGAAGGAGGAAAAGGTTGTTAAACCGTTAGTTTTTTCCAGGAAGGAAGTCGGGCATAGATGTGTCGCCCGATGAGTTTAGGGCAGCACAGGAACAAGACCCTTCGCTCGTGAAGTCTTGGGGGTTGGCAAGAGGTGGAGAGAAACAGGAGGTTAGAGGGGGTGAGACAGAATTTCTTGTGAAAGGCGGGCTGTTGTACCGAGTGTTCACCAAGGGGGAAAACAGGTAAGGTGAACCCCTCGTTAGAGGTACCTAGCATGATATCGTGACACTGTCATGTCAGTGGGTCACGAGTCGCTCATGGCGGGTCATCTCGGCACCAGCAAAACACTAACCGAGTCTTTGATGACTTTCAAATTGGCCAGGAGCAATGGCAGACATAAAGCGGTTCTGCAATGTCATGTGAGTGTGTCAAAGGTCAGCCCCAAGAGGGGTGAAGAGGAAGGCGCCTCTTAAACATCCCCCTTTAATTGACACACCGTTCAGGAGGGTGGCAATTGATCTGATCGCCCAATCTCGCCCTGCCCAAAGGTGGGCACAGGTATGGGACGTGTAAGGTTGCAAAGGAAAGTTTGCAGAAGGCTAGGGTCTTCAGAAGAAGCAAGTGGCAGGAAAAGGGGAGGAGCAATCCCCCAAGGTGGAGATCAAGCCTGTTACTGCTTCCCACAGATCACAACAAGCTGCTGATCCATTGGAAAGGACCATTCACCATCACTGAAAAGGTCGGTCGGGATTACCGAATTGATGTGAATGGGAAACCAAAACTTTTCCATGCGAATTTTCTCCGCAAATATATTCAGCGTGAGACTCAGCACATAGGCGCAGCAGCAATCATTGATGAGGCGAAAGAACCCCCGCAGAAGAAGGGAGATTTTGTTGCCTAAGTTTCCAGAAGAGTCATACAGGGATGTGTCATGTATGAAGGGCTAGACAGTAGGAGTTCCTAGGTTTTGTTGTCGGAGGCGACACAAAGCAGCCAGAAAGGGGAAAGGTGGGGGAAGATGATGAATTCAGAGAGACCCAAAAACCAAAACAGAAGTCAGGAGTCTGCAGGTTTTATTGGGTTTTTATAGGGAGTTTGTCCCAAACTTGCTGCAATCACAGTCCTCTCAGTGATTTGGGCAAAGGGAGGAAACGGCAGTGGCGAGTGGTCAGACGCTGCAGAGCAAGCACTGCAGACGGGGTTGGAAAGACTAGGTTCCCGTCCCATCTTGAAGCTACCAGATAAAGTCCAAACCATTTTTGTTGCGGACAGATGCATCAGGTGGTGGGATAGGGTGCAGTATTGTTGCAGGAGCAAAGAAGGAGTCGAGTTTTTCCCGTGAGATACGCTAGCAGGAAGTTGACAAAGTGTGAAGAAGGGTACGCAACGGTGGGGAAAGGAGTGTTTAGCTGTTGTGTGGGCCGTGGGAGAAGTTCCACAAAACTTGTATGGGAAAGAGTTCGTGATAGAGACAGATCACCAACCACTCAAATTCCCGCAGGAGGCACAGCTGAAAACAGCAGGTTCTGCGTTGGGCAATGGCACTGCAGCCCTACAGTATCGAGTGCAGTACATTCCCGGGCCCACAGAATGTCGGAGCTGACTATTTAAGTCGTGTAGTCCCAGCAAGCTGCAACTAGAGAAGTCAGTCATATCCAGGGTGCTTTG
>CM031627.1:49675103-49680103 GCA_018398815.1 Conus ventricosus
TGTTTACTATTCTGTTTTGGTGTTTAAAGTTGCTAAGTGTGGTTTGCATAGTATTAACCATTTTTCAGTTAAAACATAGGTTGCACCTTTTTGAAACATTGCTGTATGGTGATGCTCTTTTTATGATTTTCCAGGATATATTGTAGCTTGTTTTTGCGTCTTTAAGTTTCCAGATATATTTGCTCAGTTCTGTTTGGTTTTTATATTTTTCTTTATTAAATGACTGTTTGTGGTTTGCATATCTGGTTTTGAAGTGGTTTTCAGTGATCCCTATGTATGTTTCTTTTCATTTTCTGATGTCACAGTAGCCTGGTATACAATGTTGTTGTGAAGACATTTATTGTTTAGTGGGCACTGCTCCTTTCTGGTGCAATTGCAAGATTTCCTCTTCTTCACCCTTCTTTGCTGTGTTGATTTTCATTTTGTTGGATGCGTCAATTTAGGTTTTTGAGGTTGAGCATACATGCGTACAATAGTTTTGACAGTGTTTTTGTTAAATATTTTGGACAGTTTGTGTTCTTTTGGAAATGAAGTTGTTAGGATTTTGAAGAATTCTTTCCCTATGTTTGTTTTGAGTTTCCCGTTGTAGGGGGGGGGGGGGTGGGGGGTGGGGGTTATACCATATGATTTTTTTCTTTTCCTATTTTTCCTTGCTTTTATTTGTGTTTGTTGTCTGGGTTGTATTGTAGTATTGTAATTGTATCCACTTGTTTGTAGTGCCTCCTGGTATTCTACTGCTGCATGTTGAACACTCTCTCACTGCATGACAGGTTTGATAGTCTCTTGTTTATGCCATGGGTATGGTCTTTAATATGGATGGTGGATGGTTACTTTGTGTGTACATAAAGAGGTGTATCGTTGGGTTTCTTGTATGGTTTATATAATGTGATTGTTGAGATCCAGTGTTATGTCTAAGTAGTTTCACTAACCTTTTTGTTTGCTTCAATGGTAATCTTTAAGTTGTGGTTTTGGAAGATTTTGCATAGTTCTTTCTTCTTGTTTCAATGGTTCTTGGATTGTTGGTTAGTGCAGCAAGGCCATCGTCTCTGTATAGTCCGACTTGTTTTCCGAGTTTTTTCTTGATGTTGGACAGCATGAATAGTCCGACCAGTTCACATGTTTCTGCACCATCATATTACAAATTACAATACAACCCAGACAACAACACAAATAAAAGCAAGAAAAATAGAAAAGAAAAATCATATGGTATAACCCCCCATATGACGGGAAACTCAAAACAAACATATTGAAAGAATTCTTCAAAATCCTAACAACTATCATTTCCAAAAGAACACAAACTGTCCAAAATATTTAACAAAAACACTGTCAAACTATCGTACTCATGTATGCCCAACCTCAAAAACCTAATTGACGCATCCAACAAAAATGAAAATCCAACACAGCAAAGAAGGGTGAAGAAAGGAAATCTTGCAATTGCACCAGAAAGGAACAGTACCCACTAAACAATAAATGTCTTCACAACAACATGTATACCAGGCTACTGTGACATCAGAAAATGAACTCGAACTCCAAAGGTTGCGGATTCGAATCTCCGCCGGGCCGTTTTGGTACAGGGAAATTTTTTCCCTCGGAGTTAACATTGGTTCGGACTCCATTTCTCATACAGTCCGAATGAGACTATAAACCGAGGTTCCGTGTGTCAACGCACGCATAACATCTTGCACACACGTAAAATCCCATCACCAACTTTCGGAAGAGAAGGCCAGTTTGGCCGTTGGTATGGATGACACGTTACACAAAACATGCACCTTCCCCGAAGATGGAGTACGGCTGCCTTAATGGCGTGATAAAAAACGGCCATACACACAAAACTCCTACTCCCTTTGTTGAGCAGATGGGATTAATACTAGTCTGTCCATATAGGGAGTGTCCGCAGGAGTATCAGCTTGCATACACAGAAGAAGAACAAGAAGTATCATCATCAGTGAAAATTAAACCCTGTCCTCCATTGTTCGTTCCATCTATGGCTAAATCATTTTAGGATTAGGAATAGCAAAAACAGAACAGAACAGGACTGCGAACATCTCCCGGTTTTAACGCCCTTTGTGCTGCTTTTAACGATTAGAAGATGTAATACGTCATCTTATTGTAGATTCCGTGACATTATGCATACATAGTTTTGACAGATAGAAACACATTACGCAATGTCTCAGACAATGAAGAAAGAGGTGACAGAGAGAGAGAGAGAGAGAGAGAGAGAGAGAGAGAGAGAGAGAGAGGGGACAAAAGCAGAAAGGTATAGAAAACAAAATAAATAAAAATAGATTCACATACGCACGCACGCAGCACGCACGCGCACGGACCACGCACGTACGCACGCACGCACGCACGCACGCACGCACGCACGCACGCACGCACGCACGCACACACACACACACACACACACACACACACACACACACACACACACACAAATGATAGAGATTAACAGAAAAAGACCGATTCAAATATCACCAAGTAAGAGGGCTTTTTGTTTTGTTTTTTCTCGGCTTCAGCAGTAGTCTCACTTAGCGGAAATGGACTTTAACAGAGAAAAAAAAAAGAAGAAACAGAAATTACCATCGAGTCCTCTCATTATACGACTATTGTTTCCTCGAGATTATACTAAATCCTGGACTAAGGGAGGTAATTACTCCTCCCTAACGACCAGCCCTCTCTCTCTCTCACTCCCTCTCTCATCCTCTCTCTCTCTCTCTCCTCTCTCTCTCTCTCTCTCTGTTTCTCTGTCTCTGTCTCTGTTTCCCTGTGTCCTTCGTCTCCTCTCCTATTTCTCCTGTCTCTCTCTCTCTCTCTCCTCTCTGTCTTCCTATCTCTCTCTCTCCCTCCCTCTCCTTCCCTCCCTCTCTCTCTCTCTCTCTCTCTCTGTCTCTCTCTTTCTGGTCTCTGACTCTGTCTCTCTCTATCTCTGCCTCTCCGCCTTTCTCTCTCTATCTCTCTCCCTCTCTCTCCTCTGTCTCTCTCTCTCTGTCTCTCTCCTTCTCTCTCTCCTTCTCTCCCCCACCCCCCTCTCTCTGTTCTCTCTCTCTCGTCCTCTGTCTCTCTCTTCTCCCTGTTTCTCTCCTCTCTCTCTTCTCTCTCTCTACTCCTCTCTCTCTCTCTCTCTCTCTCTCTCATCTCTCTGGTTCTGAAAACAAGTTACTTCCTTTTACTGATGACCCGTACTCCTTTTCTATTTTGTTCTCAGCAAACCTGTACCCATTGTATACAGTCCAGTGGCCTAAACCATTAAACATTTCAGAGCTCAGAGTTCAGTGTTCTCTGTTTAATCATCGAGATCGAGAAGACGAGTGCGCGACGATGAAGTCACTGGATAACATGACCTTGTAACGCGGCTGTAAGCAAATGGAGAGGGAATGGAAACATGGATTACTGACTATCAAACTTCCATCATTCCTGAAAGAATGACCAACAACCCTCAGCATAGCAGGATGATGGAATTGGAAACATGGCATGCTGACTGTATTAAACTTTCATCATTTCCGGAAAGATGACCAACAACCCTCAGCTGACACTAGTTTGCCGAGAGCTTTTGATTATAACACCCCCCACCCCCCCCCCCCCCCCCACAACACAGCCGCCCAGACCGACAACACCCCACGCGCCCCCCCAACACACAACCACACCACACACACCACACACACCACACCCCCACACCGCACCACACCCCCCTCACACCACCCACCACCCCACCCCCCCTCACCCCTCACACTCCCCCCCCCCCCGCTCCCTCACCCCATCCCTCTCTCTCTCCTCCCCTCAACTCGCGATCTCATGCTCCCCGCCTCTACTGCCTCCTGCTGTCTGTCTGTCTCCTCACTCTCTCTATCTACCTCTCCTACATCTCGTCCTCTCCACTCCCCTTTCTCCCTCATCTCCCTCCTCTCACGCTCCATCCTCTCTCTCTCTCTATCTCCTCTTCTCTCTCTCGTCCCTCTCTCTGTCTGTCTGTCTGTCTGTCTCTCTCTTCTGTCTCTCTTTTCTGTCTTTTCTCCTCTTCTCTCCCGTCTCTCTTCCCTCTGTCTCTCATCTCTGTCTCGTCTTATTCTCTCTCTCCTCTCTCTCTCTCTCTCTTCTCTCTCTCTGTCTCGTCTTCTCCTCGCTTTCGCTTCTCTCTTCTCTCTCTCTCTCTCCTCTCTCTCTCTCTCTCTCCTCTCCCTCTCCCTCTTCTCTCTCTCTCTCTCAATGCTGTACCATCTCTACTGTTCGTCTTCCTGATTCGTCCCCCATTCACGATCTTCCACCTCTCGGTAAATCACCGCTTTCCTACCCACTGACCCCACTCCGCGCTGTCCCGCCATCTATCCCCAGCCCTTCCGTGCTGGGTCTCTCTCTCCTCTCCGATTACAATCCTCTCTCTCTCTCTCTCCTTTCTTCTCTCTCTCTCTCTCTGTGAATATATGATGGTTTAAATGATGCCTTCCGTCGTTAAGCTCTTAATAACTACATCCCAATTCACACACACACACACACACACACACACACCACACACACCACACACACCACACACACACACACAATGCATAATGCAGTCTACGACACCTGTAACGTGATTGGTCACAGTCATTACCCCGTCTCTCTCATGTTACAAAATTCCTTTGAACGTTTCTAGCCTGTCTACTCACCACACCACCACACACACACACACTACACACACAAAGACACCGCACACACACACACACAACAGCAGCATGCACCAACACACAACACACACTCACACACACACACACACACACACACACACACACACGCATGCACGCACACACGCACGCACGCACGCACGCACGCACGCACACACACACACACACACACACACACACGGACACACGCACGCACGCACACACACACACTCACACACACACACACACACACACACACACACACACACACACACACACACACACACGCACGTCATTTCCTGGGAGGAAAACAGGTCGTGTTTCTGAGTAGCTTCCGGAAGGGAGAAGGGTTGACGGAAGCAA
>CM031627.1:49695103-49715103 GCA_018398815.1 Conus ventricosus
CCGTCCCACCTCACCCCTGGCCACTTTACCGAAGAAACATTTTCATAATGCTTATTGTTTTCCTCTCACGAGGCAGAGATTCGGTTGTCGTTTCTTCTTCTTCTTCTTCTTCTTCTTCTTCTTCTTCTCTTCTTCTTCTTCTTCTTCTTCTTCTTCTTCCTCTTCTTTTTCTTCTTCCTCTTCTACTTCTTCTTCTCCTCCTCCTCCTCCTCCTCCTCCTCCTCCTCCTCCTCCTCCCTCCTCCTCCTTCTTCTTCTCCTTCTTCTCCTTCTTCTCCTTCTTCTTCTCCTTCTTCTCCTTCTTCTTCTTCTTCTTCTTCTTCTTCTCTTCCTCCTCCTCCTCCTCCTCTTACTTCTTCTTCTTCTTCTTCTTCTTCTTCTTCTTCTTCTTCTTCTTCTTCTTCTTCTTCTTCTCTTTCTCTCTCCTCCTCCTCCTCTTACTTCTTCTTCTTCTTCTTCTTCTGCTCAAACTTCGAGTTTACACCATCATGGAGGCAGCCACAGTCCACCTTCGGGGCTATCATCTAAACACGACGCTGGTCTACATGTGTTTTATCTTCGTGTCATCCACACCCGCGACACATGATCGCATTCTCTTCTCCGAAAGGTTGGGATAGGATCTCACGTGCTGGCAACATATTGTAGTCCACGCGTTCATATACAGGGTTCTGGGTTTAAAGCCTTCTCCGAAGGACTGGAAGGAGACTGTGTAGCATGTACAGACGTGAACTCCGAAGAGGAAAGACCTTTTAGCTAGGCTGCCTCGAGAGGGAATGGAACCCCAGTCCTTGAAACAGGAGGCGGACTCCTTTACCACGAAACCAACCGGACTCTCAGACAAGGATTACGATTTATCACTGAATGACCTCCCCTCTTTCCGTCTCTCCCCCCCCCCCCCCCCCCCCCCCCCCCCCCCCCCCCCCCCCCGTCCGCGAGTATGCTATTTCTAAGAGGCTAACCCATCAACCAGTCCATTGTTTAATCAACTGATCAATCAACCCAATCAAGCGCAATCAACTAATCAACCAATGAATCAAACAATCCAATGAAGTTAAACCGGCCAGTCAATCAGTTAACAATTTATTGATTAAACCAATTATACCAACCGATCAAACTGACATGAAAAATACTTCCCCATGAGTGCGCCAAGCAACTGGGACAAACCCAGGACCAGACGATGTGCTTTGTCCCTGTTGTTAGGGGCACTCACTGGGAATGACTTTTTACATTTTCTTTCAATTTCCCCTGCACTTACCTCCCTTTGAAACCAACCCCGACCAAAACTAGGCAACAAACAACTAGACCAATGGCACTCACACGTACGCACGCACACGTACGCAGCACGCACGCACGCACGCACGCACCACACACACACACACACACACACACACACACACGCACACGCACGCACGCACGCACGCACGCACGCACGCACACACGCACGCACGCACGCACGCACGCACACACGCACACACACACACACACACACACACACACACACACACACACACACACACTCACACACACACACATACCATACCAACAATTTGATGAATCAGTCAACCAATCAGCCAGCCCATTTCATCAATCAAACAATCACTGAGAGAATGAATCAATGAATCAACCAAACATATTATCATAAGGCTCTATCTGCAAACGGCGAAGATTCTAAGAATGATGATGATGATTCATCACCCAGCTTGAAACACCAAAGGGCGACAACAAAGTGTGCAAAAAATACAGCTGCGTGACAAACGTAAGGAAAAAACAGAAAGAGAAAATTATCTTTAAAAAAAACAAAACAAAACAAAAAACTGAAATAAAATGTTAACGAACCACCAAAATAACAGTGGACAAACGAATCATAAGACAAAACACGGCGCGTTTCGACCTCTTAGGTCTTCTTCAGGCAAGTACAAAACGATTGAATGCCTAGCTTGCGCTGAAACGATTGAAGATAAGTGATTGCTCGTTCATTTGCCTTGTCCCCATTGATTTTTGTATCTTGCCTGAAGAAGACCTAAGAGGTCAAAACGCGTCGTGATCTGTCTTGTGAATCGTTTGTCTACTTTTCTTCTTTTTTCTTTTTTTTTTTCTTAATTTTGTTTTTGTTTTTGCGGTTCGCTAACATTTATTTAAGATTTGTTTAGATCTCCAGCTGCAGGTGTCTCACTTTGCAACTAAGAGAAGAAGAAAAAAAAAGGAAAAAAAGACAGACAGAAAAAGAAAAAAAGACAATAATTGAACGAAGATTCAAAAAGGTAGAAAGTTGAAAAACGCAAAAAGTTTCAGCACTAAAATGAAAATAAATAGATAAAATTAATAGATAAACACATGGATAAGTACATGAATGAAAGCCACGAAACCTTTCGTCTTTATTCAACACCATACATACAAAAGCGCTTCGCACTTTCCAAACTGAAGAGAGAGAGAGAGAGAGACTGAGAGAGAGAGAGAGAGAGAGAGAGAGAGAGAGAGAGAGAGAGAGAGAGAGAGAGAGAGAGAGTTTGTTGGAGAGGATGGGAAAGGGTGGGGTGGGGTTGGAGGGGGCGGGGTTGGGGAGGGTGGGGGGGGAGATTAAGTGCGGTCTCAGCAGGTTTTTAGCATCTGGTAATTAGAAAACTTTTCCGAATGTTGTAAATCAATTTACTCCTCTTCCTTCTGCACTCTAGCACACACACACACACACACACACACACACACACACACACACACACACACACACACACACACACACACACACAACACACATCGAAATCAGTTTCCTGTTGAATCAACCTCCGGCAATACTGACATTTAACGCAATGATGATAAACTGTCCAAAATTAGTTGAAAATGTGTTTAAAGATTGGTGCAGAAAAGGAACAATTTCAATTCCCTAATATCAAATCAAGTTTTCATCTGGAAAACTAACTCACTCTCTCTCTCTCTCTCTCTCTCTCTCTCTCTCTCTCTCTCTCTCTCTCTCTCTCTCTCTCTCTCTCTCACACACCTCTTTTTCCCTTTTCGCTCTATAGTTGCTGTCCTCCAATTTCACGTCAACGTCTCTCTCTCTCTCTCTCTCTCTCTCTTCTCTCTTCTCTCTCTCTCTCTCTCTCTCTCTCTCTCTCTCTCTCTCTCTCACTCTCATACACCCACATGCACAAACACTCGCACGCGCGCGCCCTAACGCTCACGTACGCGCGCACGCACGAGCGCGAAAACACACACACATACACACACACATGCGCAAGCACACACACACACACACACACACACACACACACACACACACACACACACACACACACACATGACCCCCGTCCCCCTCTCATACTCACCTTTGCGCACAAACTCTCTCACTCTCTCAAATACATAAGCACACACACACACACACACACACACACACACACACACACACACACACACACACATTCTCTCTCTCTCTCTCTCTCTCTCTCTCTCTCTGTCTCTCTGTCTCTCTCTCTCTCTCTCTCTCTCTCTCTCTCTCTCTCTCTCTCTCTCTTCTCTCTCTCCCTCCTCCTGACCCTCAGGTACGGAGCCACTCCAAGGGAAAGAAGGCCATCGTTACACAAAGCACACAGAATGCAGCTCCGGCAACTCTATCCTTTTGACCTATCACGGACGCCATACATTACTCCTCCATCACCTGACCTCCCCATGTGACTATAAGCAATAGTCGGTTTGTCTATATGACTGTGGTGTAATCTCTGTCTGTCTGTCTGTCTGTGTTTGATTTTTTTCTCTGCTTGTCTGTCTCTCTTTGTGTGTGTGTGTGTGTGTTGGGGTGGGTGTGGTGTGTGTGTGTGTGTGTGTGTGTGTGTGTGTGTGTGTGTGTGTCACTGTGTGCCCGGGGGGGGGGGGGGTTTTTTTTTTCCCCTTTTTTCCCCTCTTCTTTTTTTTTTTTTTTTTTATTTTTTTTTTTTCTCCTTTTCCTCCCCCCCCCCCCCTTTCCCTCCCCCTCCCCTTTTTTTTTTTTTTTTCCCCCCTTTTTCACAAACAACTTTAAGGGCCCCCCCCCTAACCCCCCGGGGGCCCCCAACGGAAAACCCCAAAAACACTCCCCCCAAAACCCCAAAACAAAAAAAAAAACCCAAAACCCCCAAAACCACCCCCACATGATTTCCCCCCCAAATTTACTCCCCTTTTTTGGAAAAACCCTTATTTTAAAAACAAACAACAAACCCAAAAAAAAAAAACCCCCCAAAAATTTCCCCCCCTTTTTCTCCTTTTTCCTTTTTCTCTTTTCTTTTTCCCCCTTTCCCCTTTCCCCCTTTTTTTTTTCCCCTTTTTTTCCCCCATACCACCCTGACCCATCCAAAAAAGGGCCATGTTAAAAAAAGAAAGAATATTTGGGAATTATTTTTTCCTATCAGGACCCCCTCTTTTCCCTTTTTTGTTTTTGGAAAAAGAATAGTCGGTTTTTTGGGGGGTTTAACTTGTTTTTGCTTTTTTTTATTTTTTTTTCCGGTTCTTTTTTTTGGGGGTTGGGGGGTTTTTTTTTTTGGTTTGGGTTGTTTGGGG
This sequence comes from Conus ventricosus, assembly GCA_018398815.1. Taxonomy (NCBI): domain Eukaryota; kingdom Metazoa; phylum Mollusca; class Gastropoda; order Neogastropoda; family Conidae; genus Conus; species Conus ventricosus. The sequence goes on from CM031627.1 coordinate 49,699,627, forward strand.
GGTTTTTGGGGGGTTTTTTCCCCCGGGGGGGGGTCTGGGGGTTTTTCTTGGCGGGGTTCTGTGTTTGCTTGGGGGTTTTTTGGGTTTTGGGGTTGTTTTTTTTGGGTGGGGGTTTTTTTGGGGGTTGGGGGGTTTTAGGGGTTTGGGCTCGTGGGGTTTTTGTTGGGGGTTTTTTGGGGGGGGGGGATTTTTGTGGTTTATTTTGGGTTTTTTGTGGGTTGTTTTTAAAAAATTTTTTTAAACCCAAAATTTTCCTTTTGGGCCGGTTAATTTAATGCAGGATTTTTGTTTCCCCAAAAAATAAAATTGAATTTCCCCTTAAAAAAAAAAGCTGAGAATTTTAAAAAAAAAAATTTTCTTTTGGGGGGGGGGTTTTTTTTGGTTCCTTGCGGTGGATTAATGTTTTTAAATGGGGGGTTTAGGGGGGTTTTAAAAAAGGGGGTTTTTTGACCATATTTTATTTTGGTTTGAAAAAGATTACGTAATTTTTTTGCCTTTTTGATTTGAAAAGTTTGGGTTTTAAAAAAGCTTTATGGTTTTAAAAAAATGGTTAAGGGGAAATTTTGGGTTAAAAGGAAAGGGGAAAAGAAAAAAAAAAACCAAAAAAAAATTTTTTTTTTGGGAAAAACCAAGGATGGGGTTGTTGTTTTTTCACAAAAGGTTCCTTGGGTTTAATAAGCCCAGGGGGAGTTTAAAATTTTTAAAATTGTTTACTTATGAAAATGTTGGGGGTTTTCAAAACAAATTGGTTTAAAGTTAATTTTTGGGGTGCCTTTTCTTTTTTGGAAGAAAAACTGAATAAAAGAACATCGGGTTTTAAAGGGGAAAATTTTCAGGGGGGGTTTAAAGGATTTTTCCTTGGTAAGAAAAAATTTTTAAAAATTTTTTTACTTGTTTTCCTTTTAAAGATTTGAGAGGAAAATTTTTATGTTTTTTAAAAAGTTGCTTTGAAAAAATTCGTTAAAAATTTTTAAAAAAAAATTTTTCCCCCCCATAAATGTTTTGTTTGGGGGAAATTTTTTTGGTTTTTTTTTGGGGGTTTTTTTTTTTTAAGGGTTTTTTTTTAAAAAGGATTTTAATGTTTGGGTGTTGGGGGCTTTTTTCATTTTAATTTTTTTTTTTTTTAAATTTTTAATACAATGGGCCCTGCTTATGAAAATTTTAAATTTTTAAGGAAAAAACCTGGGTTTCTTTTCTTTTTCTTTTTTTTTTCCTTTTTTCCCTTTTTTTTTTCAACTTTTGTTTCTTTCGTTTTCCCTAGGGCGTTGTTGTCAGCTTTTCCTTTTTTTCTCACCTTCTTTTTTTTTCTCTAAAAATTTGTAAATTCAATTGGGTTTTTAAAAAATTTTTTTGTAAGAAACTGACTGTTTGGGTTTTTTCCCTTTGAAAGAAGGTGGGGAAAAAAAACCCCTTTTTTTTGCGTTAGAAAAGGGCAAAAAAAAAAAATTTTAAAGGGGGGGGGGAAGAGTAGAACGATAAGGTTAAAAAAGGGGTTTTTTTCGTTTTGGGAAGATGAGAAAAATGAGGCAAAGGGTGGGGGGGGGAAAAATTTTTTGGGGAAAAAAAGGGGAAGAGACATTTTTAAAGGGAAGGGGGAGAAAAAAAACGAAAAGCGAAGCAAAGGGGCCCCCCCCCCCCCCCCCCCCCCCCCCTTTTTTTTTTTTTTTTTTTTTTTTTTTTTTTTCCCCCCCCCCCCCCCCGCCCGGGGGGGCGCCCCCCCCTTTTCCCCCCCCCCCCCTTTTCCCAAGGGGGAAAACAAAAAAGGAAAAGGAATTTTTTAGGGAAGGCAGGACGGGGCGGTTTTTTTAGAAAGGAAGGGGGGGGAAAGGGGAAAAAAAAGGGAAGGGGAAAAAAAAAAAAAGAAAACAGAAACAAAAAACAAAGGAAACAGAAAAGGGGGAAAAAAAAAAAAAACCGGGGGGGGGGCAAAAAGCAAGGGAGGAAGGGAAAGAAAAAAAGGGGGGGAAAAAAAAAGGCGGGGGAAGAAGGGGGGGAAAAAAAAAAAAGGGGGGGGGGAAAAAAAAAAGGGGGGGGGGGGGGGAGAAACAAAAAGGAGGGGTTTTTGGGGTCCTAAATTGGGGATCGGGAACCTGGGGGGAAAAAAAATCCCCAAAAACAAAAACACCCCCAACCCCCCCAACACCCCCCCCCCCCCCCCCCCCCCCCCCCCCCCCCCCCCCCCCCCCCCCACGGGGGGTTTTTTTAAGGGGAAATTTTTGGAAGCAATTCGGGGGGGGGGGGGGTTTCCGGGGGGGGGGGGGGGGCTTTGGGGGGGGGGGGGGGTTTAGGAACGAATTAGAGGAAAAATAAAATATTTTGGGGGTTCTTTTTTTCCCCAAAAAAAAAAAAAACCCACCCCCCCCCAAAACCAAACCAAACCCCCCCCCAAAAAAATTTGGGTTAAATAAAATCCAAATTAAAAGCAAATTTTCCCCTTTTAAAGGGCAATTTAAAACTAAAAACCCCCCCCCCCCCCCCCCGGAAACATTTTGTTTTAAAAAATTCTTTTTTAAAAAAAAAAGTTTTATATTTTTAAAAGGAGGACCGGGGGGCCCAAAAAAGAATTTGGGGAAAATTTAAAAACAAAAAAAAAGAAATTTTGGGGAAAATTTTAGAAAATTTTTAAAAACCCAAAAACCCCCCAATATTGGCCGACTCAAAAAAATTTCAAAATGGTTTTTAGGTCCCTTTTAAAAAAATTGTTTTTAGAAAAAAAAACCAATTTTTTTTTTTTAAAAAAAAACCTTAATGGGCATTTTAAAGGGTTGCACCAAAATTTTTTAATTTAATCCCGATGAAAAAGATTTGAAATTTATTCGGGGTCAATTTTTGGGACTTATTGGGAAATCAAAAAGGGAAATTTCCCTTTAAAAAATTTTGGAAGCCCAAAAACTTAAAATGAATGTATTAAAAAAGATTTTTTTAAAAAAATCCTTTTTTTACTTTTTTTGGAAAAAATTCGGAAATTTTTTAAGGCCAAAAAACCAAAAAACAAAAAACATTTTTTTACATTTTTTTTTAAACCCCTTAAATAAAAAAAAAAACCCCCAAAAAAACCCCCAAACCACCCAACAAACAAAAACAAAAAAAAAAGTTGGATTTCTTTTAAATTTTTTTTTTTTTTTTTTCTTTCAATGGGAAAGAAACAATAAAATTTAAAAAAATTTTTAAAAGGTCATATTTTTTAAACATTTTTTTTTTCCCCAAAGGGAAAAAAAAACCCTACTTGGGTAAAATTTAAAGAATTCAAAAAATTTCTTTCTCTTCGAAAAAAATTTTTTAAAAAAAACATAATGTTTTTTTAAAAGTTGGTGGGGGTTTTGCCCTGCAATTTAATTAAAAAAAGGAATGATTTTTGAAGGGGGTTTTAAAAAAAAAAAAGGGAATTTTTTTTTAAAAAAAAAAAAAAAAGGGGGTTTCAACCAAGTGTTAAAAATTTTAAAAAAAAAAAAAAAAATTTATTGTTTTCAAAAAACCGGATGAGAGTTTCTGTCTTCGTTCCAAAATATTTTTAGCGGGGTCCGAAAATCGGTTTTTTAAAAACGGAAAAAGTGACAATAATTCTTTTTAAACTTCAAGCACTTTCCAGAAAAAAAAAATTAGTATGACAAAGTTTGTTTAGATACACCCCTATTGTGGCCAAAATAAAAAGGTGGGCGTTTGTCAGCGTCTAAACACACCCAAAAAACCTGTTTAAATAAAAATACAGTATGTACAGATGTGGGCAGTCACACACCCCGAGGAAAGGTACCTTGGAAAGATTTTGTTTAACGCAAAGGGACCACTATCAGTTTCATGGATGTCCTGCTTAAAACGTGGCCAAAGAATTAAAGTTTTGAAAAAACAAAGAACTATATTTCGTTTCAAGAGGGGTATTCGTCAAGCAAAGCTGAAGCTGAAAAAATAAGACCGTTTTAAACAGAAAACTTAGCGGACGTTGTAAGGGAAAGCTTTTTAAAAATTGATTCAAAATCACAAAATGCGTAAAAAGGTTTTTTTCCGTTTCAAATCAAATGAAGGCTATTTGAAAATTCCTTTTCACTGTCCCCGAAGACCCATCGCTGATAACATACACAGCAGTCACTCCCTTATGAAGTCATCAGTTGGTCAAAATCCGACCAGCATCATCTCCCTCCAAAAAAAATTGCTGGTCAACAGGCGACCCCCCCACCCATCCCCTCCAAGAAGTCATCTGCGGTAACATGGCGACCAGCGCTCATCTCCCTCCAGAAAAACACCCCCTGGGCAACAGGCGACCCATTTTTCCCTTTTCCCCAAAAGTAACGTGGGCAACATGGCGACCAGCACTCATCTCCCTTTTAAGAAATCATCCGTGGTCAACTGGCGACCGACTCTTCCCTTCAAAAAGGCTCCCCCTGGTCAACTGGCGACCAGCATTCATTTCCCTGAAACATCAGTTGGTAACAGGGGCCAGCAGTCACTTCCCCGAAGTCCCCAGTTGGTCAACATGGGGACAGCGTCATCTTCCCCGAAAATCTCAGACCGTCATAGGCACCCGCAGTCATCTTCCTTGCAGAAGGTATCCCCAAAAAGTCCAGCAATTTCCCTTTTCTGCGACGCCTACGGGTGTTAAACAGGGAACCCTTTTTTCCTTTTCCGCCGGGGGTCTTTTTTTGTTCAACTCGGGCCCCTCATCAAAATTTTTGTGAAGCAGTTTTTTTAGTAGGAGGGTTCTTTTTATAGGTCATCCCCAAAAACTACATACAAGAGTTAAGATAGTCAGTTACCTATCCTGATCAGCCCCATAAAAAAAAATCCCCAAAACATCACCCCCACCCCCCCCCCACCCCCCGCCCCCCAGTTTGGGGGGTAACGTCTGTTTTTTAGCAAAGGGTTTTTTATCTGGTTATTTTACTGCGTCACTTATGATACTTACCCCCCATTAAATTTTAAATTAAAAAATGCCGGGAAAAAAAAAAAACACATGTGATAATTTGTCGGTTTACAAGGAACGCACGTTCCCCTTTTCAACTAATATTGATAATTTTGGGTTTCATCTTTTTAGTAAATTTCATCATTATTCCCTTCAGTCCTAAAAAGTCACCAACAGAAAGTTGCCCAAAGTTACAAGGTTTTTCTACCCCCGGGTTTTTCATATATCAAAGAATCGATAAAGTGATTTCAGTATCTTTTACAATGTGGTTTAGATTCCCTATTATCCTTTTTTTTACAAAAAATACGGTTAAAGTGTGGCATCCTTTATAAAACTGAAATTTCAGACAATAAAATTTTTCATTTTGCTCAGTTATTTCCCAAAAGGGCCCCGATGGGCAAAATACTAATTGGTTACTTCTCTTAAAATGTTCTAAAGAAAATGGGTCATTGGTGGGGGATTTAAATTCTCATGCTCCTTTCTGGGATACAGGTTTTCAAATAGTTTCTCACCCCGATTTTTGGAAACGTTGTGGGTTCTCTTTGTTTTGCTTTTAAAGACGGGGAAATACCGCATCCCAGAAACTCATCATAGACTCGGCTTTGCATTAACGCAAAATGGGGGGTACGCCAATGACCCCCTAGGTATGACCTGTGCCAAAACTTTTATCTTTTTTCTTTTAAAGAATCCGTTTTGGGTCTGAATTTTGTGGTGTAGTGTTTATCCCCAAATTTTTAAATTTCATAAAGGAGATTGGGAAACTTTTTTAAAAATACCTCACTAGAAGAGAGAGTGAAATTATTTGGGGTTTTTAACATCTTTTTTTATAACTTTAGAAAGCAGTTCTTTAGGCTGGCCCTTTTGCATTCCAAAAAAAAAAGGGCCCCAAAAGGTTTGAAAAAATTCTCAGGGGAAGTTGGTGGAACAGGCTTGCGGGGAGGCGTTTTTAAAACAAAAACATTGCTTATCTTAATTTGGTAAAAAAATTAGAAAAAATTTGTGCAAGAGAAAAAAAGATGCAGCCATAAAGAAATGTGCGTACAAAAATAAAAAACAAAAAAGAGTTACAGCGAAGCAAAAAGACAATACTGGCACATTTTTGTTTAAATGGGTATCGACTGTAAAAACAAAAGGTGTGGGGATAAGGGGAAAAAAATGAAATCGAGCATTAAAACTCCAAGATTACCCCAATCAAAACAACAATAAAAAATTCTATCTCCAAAGAAAAGGGTATGAATTTGCATCAAATTTTTTTAAAAAATGTTGTATGATGTTTGCCAATACAAAATCGTTTTAATTGAAAGAAAAAAATACTGATAACTTAGAGATCCTGTACCAAAAAACAATAGTAATAAATTATCAATACTTTTCAGAAAGTCAGGAATGCTGTCCGCTGTTGGGAAAAATTTAAAAAATTTCGGGTTGGGTTTTGGTGGGGTTTCTTTCACGGTTAAAACCCCTTTTTCAGAGAAATAGCATTTTACATAAGTTATTTTTTAAAAAATTTTGGGAAAGTGGACAAATTCCCCATAATGGAAGCGTCTTTGGGCTCCATTCTAAAGCAGGGCAAACCCGGTCGAGACGTCTAGAATAGACCTTTCAGTAGTCTCATACTGGAAAAATCATGGAAAAAAAATAAATTTTAGAATTGGGGCCCATTACGTGATAAAAAGATTATTTTCTTTACATCAATCTGGGGTTTTTTAAAAGGACGAATACAATTTTATCACTAAAACATAAATATCAATTAAAAAACATTTTTTAAACTAAAAGTGTCCTTTTTCCTTCTTTGATCTACTAAAGCTTACGATAGAGTGTGGGGAAAAAGCCCATTATATATAAATTAAAAAAAATTTCTTTTGGCAGTCCACAAATATGTGAAAACATTTTTAAGTGGGAACACTAATGACCAAAGTTGGTGTGACTTTATCCCTCAAGATCTATAAAAATGGGAAATTTACAAGGGCTTAATCTCCCCATTGTTATTCATTTTAATGCTATAGCTTATAACAGTTTTTATCATAAACCAAGGTAGCTCAATATCTGATCCCCTTTCAATAGGATTAATGTTCTTTAAAGAAAAGAAAAAAATTTACGTCACATAAATATATCAGAAAACTCTTTCAGCACGAGCTGGATAAATTAAATGTTATATGCATTTGAAGGCTTTTTATTTCGTTTAAAAGAACATTTGGTTTTCTTTAACAATGGGTTTAACCCCAAATAACCTGGCCATAATTTTTTCGGAGGACGGGAAATTTTTTATAAACTTTAAGAAAAAATTTTTTGGTTTTTCTCTTACACCCAAAATAAACTGGAAAAAACATTTTTTGAATCAATTTTATAAAGCTTAAAATTTTTTAATTTTTTTAAAATTTCAGTCATTTTTTGGGGGGAGGAACCCCAAAATTTTTTGCATTGCAACCAGTCTTGACATCAAGTTGACTTACGGACAGGAAGTATTTTTTCTGCTTCGCGATCCCTTTTAAAAAAAAAACTTAAAAAAATTGACAGTAAACGTAAAAAATTGGCCCGGGTTTTTACTGTGCCACTAAGTCCTCTGAGTTTAAGATAGCAGGCCTTTTGCCACTTGATGGAAAAAGGGAAAATTTCTGTAAATATGTAAATGAGAGGATTGCGGTGGACGACCTTTACGAGTTAAATACACGCCGACATTGATTTTTCGAAAAAGCACAGAAAAAAAATTTAAATTTAGAGCGCTTCGTTCATTGTTTCAGACGTTTTTAATTCATCCCAAAGATTTACCCCCACGAGGTAGCGCCTTTGCGTATGGTTTCCGCCGGTCCCCCCCTTTGGGAACTAACGGAATAAATTAACATTTTTTTTTTTGATTAAATAAACATTTTTGCCGATGGTTAGCAGCATCTGTCAAAAAATTGACCTGGAAGAAAAGTTTAAAATATTTGAAAGTATACACTGACGGCCAGTTTTGTGATGGTAGTGCGGGATCTGGCTTTGTAATTCCGATTTTAAACGAAAAACATATTATTTAGGAAGGGTCATTCCATATTTACGCTGAACTTATTCGTCCCCGAGGCATTAAATTATTTTTAAAAATTTTCCCGCAGTTTTCAATATTTAATACCTGTTTGTGTTGATTCACAATCATTTTAAAAAAATTTGTATTGTTTTGAAAATACACAAAAGAGGATTTTTTATTTAGATTAAGTAATGTTCACTTTTTAGAAGGTACTAATGTTGTATTTTTTTGGGGGCCTCGCACACCTCCTTCGTTTTAATGACAAGCAGATAGAGCAGAAAAAAAGGGGAGCAAAGAATATATGGTAATTAAGGTTGTTGTCCTTTATCAAAAAAGGAAAATTTGTCATATAATCGAGGGGTTTCGGGGTCAATACATTCCCCCATCAAAACCTGTCACAAACTTGTCAAACTTTTGGTGATTAGCCAGGTTTCACCCGACTTTTAGATTTTTATTAAATTTCCCCACAAACCCCGTATTGCCGACTGTTAATGGTAAAATCGTGGGGCTTTCGTTTAAAAGTGATTTTTGATTGTGAACAACGAAACCCTTTTTGAAGGGGTTATCCAAAGGGTGAAAAATGGGCATGTTAAAAGTGTTTTTTACTTTTTGATTCGTTGCCCGTTGTTTCTCTTGTTAAAAATTTAAAATAACCTTTTGGGGGGGTCCCTTTAAGGGGGGGAAAATTTTAAATCAAATCGAAGTTTAAATTTTTTTAGTTATTTTTTTAATTTTTTTTTCTATTCTGCCCGCAATTTATCTATCCTTTTTTTTTGTTCCCTTTAACCACATCGTCCTCTTTTCTTTTATGATAATAGTCTAAAATTGTAAACAATATGTTATTTAGACGTCTGCAATCACCTATATGTGTGACGAGACGTAAAACAGAATTCCTTCCTACACAGATAGAGAGAGAGAGAGAGAGAGAGAGAGAGAGAGAGAGAGAGAGAGAGAGAGAGAGAGAGAAGAGAGACAGAGAGAGAGAGACAGAGACAGAGAGAGAGAGAGAGAGTGAGAGAGAAATAAAATTGAAATGAACATAAATGAAACAAGACGAAGTAGTTTACTGTTATTAAAAAGGAAATGTGATCTGAATCAAGAAAAAGGGGATTGTGTTGTTGTTGTTGTTGTTGCTGTTGTTGTTGTTGTTCATATTACACTGCAAAAGGTGGTGCTGGGTGTGGTGGTGGTGGTAGTGTTTAAAACAGCTTGCAGGATGAGATGTGTAACCGGATCTGTTCAAATCTCAGGAGCTAAAGTAAACAGAGGGGGAAACACGCTCAAGAACGGCAAGGCAAGGGGAAAATTGGAGAGAAAAAAAGTTTCAGAACAAACAAACAGAAATACTAGCCAGCAAAAAGAATTCCAGACAGCTGGGGCCGCACAGAAAAGGGCACAGAGCGAATTGCTTCTCCCTTGACAAAGGATGTAATCTCTGTCATTGGATACTCGAGGTGTTGGCTGCTTGCAACAGGTGTCCAAAAGCAGCAGGTGTCCAAAAAGGTAGGCGGGCAGACAACTGACATTTTTCAAGTGCTCACTTGGTGTGGCATTATCTATCTGGGGGCCCGGGAACTAACTGGACAAGCAACACATTCGAAGTAATAGCTATAAACTTTGACCAAGAACGACTCACCTGGTTCTGGTCTTTTGCCCTGTACACGTATCAGCTAATGCTCAGGTTCACGAATACAGTTCGTAGCTTCGCCCAGTTCCGGTCAGTTCAGTGATGAGTTTAACGTCTTTTCATCATCGACGATATTTGACGGTATTAAAAGGCAACAGAGGTCACTGACAATATCAGACCTACTGTCTGTTATCTTTTTTTTCTCATCTCTCTCCTTCATATGCTAGAATCACACTGTTTCGCCATGATTTTGGTATTCAGCTATAAGGAAAAAAAGCCGGATTCAAAATGATGAGAGAGATCGGTCATTTTCTGAGCGTGTGCAAGCGTGCGCTTGACTGATATTTATATTGTGAAAACACTGCTCATTTTCTTGTTTTGTTCCAGCAAATATTTCATATATTACACGAAATCGGGTGCTTATGACTTAATTCAATTCTCTTCGCTGCGCTGTTGACGAACGGCGTTCGTCATAAAAAGTGTTAGTCTGCAATGCTCAGTTGACGAACGCTGTCCGTTATGATTCAACACTCTTTCTGTTACGTCCAGCATTGGACGTAGCCAAATGTGACAGCAGTGAACTTTGAAACGAGTTCAACGTCGATGTAATGCCTGATTCCAGCTTGTGCCGGCTGGGAGAATCAGGTGTCACAATACTCGCCCATTCTGGAAGTGGGTCTTTGAATCCAGTGTTGGGAAAGGGACACTGAGGATGGGAGGGGGTGGGGGGTTGGGATGGAGAGAGAGAGAGAGAGAGAGAGAGAGAGAGAGAGAGAGAAGAGAGAGAGAGAGAGAGAGAGAGAGAGAGAGAGAGAGAGAAAGAGAGTTGCTTAAATCTCAGCCGACGGCAAAGGGCCATATGAGGGCTGTCACCGTGTTGAAGTCAACTCTGAAGTCAAAAAAAAAAAAAAAAAAAAAGGAAAACACAAAACAAAACAAAAGCTCATTCACACAACACATTAAAATATACCTTCTAAAAACGCACCGGATATTTCGTTTAAAAACAAAAGAAAGAAAAGAAAGAAAAAAACAACCTTCAAACAAGCAAAAACAACCTTTCTTCCTTAAAACCTCAGATCAGACGAAAAAAGCTGATCTGTTTCAGAAATCCAAAGACCACTTCAGGTGGAACAAGAGGAAGGTCTCTGAACAAAGGTTTCATGGAGCCTGCTGTAAAGTGTTTATGTCTCACATCATGCATGTCCCAACACTCCAAAAGAATAGGTTTCACTGTCAGTGGTACATGACACGGGAACGTGCCACGGAGCTTCTCCACTCTTTTAAAGGTAATAATGGGTTCTAAAAAGAACGAATGAATCTATTGTTTGACGTGTTTTCACCGTCATTAGTGATAATACACGGAAAAGACTAAAACAAAAAAGATAGAAACGCATGTTGATGGAGATGATGGTAGAGCTCCATACAGGTTTCAGGATGGCATTGGACCGAATCGACGGCCAGGTTTTCTGCCAAGAATATGACGTTTTCTGCTGACGTCATCTGTCCCTCACTCCCTGGATTAGGGAAGGCTATCTGACGTCAACACACACTACGTCATTGCTCACTCTGTGGATTAGGGAAGGCTATCTGACGTCAAACACACACTACGTCATTGTTCACCCTGGGGAATAGAGAAGGCTATCTGACGTCAAACACACACTACGTCATTGTTCACTCTGGGATAGAGAAGGCTATCTGATGTCAAACACACACTACGTCATTGCTCACTCTGGGGAATAGAGACGGCTATCTGACGTCAAACACACACTACGTCATTGTTCACTCTGGGGAATAGAGACGGCTATCTGACGTCAAATACACACTAGTCATTGCTCACTCTGGGGAATAGAGAAGGCTATCTGACGTCAAACACACACTACGTCATTGCTCACTCTGTGGATTAGGAAGGCTATCTGACGTCAAACACACACTACGTCATTGTTCACTCTGGGGAATAGAGAAGGCTATCTGACGTCAAACACACACTACGTCATTGCTCACTCTGTGGATTAGGGAAGGCTATCTGACGTCAAACACACACTACGTCATTGTTCACTCTGGGGAATAGAGAAGGCTATCTGACGTCAAACACACACTACGTCATTGCTCACTCTGTGGATTAGGGAAGGCTATCTGACGTCAAACACACACTACGTCATTGTTCACTCTGGGAATAGAGAAGGCTATCTGACGTCAAACACACACTATGTCATTGCTCACTCTGTGGATTAGGGAAGGCTATCTGACGTCAAACACACACTACGTCATTGTCCACTCTGTGGAATAGAGAGGGCTATCTAACGTCAAACACACACTACGTCATTTCTCACTCTGTGGAATAGAGAGGGCTATCTAACGTCAAACACACACTACGTCATTGCTCACTCTGTGGAATAGAGAGGGCTATCTAACGTCAAACACACACTACGTCATTGTTCACTCTGTGGAATAGAGAGTGCTATCTAACGTCAAACACACACTACGTCATTGCTCACTCTGTGGAATAGAGAGGGCTATCTAACGTCAAACACACACTACGTCATTGCTCACTCTGTGGAATAGAGACGGCTTTTCTAACGTCAAACACACACTACGTCATTGTTCACTCTGTGGAATAGAGAGGGCTATCTAACGTCAAACACACACTACGTCATTGCTCACTCTGTGGAATAGGGAAGGCTATCTGACGTCAACACACACTACGTCATTGCTCACTCTGTGGAATAGGGAAGGCTATCTGACGTCAAACACACACTACGTCATTGCTCACTCTGTGGAATAGGGAAGGCTATCTGACGTCAAACACACACTACGTCATTGCTCACTCTGTGGAATAGGGAAGGCTATCTGACGTCAAACACACACTACGTCATTGTTCACTTGTGGAATAGGGAAGGCTATCTGACGTCAAACACACACTACGTCATTGCTCACTCTGTGGATTAGGGAAGGCTATCTGACGTCAAACACACACTACGTCATTGTTCACTCTGGGGAATAGAGAAGGCTATCTGACGTCAAACACACACTACGTCATTGCTCACTCTGTGGATTAGGGAAGGCTATCTGACGTCAAACACACACTACGTCATTGTTCACTCTGTGGAATAGAGAGGGCTATCTAACGTCAAACACACTACGTCATTGCTCACTCTGTGGATTAGGGAAGGCTATCTGACGTCAAACACACACTACGTCATTGCTCACTCTGTGGAATAGAGAAGGCTATCTGACGTCCAACACTGATTTATTCATTTCTTTATTGTATTTATGTAATTACTAGTCTTTTGCTGATCACCCATTTTATTTGTCGTCAGAGGAACGGAGGTGGGATAAAAAAAAAATAGAGATTTTCCGATGCTTGATTCTCATGGACACGTGGCCATGATGAAACTCTTGCTTGGCACTTCACTTGCACAAGAGATAAGAGAGAGGGGGGGGGGGATGAAATCCAAGGAGAGAGAGAGGGGGAAGAGAGAGAGGGAAAGAGAGAGAGAGAACGAGAGAGACAATGTGTGTGTGTGTGTGTGTGTGTGTGTGTGTGTGTGTGTGTGTGGTGTGTGTGTGTGTGTGTGTTGTGTGTGTGTGTGTGTGTGTGTGTGTGTGTGTGTGTGTGTGTGTGTGTGTGTGAGAGAGAGAGAGAGAGAGAGTGTGTGTGTGTGTGTGTGTGTGTGTGTGTGTGTGTGTGTGTGTGTGTGTGTGTGTGTGTGTGTGTGTGTGTGTGTGTGTGTGTGTGTGTGTGTGCGCGTGTGTGTGTGTGAGGAAAGAGCGAGAGGGAGAGAAGAGAGAGAGAGAGAGAGAGGATGAGAGAGAGAGAGAGTGAGAGAGAGAGAGAGAGAGAGACAGAGACAGAGACAGAGAGAGACACAGAGAGAGAGAGAGAGAGAGAGAGAGAAGATGGGGAGAGAGAGAGAGAGAGAGAGAGAGAGAGAGAGGAGAGAGAGAGAGAGAGAGAGGGAGGAGAGAGAGAGAGAGAGAGAGAGAGAGAGACATAGAGAGAGCAGACCGTCAAAGAGACAGACGAACAGACTAGCGGCGTTCATTTGCGCTTGGAAACGAAAACTACAAAACAGAATGAACAATAATCAAACAGTAAGTAAAACGCAGAAACCAAAAACACGCAGAGGAATAAAAAGGGGAAAAAAAAAATGAAACAAAACTCCGCCAATCCAGTCGTCGACAACTGAGCCGCAACCAGCCCCAATATGTCGTCTGACAACAGGAAACAGTTCACCGGAAACTGTGCCACAGACTTCACACCTCCATTTGTTTTTTTGTTTTTTTTTTCTGGCAAGGTAAATGTCAAAGCGTTTTGTATCGGCCTTATTTTGAATGCCCCGGTATACTTTACACAGAAAACAAAGATAGAAAGAAAGAATCTGTGGGGGAAAAAAATAGAAGAAAAGGACGTGAGGTGATTTAGAAAAGTAAAGAAAAGAAAAAAAAGGGGGGGGGGCTGGGAGAAAGACACAGCGAATGAATGAAGAATGGGAAGAATGAATGAACAAATAGGAGAGAGAGAGAGAGAGAGGAGAGAGATAGAGAGAGGAGAGAGAGAGAGAGAGAGAGAGAGAGAGAGAGAGAGAGAGAGAAGCCACGGAGAGAGGCGGTGGAGGGGGATATAATGATTGACTGACCGACTGAAAGAATGAATGAATGAGCGAATGAATGAATGATTGAAAAGCAAATCCAATAAAAAAGAAAATAAAGAAAAAGCAAGCGGTAGAAAAAGAAGGAACAGGTACAAAAAATAATGACGATTTAAAAAAAAAAAAACGTAAAAAAAAGAAAACAAATATAAACAAAGGAGAAAAAAAATCGGAAAAAAAGTGAAAGAAAAAATTGGAATAGGAAAAAAAATAGAAGAAGAAGGAAAAAAAAAACTGACATAAACAAACAGAAAATGAAAGAAATGAATAAAATAAAGAAACAACGGAAGAAGGAGAAAAAAAAAAGAAACGGAAAAAATAAGAAAGATAGACAGAATGTGAGAAGGAGACGAGGTCAAGAGAGCTATAGAAAGCAAAATATCACAAAAGACAGAAAGAAAGAACCACAGAAAAGAACGTGGGGAGAAAAAAATGGCAAACGAGGAATGGTTTCTTGCCAGCTAAATTAGTGTTGGCAACAAATTGTTTGTCGCCTTTTTCCAAAAAAAATGTATTCACTCTTCACAAAAAAGACCCCGACACAGAGCGAAGAACGTTAATCTTCTAGTCATTCTTGCTTTCTTTCTTGTATTCATGTGTGTGTGTGTGTGTGTGTGTGTGTGTGTGTGTGTGTGTGTGTGTGTGTGTGTGTGTGTGTGTGTGTGAGTTTAGGTTTTTCTTGTGTTCATCCGCCCAGACAAGTAAGCAATGCTGAACCTTCCGTAGGCCAAATCATAAATAACCCCACGTTTTAGCTCGTAAGTTTTTTTGGACTTGTTTTTCTGAAAACTCTTGTTTTTCATCAGACTAGCTTCCTAAACTTTGTTTATTAAAGGACAATTATCGGAAATGAATACTCTTGGGACCAGCACTTTGTTGCAGTGTGTGACAACACTCCTCCACTCCCCAAAAGAGAGGTGTTTGCTTTTGTCTTTGCCTAAACATTGAGACGTCTAGTTTGTTTGAGGGGAAATAGAGACCTTTTTAAAACAAAGTGGAAGAAGAAGAAGGAGGAGGAGGAGAAGAAGAAGGAGAAGAAGAAGAAAAGAAGGAGAAGAAGAAGGAGAAGAAGAAGAAGAAGGAGAAGAAGAAGAAGAAGGAGAAGAAGAAGAAGGGGAGAAGAAGGGGAAGAAAGAAAAAGGAGAAGAAGAAGAGAAGAAGAGAAGAAGAAGAAGAAGAAGAAGAAGAAGAAGAAGAAAGAAGAAGAAGAAGAAGAAGAAGAAGGAGGAGAAGAGAAGAAGAAGAAGAAGAAGAAGAAGAAGAAGAAGAAGAGAAAGAAGAAGAAAGAAGAAGAAGAAGAAGAAGA
>CM031627.1:49722603-49725103 GCA_018398815.1 Conus ventricosus
TTTCATGAAATGTTCAACCATGGAAGGTGTAAATGAAACGGAAATATCTATAAACCAGAGAGTGATTATCCAAAAAGAGCAAAAAATATTGCCTCTCTGTGCACTATCAGTTCATACACTGCTGATTTGTTTAAGAAAAGTAATATAGATGTTAAGTCTTTGTCAAAAACGTCCCTTATAGATCCCATTCCAACGTGGGAAAGAAAGAGGGCGAAGTTTGATCTTGATTACACTGATACAAAGAAAGCAAATCAGCCTTACATCTTGTCATATTTAACGAAGATGCAAATGCAAGACAGATATTCCAACCATCTTAAGGTGTACACAGATGGATCGCTGACGAGTAACAAAGAGGCCGGATCAGCATTTGTTATTCCATCGCTGAAAGTACAAAAAGCATATTTCATTGGAAAATATCGCTCCATATTCGTAGCTGAAATGATAGCGATACTTATGGCGTTGACATTTCTAATTGATTTACCGCAGTCAATTTTTCAAGTTATTTGAAGGAAATTCAACATTTAATCCACGTCTTGATATGTAAAGGAACAGATATAACTTTCCTCTGGGTTCCTTCACACTGTGGAATTTCGGGCAATGAACTTGCTGACAGATGTGCGAAAAAAGGCGCTGAAAATGGAACGAGGGTACAAACTATTTCCATACCGTTCACTTTGAAAGAGAGTCAACAAATTTTAAAACATACAGCTTGGGAATATTTCAGAAATGGGCAGAACAACGCTGTTATTCATGTTCAGACACAAAATAATCCTCTTTTTAGTATTGATCATTTCAAAAGCATCCAAAATCTGCACATTTATGATATGTATCAATACAGAAACTTCGTTTCAATATTCCATCGATTGAAACTGGATGCTTTTAGAACTAAATATAGCTCTGCAACAAAATGCATATGCGGGGAAACAAAATTGACAAGAGATCATGTTTTGTTCGAATGTGTGCCTCTCAAGGCATTTCTGCCATATTTATCAGGCATGTCTGTGACAGATATTTTTTCTGATATTGATTTTGCTTTGAAAGTTACTTTCTGCTTGATTTGTAGTCCAGTCAGGCATTTGCTTTAATCTGATATTGTTAGTGTGTGTAGGTTTGTTTGTTTATTCGTTTGTGTGTCTGATTGTTTTCTGATTTTATGTACACCACCCTCCGCTCACTCCCATCTCCACCCCCTCTCTACACACACACACACACACACACACACACACACACACACACACGCACACACACACACACACACACACACACACACACACACACTTGTATGCAACATGAACAAACTCTATCTATCTCCCTCTATTTGCCTGTCTATCTCTCCTTTCTTGTCTAATATCACATAGTTTGTGAAAAGACGTAAAATTAAAGTACTACTACTACTACACACAGACACACACACACACACACACACACACACACACACACACACACACACACACACACACACACACACAACGCGTTTCGACCGATTTTGCTCTTCTTCGGGCAAAAAATATAACATTCAAGACATTAACAACAACAACAACAAAAACCCGGACGAACAGAGACAATCACTTATCAGCTTGCACTCGGTGCTAAAAAGTCTATGGAATGGAATTGAGGCCGAACGGGAGATAATACAGGTGAGAATACCAACAATGATGATAATACATACTAATACTAAGACTGATACTAGTATAGTTATACAATAATCGCACTGACAATAATGATGATGATGATGATGATGATGATGATGATGATGATGATGATGATGATGATGATGATGATGATATTCGTCATAACAACAATAACAGAACTAGCCGAAGAAGAGGAGGGACCGGAGTTAAGGGATAGTTACAATAGCTGAAAATAGTTACACCTGGGGGCCGGAATAGCCCAGTTGGTAGAGCGCCGGGCTCGTGATCCTGGGGTTGCGGGTTCGAATCTCTGCTAGGCCGTTTCGGTACAGAGGGATTTTTCCCTCGGAGTTAACATTGGTTCTGACTCCATTTCCCATACAGTCCTTCGATTGAGACTATAAACCGAGGTTTCGTGTGTGAACGCACGCATAACATCTTGCACACACGTCAAATCCCATCACCAACTTTCGGAAGAGAAGGTCAGTTTGGCCGTTGGTATGGATGACATGTTACACATAGCATGCAGCTTCCCCGAAGATAGAGTATGGCTGCCTCAATGGCAGGATAAAAAAACGGTCATACACACAAAACTATATCCTTTGTTGGGTAGATGGGATTAATCATTGCCTGTCTATACAGGGAGTGTCCGCAGGAGTATCAGTCTGAGTACGCAGAAAGAAAGAAAGAAAAGTTACACCTAAGTTTATTCTCCCCCCCCCCCCCCCCCCTTAGCTAAGGGTGTATATGAAGACAGGGATAACCTATCCTTACGTGCGGGGAGAAGAGGATGAGGAGGTGTGGGGATTGGGACTGAGGTGGGGGGGGGGAGGAGGGAGGGGGAGAGTTATCTCACACTACTACTAACC
>CM031627.1:49757603-49765103 GCA_018398815.1 Conus ventricosus
CCTTTTCCCTTTGTGAGAAGTAACCTTTAAAAGCTTGGTCCGTTTTTTTGTGGATGCTGGCTCCGTAACGGTGAAATTTCAGACCCAGACCGAAGACAGAGAGAATAAAGGATAACTCTCTCTCTCTCTCTCTCTCTCTCTCTCTCTCTCTCTCTCTCTCTCTTTCCCACTCTTCGCTTTTGTCACAAAGTCTCCTTCGCACGTGCAGGCCGTCAACCTCTTCTGAGGAGCACTACCATAGTCCCCGCGTGCCATGCGACAGGTGCGCGAAGCAAGCGTTGTGGCCCAATAGCAAAGACGTTAACAAAATTGGACGAATCAGAGACCGCGATATAGCGTTTATATAGATAAATAAAAGAAACAAGACAGTAACACACACACACACACACACATACAGAAATGAATAAATAAACAAACAAATAGAAAAAATACAGATAAATGAATAGATAAATAAACATAAATGAATGAATAACTAACTAACTAACTAACTAAATAAATACATAAACGTTGACAGAAATTAAACAATGTAGTGTCTTACTTTAGCTTCTTACCATGATAATACACCTCATGGTCGGGACCAGCAAGATAAATTTTGTTTCAAAAGGTGAAAGGTCGGGGGGGGGGGGGGGGGGGGGGACATCTTTCCCGATTCTGTTCGGCCATTATTGTCGCTCCCATGCGCCAAAAATAGAATGGTAACTTCATCTGACTTGTTGCATAGAGAAAGCAGCATTCTCACTCCCACGAGATAAATCTCCAATCATCTGGGCTGTCTTGACAAGTGGAAAAAAGTAAGGATCTGCTAATCTGTCAGATGATGAACTATTTTTGGTGCTGGGGAGGTAGTGGGGGTCGGGGGGGGGGGGGGGGAACCCTGGCTGAGCGTATGTTGAAAAGATTTTGTTTGTGAGTTTTCGACCTTTGTGTTAAAGATCAATTGATTTGATTTTAAACCGAAAGAAGTTGAAGTCAAAACTATCCTAGTTTTTTTTTTTTTTTTTTGATTGTTCGTCCCTCCCCACCCTGCCTCAACCCCTCCCCTCTCCTCTCCTCCCACCTCCCCTCTTTTCTCTTGTCCTCTCTCTCTCTCTCTCTCTCTCTCTCTCTCTCTCTCTCTCTCTCTCTCTCTCTCTCTCTCTCTCTCTTCTCTACTTCTTTTTCCACTTGCTTTCTTTCTGTTTGCGTTAAGGAAACGATGAATTTAGAAGTTTGGGTTTCGGATTGCCACATTGATTAGACTGTTGTTTCCCTACCCTCATTGTCATTGAAGTTACAGTTGGTGATCAGAAGGTTCCGTGTTCAGTAGACGTTTAGCGCACGCAGGTAAAACAACCCAAGGCAATAAGTAGGCTGTGCATGTACTATATGAAATGAGCATATCTTCATCTACTGTGACCAATTCCAGTCTGTCTCTCTGTTTGTCTGCTTGCCTGTCCGTCTGTCCGTCTGTCCGTCTGTCTGCCTGTCCTTCTCTGTGTCTTTTCTCATGCTCTCTCTTTTTGTCTTCACCGATCTCTCTTTCCGCCTTTATTTGTTTTTCACTTTTTTTTTTTTTTTTGCTTGAAGCATGCTTACGCTACATCATACAAAGTGCCTTCCATAAAGCACGATGTATTGGTGATGTGTTGTGTACGTCACCAGGTAACCTGCTTTATATACATATTCTCTTTTCTGTTTTTTCTGTTCACTTATATATCTGTTTATAATATTTATCTATTCATTTCTCGGTCGTGGGTTTGGTTTATACCTATTTCTTTATTCTTAATGTTACTGTAGGATTTTGTCTGTATTAAAAAACAACCAAGGGGAAAAAACAGTCGATTGTCCCGCTAAAGAAAAAAAGATTATTCAGTGACAGAAACTCTCCATTGAAAACAAGATATCTGAGAAAATGCGATAAAGAAACATTATAAAGTGACAAATATCATACAATACAACGCCATTTCACGCGGTACCTAAATAACAGAGAATATACTGTACTCCTTCATAGCGCAACATAACGCAATTCAGCACGATGCAACACAATAGAATATTGAGAGGGTTGACAGCCTGAACCCAGTATCTCATATACATACATACATACATACATACATATATATATATTATATTCAATTATAAACAAAGCTTACTCTTATGTCTTAGATTGAAGAAATAGGGGGAAACAAGCATTCATATCTGCAGTGGTAGATAATTCTGCCTAACTAACATTATGTGCTTGAGTGGGTGAATGGGGAAAAAATAAAATAAATGCTTCTCAAAATGAGCCATCACCAAGCTTATAGTCTCCAAGAGGGAGACAAACTCCATTGGGGAGGAAACTCACTAACATGTAACTCCTGGTCAGATACCGAGATTTCGAAACCTGATTGTTTCTCCTCAGTGACCGCGGAAAGTGGTAATTTGACTCCTCTGCCTTTTCGGTTTTAAGAAGAATGCTATCCCAGAAAAAGCTGGTGTGCAATACCGTGGTATGTTTGCTGAGTTTTCAAAAAACCAACCAAAAGTGCCACCTAAGAAGCAAAAGAAAATCATGAAAGAGCAAAACAAGCTACATTTTCTTGTGAAAAGTAGAAAATATAAATGATAACCTTTTAAGACACAAGTGCTGAGGGCCAGTTTTTGGAATGAATCCGCAAGGGATTAAAATACAATGAAGTAATAAATTCCAAGGATAAGAACCGAGCACCATTCCAGCAACTCACAGAGCAGCTTGGTGTTGCAATGACTGCAAGAAATATTCAATTAATAAACAAAGCTTGCCTTTAGTCCTTAGATGAAGACACACCACACACACACACACATATAAATATATGTATATATAATATATATATATAATATATATATATTGAATCATAAACAAAGCTTGCTCTTATGTCTTAGATTGTATATTTTAATAAATATATTATATATAAAAATATATATATATATATATATATATATACAAGTTAAAAGAGGAATCTTAAAACTACCCTGCAAATTTGTTTCAAGCGTGTTGCGCTGTCATCAGGATGGTTTTTGGTTTGCCCACCGCCGATGTTATATAGCGTGTGGGGCTCCCGTTTGCGGTTGTTTGCACGTGGGGGTTGGCTGCACGTGTTTTGGGGGGCTTTCGGGTTTTTTGTTTTGGGTGTGTTCACTAACAACGATTTCCATTTTTTGCCTGCAGTTGTTTAAATATTTCTGTTTTGGTGTTTAAAGTTGCTAAGTGGGGGTTTGCATAGTTTTAAACCCATTTTTCAGTAAAACATAGTTGCACCTTTTTGAAACATTGCTGTATGGTGATGCTCTTTTATGATTTTCCAGGATATATTGTAGCTTGTTTTGCGCTTTAAGTTCCAGATATATTTGCTCAGTTCTGTTTGGTTTTTTATATTTTTCTTTATTAAATGACTGTTGTGGTTTGCATATATATATATATATAAAATAAATATTTTATATATATATAAATATATATATAATAAAAAGTTAAAATAGAATTTTAAAAGGGAAAAAAAATTAAAAAAACCTACAAGCTTGTTTCAAGCTTAATTAAACGCTCTCCTCAGGGTATACAATTTGGGCACGCCACAGGTTTTTATAAAATTGTGGTGTGGGAGCTCTGTGCTGTGGCACGGGGCCTGCCGGTTTTTTCTTAATTGGGGCGCGTTCATGGGGACGTGCCACGGAATGGTGCATTGACAAAGATTTCCATTTATGCCTGCAATTGTTTATCATTTTTTACTTTAGATTTCAGGATGCTAGGTGGGGTTTACATAAATCAGCCCACTTTTCTACAGTACATAAGTTGCATTTTTTAGAAATGGTAGTTTGTATGGTGTTTCCTCTTTTTATAATTTTCCATGATATGTTGAAATCTATTTTCTTTTTTTTTAAGGTTCCAAATATATTTACTTAATTTGTTTGGTTTTTATATTTTTCATTTTTGAAAGACTGTTTAGGGTTTGCATAACTGGTTTAAAATGGTTTGCCGTGATCCCTAGGTATGTTTCTTTATCACTGTCTGTTGTTACCGTAGCTTGGTACACAATGTTTTGTAAAGACATTTATTGTTCAGAGGGCACTGGTCTTTTTTTTGTGCAATTACAAATATCCTTTCATCACCCTCTTTGGTTGGGGTTGTTTTTGTTTTTGGAAGAATCAATTATATTTTTAAGGTTGGGCAAAACACCAGTTAGATAGCTGTACGTATTTTTGTTGAATATTTTAGATAGTACATGTTCTTTTGGGGAATTTATGTTTTAAGGATTCTGAGGAATTCTTTTTCCTACGTTAGTTTTTTGTTCTTCCATCATATGGAGGTTATACCATATAATTTTTCTTTTTCCCGTTTTTCCTGTTGCTTTTTCATGTTGTTATCTGGTTATATTGTAATTTGTAGTTGTAGCCACTTTTTTCAGCGCCTCTTGGGATTCACTGCTGCACTGTTAAATTCTTTCTCATTGCATGACAGTTTAGATAATCTTTTGTTTATACCATTAGGTTTTGGTTTTTAAGATGGAGGGTGGATGGTTACTATTGATGTCTACGTAGACAGGTTGTGTCATAGGTTTTTTTTTATGGTTTGTATGTATGATCCTTAAGGTCTAATGTTATGTCTAAATAATTTACTGTTGTTTTTTTTTTTTGTTGGCTTCTACTGTGATTTTTAGGTTATGGCTTTTAAAATTTTTAAAAAAGTTCTGTTTCTGTTTTCAATGGTTTTTGGTTTATTGTTTAACATGGCAAGACCGTCATCTCTGTATAAGTCAACCTGTTTACCAATATTTTCTGTATATGAACAACATGAAAAGTCCAACTAATTCACAGTTTCAGCTCCATCATAAGATCCCATCGTGATATCGAATGTGGAATTTCTGCTGGTGTTTTTTTTTTATCCAAGTTTCACTGTTGCTATGGCGAAGGGTTTTCTTAGTGTGGGAATGATTTCCATCTCAGAATCTGTTATATTTGTAAAATTTGTTGGCGAAACTTATGCTTTAAATAGTAATTTTCCCCCCCTCAAAGGAAGGGTAGAAGTCCACTATGTCAAAAGTAATGAACACTGTATTTTTCGTTTTTTCAATCTTTAAACCATTGGATAACTTCGTAACTATTTTTTTCCGAGATTGTATTCAGTGTTGTTTTATGTCCTCTATTGCTTTTTTCCAGGATCTTTTTTCTAATTTTGCCTAATTCAGATTTTGATGGGTGATCAGTCTACAAGTAGGGTTGTTGAGAAAGTTAGGTTTGTGGTCCTTTAAGGGTTAAAAAGGCCTTTTTTTTATTGCTGTTGCTTCTATCCTATCACCTGAATCCATCTGGTGCACAAGTTCTTTTTCTTTTTTGCAGATGTTGTCATATGTGGTCTTATCAGCTTTTTTAAAAATAATTTTTCTGAATATTTTGTTGAGGGGTTGGGAGTACCATTTGTTTTTCCCTTTTATAGAAATTGTTTTTTCTTGTCCTCCTTTATGAATACTTTTTGTCATTCTGGATTTGTTTTATGTTATTATTCAATGTTGTTTGGAAATTATTATGTGGTTTTCTGAATTCAATATTAGCTATTAGTTTTTTTCATGCTTTCTTCAAAAGGTTTCATTTCCTCTATTTTAGGTGGCGATCTCCATGACTTAAAACCATAAGTTTTTTATCTTCCTTTTTGGCATCTGGTTCAAAAGAAAAACGCTTTTTCCCCCTCATGTTGCGCACAAATATTTCAGTCTGCTCTATGAGTTTTTTCATGTAAGTTGTGGATTGGAAAAAGGTATATTTTGGGGGACTGCCCAAAGTTAATTCTCTCAAATTTTAAATTTAGATTCTGCTTTGCCACAGTGCTCAACGTGAGTAGCAATCACTAAAATCAAGTTAAGCCACTCAGACGTTAAAAGTGCTCAACCATGTAGGGAGCGACATACCAGTTTAAAATAGAATTTTAAAATGGAAAAATTATAAACCTACAAGCTTGTTTCAAGCTAAAAAACGCCCTCCTCAGGGGATACAATTTGGGCACGCCACCTGTGTTATATATTGTGGTAACACCGGTGGCGTGCCCAAATTGTATACCCTGAGGAGAGCGTTTTATTTAGCTTGAAACAAGCTTGTAGGTTTTTAATTTTTCCATTTTAAAATTCTATTTTAAACTGGTATGTCGCTCCCTACATGGTTGAGCACTTTTAACGTTCTAAGTGGCTTAACTCTGATTTTATATATATTATAATATAATATATATATATATATAATATATATATATATATATTATATATATATATATATATATAACAAACTAAAAAATTCCAAGGATAAGTACCGCACCGTTCCAGCAACTTACAGAGCAGCTTGTGTGTTGCAATGACTGCAAGAAATATTAAATTATAAACAAAGCTTGCTCTTATGTCTTAGATTGAAGAAATATATATATAAGAGATACTGGGCTCTGGCAGCTAACCCCTTGAATTACAGTCCAACAGAGCTCTGTCAAGGAGCGTGAAACCTCTCAAAAGGCATTAGACGCTTGGAGACAAAGGGACATTGTATGTGGTATACAAATAGGTAATTGACCAATTAACCAGGTACCTTACCCACCGCACACCGGCCGAAGTGGTCAGATGACAAACAACACCTAGGAGAGAGTTCGGACCTGCCGGTGGCGAAAGGGGGAAGGAATGTAACCACTACGACCTCGGCACCCCAAGTGAGCGCTAAATGCTCAGTCAGCTGAGGTTCTTGTGTAAACAGTCAGTGAAGAGCAGGGGCCTTGGATTTGTTCAGATGGTATTGCCGTGGGTCACTGTGTTGGTTCTATTGTCAGGCTGGCTGAATGCGTGTGGAGGTTGTAGTAGCCCTCCTTAAGATAATTACTGTGTTAACTGACCACCGAAGTCGGCGGGAATTTTCGATGTCCATCTGGGGCTAAGTGTGTGTTTGCTAATCAATTAGGTAGGGGTGTGTGTAAATGCTGATGTGTGTGGAATGTAGCGAGTGGAGAATTCAGGGTACTTGTGAACTAGGGGTTTGAGAAGCAGCAGGGACAAAGGCATGGCCCGAAGGGGAATCCTTTGTTTCCCTCCCTATATAAACTGAGGGAGAACAACGTGTCGGGAGAACAACACCAGGAGAGAGAGAGAGAGAGAGAAGGCAGAGGAGAGAGAGAGAGGAGAGAGTGAGCAGGACAGAGAAAGGGTCGAGAGAAACGTGGTCTGGGAGATAGAGAGACAGCAAAGTCTTAGGGTTGAAGACAAGCTGGAAGAGAAGGAAACTAAGTTTGAAGCCCAGAGGTGGGTGAAGACAGACAAACTGAATTTGAACCCAGAGGTGGGTGAAGAAGACGAAGAAGAAGAGTTCTACGTCGAGATCCCAGAGACGACCACAAAGACCCAGTCCTGAAACCTGGAGCCAGTCAACCAAGGGCATCACCATCAAGCAGTGCTGAAGAAGACGTGAAGAACTTTTTTTCAAGAACTGTGGTGTGGTGTGAAAGCGTGGTTGTGTGTGTGAAAACCTGGCCAGGTAAGAAGTCATTTC
>CM031627.1:49770103-49775103 GCA_018398815.1 Conus ventricosus
ACCATTTTAAAAACGTGTTGGAAAAGGATATCAGCGTTGATACAGACTTTGTAATAAGGAAACTGAAAAAATGGTAAAGCAGCAGGGCCGATGGACTTGTTGGTGAATTTTGTAAAAACTTAGGGGACTTTGCAATCGATTTTCTTGTAAAATTATTTAATGTTCTTTTTGAAAAAGGAATTTATCCCGAGAATTGGACCAGATCGATCATCTTACTCTGTTTAAAAAGGGTGACGCAAATAATCCTAATAATTATAGAGGAATCTCCTTGTAATATTGCCAGTAAACTTTATGGATCTATAATAAACAAGAGATTATCTGAATGGATCGAATTAAAAAACATACCTGGTGAATACCAAGCAGGTTTTAAGAAGGGTTATAGTACAATCGATCATTTGTTCACTCTACTGGCTGCTGTTCAGAAGCAGTTTTTAAATAATCGTAAGTTATATGTTGCATTTATAGACTTCGAAAAGGCCTTTGATTCTATTTCTAGAAAGCTTCTGTGGTCAATACTGGCAAAACATTGTGGAAGAGGTAAACTATTTAAATGTGTTAAATGTATGTATGATGTGTTAAAGCTAATATAAGGTGTGGTGCAAAATTTAGTGAGTACATTAGATGTACACAGGGTGTTAAGCAGGGTGATGTTTGTAGTCCTGTTTTTATTCTCTTTGTTTATTAACGAATTAGCTTTGGAAATTATCGAGATGGGAAAACATGGTGTTTCATTTGATTTGATTGAAAATTCATTCTACTTTTTGCAGATGATATCGTTTTACTGTCTGAAACTGTTATAGGCTTCAAAACCAGTTGAACAATTTGTGCTCAGCGGCGCAGAGATTACATCTCAAAGTAAACTGGACAAAACAAACATTATAGTTTTTCGAAAGGGTGGATATTTGTCGTCGCGTGAAAAATGGTTTTATGGAAATTCTAAACTTGTGATTGTAAACACCTACAAATATCTGGGTTTATATTTTTCTACAAAACTAAGTTTTTCGTTTGCCTGCCAAGATCTTGTGGGTAAAGGGAAGCGTGCTGTTATGGCCATTTTAAGCGTCTTGTATAAGTTTGAAAACGAGTCAGTAAAACTATTTTTCAGAATGTTTGATGCCAGGTCCAGCCTATAGTCCAATATGGCGCTGAGATTTGGGTTTGGAGAAAGGACATGACATAGAGAAATTGCACTTATCTGCTATGAAACGGTTTTTGAATGTCAATAGGCGACCCCAAATGACTTGACTTATGGAGAACTTGGTAGATTCCCTATTTATTTGAATTCATATATAAAATGTGTAAGATACTGGCTTAAACTGTTACGTATGGGGCAACATAGACTGCCACCAAGCTTATAAAACATTGTTTGACATGGATATGAGAGGGAAAACTACCTGGGCATCGGGCATTCGTAAATGTTTATGTAATTATGGTTTTTCGTTTGTATGGTTAGAACAAGGGGTTGGCTGTGTCAGCAGTTTCTTGGCTTGTTTCAAGCAACGAACAATAGATTGTAGATGGCAAGACTGGGATAGCCATTTCAAAACAGCGAACGATTTTCATTATTTAGACTGCTGAAAAGTAATTATTTAGTAGAAGCAGAAGCTTATTTGTCTCTGAACTTGAATAGAATTAGCAGGTCTGAATTAACAAAATTCAGGTTTGGTGTATCGGTATTGCTGTACATCGTCAACGATATAATTATCCATACAGAAAATGATTTGTTGTGTCCACTGTGTAAATCTGGTAGGGAAGATGAACTTCATTTTGTATTCTTATGTCCTGTTCTGGCTGACCTACGACAAAAACTTATTCCGTTAAATATCATCGACGTCCAGCACTGTTCAAGTTAGTCTGTCTTTTGTCGTCAAAAAACTACAAACGTTGCAAGAAATCTTGCTTTATATCTGTACAAATCATTTAAGAGAAGGAGTGATTTGACATAGGTAATTTGCATATGTTGAGAATGTTTAAATTTTTGTGATGAAATACTTGTTTAACCATGTTCTTTATTACTCACCCCCTTCAAATGGGGCTTTGGCCTTTCTGAATAAATTTTCGTTATCGTTATCGAGAGAGAGAGAGAGAGAGAGAGAGAGAGAGAGAGAGAGGAGAGAGAGAGAGAGAGAGAGAGAGACAGACAGACAGAAGACAGACAGACAGACAGACAGACAGATAGACAGACAGATACAGACAGAGACAAAGAGAACAACAATACAAAGAAAACCAAATTCAGAAATGGAAATCTGAAATGATGCAGGAAATAGTAAACGGCTAATAAATAACCAGTAGGGTAACCCTTGCTCCCATCCTGAAAGAATTGCATGCCCTAACTCCAACGAATGCTGAACACGACAACGTCTCACAGAAATGGCAACACAGAGCACACCTTGTATATAGTTCATGATTGGAAGAAAAGTGACCCTACTTGTTCATCAAATACAGAAAGAAAAGAAAATGACTACAGCAAAATGGGAAACAACTCAATGTAAGAAAAACGGGGCGCGGATAGCTCGGTTGGCAGAGCGCCGGACTCGTAATCTTGGGGTTGTGGGTTCGAATCTTCGCCAGGCCGTTTCTGTACAGGGGGATTTTTCCCTCGGAGTTAACATTGGTTCTGACTCCATTTCCCATACAGACTTTCGCATGAGACTATAACCGAGGTTCCGTGTGTGAACGCGCGCATAACATCTTGCACACACGTAAAATCTCATTACCAACTTTCGGAAGAGAAGGCCAGTTTGGCCGTTGGTATGGATGACACGTTACACATAGCATGCACCCTCCCGAAGTTGGAGTATGGCTGCCTTAATGGCGGGATAAAAAAAACGGTCATACACACAAAACTCCACTCCCTTTGTTGGGTAGATGGGATTAAACCTTGCCTGGCTATACAGGGAATGGTCCGCAGGAGTATCAGCCTGCGTACGCAAAAAAAAAAAAAAAATAAGAAAAGTGAGAAATGAGAGAGAGAGAGAGAGAGAGAGAGAGAGAGAGAGAAGAGAGAGAGAGAGAGGGGGGGGGGGAGAGAGAGAGAGAGAGAGAGATGAAACAAAATGTGCTAACAATTGAAAGGAACAGAGCGAAAAGGAAGAAAAAAAAAGGAATTTGATTTTTTTTAAGTCAAAGGAGGACGGACAGAGACAGGCAGCCAAGAAGAAAGAAAAGTGGAAAGGGAGAAAAGGGGAAAAGGACACGAAAGATAAAAAAGAAGAAACAAAAGATAGTTGCGACAAAAGTGTTGTGTGTGTGTGTGTGTGTGTGTGTGTGTGTGTGTGTGTGTGTGTGTTGTGTGTGTGTGTGTGTGTGTGTGTGAGTGCGTTCGTGCGTTCGTGCGTGCGTGCGTGCGTGCGTGTGTGTATGTGTGTGTATGTGTGTGTGTGTGTGTGTGTGTGTTGTGTGTGTGTGTGTGTGTGTGTGAAGAGAGAAGAGAGGAGAGAGAGAGAGAGAGAGAAGAGGGGAGAGAAAAGAAGAGAGAGAGAGAGAGAGAGAGAGAGAGAGAGATGAACGAAGGTGTGTTCCATTATAGCTCGACCTTGCATCACAACACATAAACGGTTCGGGTAAGGGGAACAAAGGGGAGATAAACCTCTTAAGAACTCTGGCAGCTATACACGCTTTGAAATCTAAAGTTTCTTTCACAAAACACAAAAACAGACCCCAAAAACCAACAAACAAACGTAACGTTTGTCACACGCTCCCAAATCCTCCCGTTCTTAGCCCAGGCATTAAGCTGCCTGAGGGTCCTATTTCGATTCAATTCATATGGTTTGTAGTCCAGACGACATCGAGGGGCCATACAGGGCTGCTGTCTGAAGATATCAGGTATCTTATTATCTACAAATGTCACCGATTGGCTTCAGATCAGTGCGTTCTTTCTTTGCTGAGTTGATTGAAAAATATGCCTACAGATACTGATTGAAAAATATACCTACAGACACTAATTGAAACAATATACCTACAGACACTGATTGAAAAATATACCTACAGGCACTGGTTGAAAAATATACCTACAGACACCGGTTGAAAAATATACCTACAGACACTGATTGAAAATATGCCTACAGACTCTGATTGAAAAATATACCTACAGACACTAATTGAAACAATATACCTACAGACACTGATTGAAAAATTATGCCTACAGACATTGATTGAAAAGTATACCTACAGACATTGATTGAAAAATATGCCTACAGACACGGATTGAAAAATATACCTACAGACACTGATTGAAAAATATGCCTACAGACACTGGTTGAAAATATACCTACAGACACTGGTTGCAAAATGTACCTGCAGACACTGATTGAAAAATATGCCTACAGATACTGATTGAAAAATTTACCTACAGACACTGGTTGAAAAATATACCTACAGACACTGATTGAAAAATATGCCTACAGACACTAATTGAAGCAATATACCTACAGACAGTGATTGAAAAATATACTACAGACACTGATTGAAATATATACCTACACACACTGATTAAAGAGTATACCTACAGACACTGATTGAAAAATATACCTACAGACACTGGGAACATGACAAACGTTTGACATTTGTTATTTGGGGTAATGCGCACAACTGACGTCATACTCAACGTTTTTAATGAACTTCGAATTAACGTCTAAATGCATGGGGATGGTCAAAAAAAAAACAGATTATCCTTTTTTAAGTATTGTTTCGCGGAATGGATAGCACGTAGTCACTGGAATCACTTTATTTGGTGTACATTTCTGTTTGCATTTCAAGTGAGCGAAAAAAAAAATCAAATCTCACTTAAGAAAAAAAAACAAACAGCCCCAGAGCAGTGGATATTAATCTTATCAACATACCGTTCTCAGTCAAAAAATGTTTTTGGATGTTGTTATTGTCGTTGTTGTCGTACTCTGGCTAAAAGACTCCAGTGATCATCCGAACAGCTGAAGTACTTGAACACTATGGTACAAATGCATCAGCTGGGGATGAGAACATTACGTGTGTGGTCGTTTTTG
>CM031627.1:49780103-49787603 GCA_018398815.1 Conus ventricosus
GTCTGCTTAGAAAACAGCTTCAGCTGACTGGGCCCACTTGATAATCTGAGGTTCTAGTGGATAAATCCCCCCTCCCCCGACCCCCCCCCCCCCCCCCCCCCCCCCCCTATTTTTTTTTTCGCTATCAGGAAGGTTCGAACTCGGGAGGGGTCCTAACTACCTTAGGTGCCATCTATCACCTGACCACTTCAATCTCCTTGAAACAGTTCGACCATATGCGCTAGGTGAGGGCGTACTGCTAATCGGCCCATGACCTATTTCTCCACTACGCTCTAGCTCGGCATTCTTGTCGTCTAAAGTCCTTAAGGCCCTTTGTGAGAGTTTCGCTCCCTTGATAACTGATTGTTATGCAAGCATTTTCTTGAGAAGATGATTTAAAAAACAGGAGCTTGATAGATCGTTTATAAAAACTCTTGAATGGTTTTAGACAGTTTTTAACTTGCTAAGTCCCAGCACCCTGAAGTATAGTCAATATCTGGCTGTATATATGCATAAAAAAAGATTTCGAGTATGTTCCTCAAGAAAATGCTTTGTTCTGTTTAGCTGAAATATCTTCTCTGAAAGTTCATTGAGTCCGAAAAGAGACATGAAAAGACCAAGAAAGATTATTGTCAATGTCGAGATTAGTATTTATGAGAATCAACTTGTTCTAAAAAAATGTTATCACGAACTTTCACATCAGCCAATTTCTATTTAAAAATGTGACGGTTGTGTCTTGTTATTGAAATAAGCTTTGATTTTTAAGGATGAACAGCTGTATGATTCAGTTCTGTCCATGTCACGAGCTTGTCAGCATCTTTTGGTAAATCCGTTAATGCTGAATTCGCGTGTTTGTTGTTATTGTGGAGCGTGCTGTCAAAGCAAATATCTCGCAAGGCGATGAAATGCACTGGGGGAGATTATTTGTATAAATAGAAAACAAAATTGCATCCAAGACTGATCCCTGGTGAACGCCAAGTCTGATGGCATGAACAAGGATGATGTACAATCTTAAAAATACTATTTGTCTTCTGTTTGAAAAGAAGGATGAAACAGGAATGATAGACTCTGTAGACAGACCATACAAAGAACATTTTCTTAGAGAGGGAAGGGGACGTAGGGAGAAAGAGAGAGAGAGAGAGAGAGAGAGAGAGAGAGAGAGAGAGAGAGAGAGAGAGAGAGAGAGAGAGGGGGGGGGAGCGTTTGGGAGAGAGAGGGAGAGAGAGGCAGACAGAGAGACAGACAGACAGTCAGACAGACAGACAGACAGGCAGACTGACTGACAGACAGACAGAAACAGAGACAGACAGACAGACTGAGAGACGGACGGGAAGACAGACAGACAGACAGACAGAGGCATGTTAAGATGTTATCTCACTCAGCTAGCAACATAAACAATAAGTAGAGAGCAATAGAAAGAGAAGGAGTCAGACTCAGAGATGACATAGAGGCAGAAACATACACACACACACACACACACACACACACACACACACACACACACACACACACAAAGCAACAGCTCTTTTATCGTGGAATTCTCTCTCTCTCTCTCTCTCTCTCTCTCTCTCTCTCTCTCTCTCTCTCTCTCTCTCTCTCTCTCAATACATGGACCCATTTTCATGGTCCAACTCTGAGTGGGCGATATGCATAATTGTCTCTGCCAGATTGTGTGTGTGTGTGTGTGTGTGTGTGTGTGTGTGTGTGTGTGTGTGTGTGTGTGTGTGTGTGTGTGTGTGTGCGCGCGCGCGTGCGTGCGTGCATGCGCGTGTGGGCGTATCTGTGTGTGTGTGCAAGCGTGAGTGTGCACAATAAACTAATAAATTCCAAGGATAAGTACCTAGCACCATTCCAGCAACTTACAGAGCAGCTTTGGGTTGCAATGAGTGCAAGAAATATTGAATTATAAACAAAGCTTGCTCTTATGTCTTAGATTGAAGAAATAGGGGAGGTAAGCATTCATATCTGCAGTGGTAGATAGTTCTGCCTAACTAACAGTATGTGCTCGTGTGGGTGAATGGGGAAGAATAAATGCTTCTCAAAATGAGCCTTCAGCAAGCTTATGGTCTCCAAGGGACAGACAATCTCCGATGAGGAGGAAACTAACCACACACACACACCACACACACACACACACAACAACACACACACACACACACACACACCACACACCACACACACACACACACACACACACACACACACACACACACACACACACACACACACACACACACACACACACACACACACACACACACACACACACACACACACCACAACACACACACACACACACACACACACACACACCACAACACACACACACACACACACACACACCACACACACACACACACACACACACACACACACACACACACACACACACACACACCACACCAACACAATGTTTGTTTGAAAACACACACACACACACACACACACACACACACACACACACACACACACACACACACACACCACAACACACACACACACACACACACACACACACCACAACACACACACACACACACACACACACACACACACACACACACACCACACACACACACACACACACACACACACACACACACACACACACACACACACACACACACCACAACACACACACACCACAACACACACACCCACACAACACACACACACACACACACACACACCACAACACACACACACACACACACACACACACACACACACACACACACACACACACACACACACACACACACACACACACAATGTTTGTTTGAAAACACACAGACAGAAACATGGGAGTTCTTCAGGAAAAAAAAAAACAAACAAACAAAAATCAACATCTTCAGAAAAGACCTCCAACCTAACCTGGACATCAGATAAATAAAAAATGCCAGGCATATGGGGAAAAGTTTAGAATATATGGAACAAAAGAAGATAACAACATTTCCGATCGCTCTTAACTCTGATCAAAAAGCTGACTGAAAAATCACCAAATCAGCAGCATGTGAAACAATATCTTTTTTGTGGTAAAGCTACCAACCACAACAACAGCAATACAATTATTTTACCGTCCCTTGATACAAATACACAGAGAAGCATACGGAATTTAAAACCTCATAAGCATTCTAAGATTTCGATCGAGTTTTTAAAAAAAACAGCCTATGGCGCAATACCCGGCTGTAGAAAAGTATTCAGTTTGATTTACTGCTGTTGAGGGGTCACCTGACGATTGGGCCTTCGGGGAAATTAAACGAACAAGCATCAAACAAACAACATGGCGAGGATGAAGACACAAGTAACGTCAGAGATCTGATCCTGCTCAGCTCCTTCGATTAGATCTTGATTTGTCTCTTGACTCATTTACTTACTTAGTCCTCTTCGCTCCTTGAGAAGCATAGGGCCTCAACAGCAACCTTCCACCTCCGTCTGTCCCTGTCACAGGTCCTGATCTCCCCCAGGTCAGGCTGGAGGCTCTCAGCTCGTTTAGCAAGCTCCTCCTCCAGGTCTGTTTTGGGCGCCCTCGCTTCCTCTTGCCCTGCGGGTTCCACTCGAGCGCCTGCCTGGTGATGTTGGAGGGCTCCTTCCGCAGTGTGGTGGCCGACCCATCGCCACTTTCTCTTCCTGACCTGGACGTCCATTGGCTGTTGGTTTGTCCTCGTCCACAGGTCGGTGTCTGGCACTCTGTCGAACTCATGAATTACGTAATATGACGAATGTAGGCAGGTTCCCGTGACAAATAGTCTACTGTTGGCCATATGTTTCCTTTTCATAGTATGTTTGTTGTTGTCCATTACAGAAAAAGACAACCGTTGTGTCATGCGAAGAGGCCTGTTATTATGTTTTTAAAAATCTTCCTATGTCACAAACTGTTGAACGTTCTTGGCCATGTTTCCTTTCCCTAGTATCTTTGCTGTTGTCTATCAACAACAACAAAAAGGACAATCATTCTATGATGCGAAGAGGCATATATATATATATATATATATATATATATATATATATATATATATATATATATATATATATATATATATATATATATATATATATATATATGTGTGTGTGTGTGTGTGTGTGTGTGTGTGTGTGTGTGTGTGTGTGTGTGTTGTGTGTGTGTGTGTCTGTGTGTGTGTGTGTGTGTGTGTGCGTGTGTGTGTGTGTGTGTGTGTGTGTGTGTGTGTGTGTGTGTGTGTGTGTGTGTGTGTGTGTGTGTGTGTTTTGTGTTTCTAAGAAAGTGTTAAATGTGTGTATTTGTAATTTCAATATAAAGAATAATAAAAGACATTTATGACGAAGCAGAATCACTTGGATATATCGGCAGACATTACTGAGAAGGGGTGGGGGGTGGAGGGGGAGGGGGCTGGCAGGGTTGAGGGAAGGGCGGGTAGGAGGGTGTTCTCTCTCTCTCTCTCTTCTCTCTCTCTCTCTCCTCTCCTCTCTCTCTCTCTCTCTCTCTTCTCTCTCTCTCTCTCTCTCTCTCTCTCTCTCTCTCCACGTGCGCGTTCTTGCGTGTGCACGCTTGCTTGCGTGCGTGCGTACATGTGTGCGTGCGTGCGTGCGTGCGTAGGTGCGTGTGTGCGAGAAACAGGAAATAGACTAAAAGAAACAAAGATGAAAACAGAAAGACAAATAAAACAGAAGAGAAAAAAAGGACAAGAAAATCAAATCAGAGTTAAAAGGGCGGCAACGGAAAGAAAGAAAAAACAACAACAACATGAAACACAAATGGAAAGAAAATCAACTAATAAATAAAAGCAAAGAAGAAAAGAAAGAACTAATGGAAGAAAGACACCAAATGACTTTATCATGAATAAAATGAATGAAGGAAGGAACTAACGAAGTAAGGAATGAATGAATGAATGAATGAATGAATGAATGAATGAATGAATGAATGAACGAACGAACGAAGTAAGGAAGGGAGAAATGAATGAATGAATGAATGAATGAATGAATGAAATGAATGAATGAATGAATGAATGAATGAATGAATGAATGAAACGCTTCGACAGAAAGAAAGAAAAGAGTGAAAGAACGAACACATACATAAAAAAAATTAATTAATGAAAGGCGAACAAAGATCAAACAACGAATCCCCCGCTCGCAGAATACAATCGCCACATCACAAGAACCCAAAAATCAGTCACAGACAACCGGACACGGAAACACGTCAGTCACAATTTATGGCAAGCGCTGTACGGTAATGCCGTGTCACACAAGTCGACGCTCATTGGTCCTGTGCCTGTTGCCATGGAAACAATTCACATGATGAAGCTCTACTGCGTGGAAGGTACGCAGGCTATGTAAGATGCATGACCTTCTGGTCACACGCGAACACGGTGTGTGTGTGTGTGTGTGTGTGTGTGTGTGTGTGTGTGTGTGTGTGTGTGTGTGTGTGTGTGTGTGTGTGCGTGCGTGCGTGCGTGCGTGCATGCGTGCGTGCGTGCGTGCGTGCGTGCGTGCGTGCGTGCGCGCGCGGGGGTGTGTGTGTGTGTGCCTGTCTGTCTGTCTGTCTGTCTGTCTGTCTGTCTTCTCTCTCTCTCTCTCTCTCTCTCTCTCTCTCTCTCTCTCTCTCTCTCTCTCTCCCCTCTCTCTCTCTCTCTCTCTCTCATTTTAATTCTGTTTCCCCCACAAACCGAAATCTTAAGGAGCATCTTCCCAATCCAAAGCCACTTTTATATAGACAACACTGATGCTTTTCTCACTGCTCCTGATGCTCCTAAACAGATCATGTATAAAGACCTCACCCACCCCAGCTTTAAGGGTACAACTCAGCTGGCCTCTAAGTTCAAGCACACTGGCTGGAAGACACAATGCCACAGCACAGAGGTCACCAGACAGAGTGGAATTTGCCAGACAGGTTTCTCAAGGGAAATTCGTTCCAGATCCAACGCGGACAACGTCAGATACAGCGATGCCATCCCTTCTGACATGTCTCCCGACCAGCAGTTGTATTCCAGATCTCATCAAATTACCAACGTTTCCGAAACATTGGCTCAGTTGGTAGAGCGCCGGACTCGTGATCCTGGGGATGCGGGTTCGAATTTCGGTACAGGGGGATTTTTCCCTCGGAGTTAACATTGGTTCGGACTCCATTCCCCATACAGTCCTTCGAATGAGACTATAAACCGAGGTACCGTGTGTGAACGCACGCACACCATCTTGCAGACACGTCGAATCCCATCACCAGTTTTCGGAAGAGAAGACCAGTTTGGCCGTTGGTATGGATGACACGTTACATACAGCATGCACCTCCCCGAAGATGGAGTATGGCTGCCTTAATCGCGGAATGAAAAACGGTCATACACACAAAACTCCACTGCCTGCTTATACAGGCAGTGTCCGCAGGAGTAGCAGCCTGTGTACACAGGGGAAAAAAAACACGTTTCCCAAACTGTCACGCTTCCATGACACAAGTCATGATAATCCATCTAACTATCCCTCACAAATCTTAAATAAATGTTCGCGAACCGCAAAAAGAAAAAAGGAAACGTTGACAAACGAATCACAAAACAAAACACGACGCATTTCGACCTCTTAAGTCTTCTTCAGGCAAGAAACAAAACGATTAGGACAAGGAAAATGAACGAGCAGTCACTTAGCTTCAATCACTTCAGCGCAAGGTCGGCGTTGAATGAAAACGAGGCTGTCAGAAAGGAGATAATAATGTGTGAGTGAAGGTTTGCTAACATTTATTTAAAATTTATTTAGATTTCCGCCTGAAGTCGTCTGACTTTGCATCTCTACCCGTCACAAGCTAACCATGAAAACATTCCCGACGCCCAGTTGTCATACAGTCCTGCTATTTCTATTGGTAATGTTGCTCAGCGTGGTTCTTATACCCATTCTCAAACTCTTTTTAACTTTTGTTGGATACTATCCCATTGAGGAATTTATCATAATGAACATGCTGACCATCTCGCAACAACAACAACAACAAAAAATGGGGTGAGAAACACTTTGAATGCTATTGAACTGCCTTGCAGTTTATCTTCGATAGAAATGTGTAACATAATAGAAAATGAAACGATGCGACGGTTTTTTCTCTTCTGGGACACAGTATTTTTCATTAGTGAATACTCCATGTGCAAGTAGATCAATTGTTACCTTGTCGTGCAGACTTTTGTTAAATGCTTTAACGACAAAGTACTGTAAAGACATTAAGTGTGTCTGCTCTGCAGAACGGACAATAGAGCATGTGCTGTTAAAACGTGCTTCAATGGAATCTTTTCTATCTCCTGAAGTCGTAGAATGTATTTTCCCTGTTTCTAATGTTAAGTTATTTTGGGATCAGTTTAATTTTTTCAACCTTTCAATATTTAGATTAGCTAGTTATTTGTTATGTAGTCATGTTGCACGTTTCTTGTAACTCTCTCTGTGTGTCTGTGTGTCTGTCTGTCTGTCTCTCTCTCTCTCTCTCTCTCTCTCTCTCTCTCTCTCTCTCTCTCTCTCTCTCTCTCTCTCTCTCTGTCTCTCTCTCTCTCTCTCTCTCTCTCTCTCTCTCTCTCTCTCTTT
>CM031627.1:49795103-49797603 GCA_018398815.1 Conus ventricosus
TACTGCTACTGCTACTACTACTACTACTACTACTGCTACTGCTACAACTACTACTACTGCTTACCTATACTACTACACTACTACACTACTACTACTACTACTACTACTACTACTTCTAACTCTTCTTCTT
Source organism: Conus ventricosus (assembly GCA_018398815.1). NCBI lineage: Eukaryota > Metazoa > Mollusca > Gastropoda > Neogastropoda > Conidae > Conus > Conus ventricosus. The sequence goes on from CM031627.1 coordinate 49,795,234, forward strand.
CTTCTTTTCCTCCTCCACATGTTCCTCCTCTCCTCTGCCTCCTCTTTCTTTGTTGTTGTTGTTGTTGTTGTTGTTCTCTTCTTCTTCTTCTTCTTCTTCTTCTTCTTCTCTCTTTCTTCTTCTTCTTCTTCTTCTTCTTCTCTCTCCTCCTCCTCCTCCTCCTCCTCCTCCTCCTCCTCCTCCTCCTCTCCTTTCTTCTCTTCTTCTTCCTTCTTCTTCTTCTTCTTCTCTTCTTCTTCTTCTTCTTCGTCTTCGTCGTCGTCGTTGTCGTCGTCGTCGTCGTCGTCTTCTCCTTCTCTTCGTCTTCGTTCTTCTTCTTCTTCTTCTTCTTCTTCTTCTTCTTCTTCTTCTTCTTCTTCTTCTTTTTCTTCTTCTTCGTCTCTCCTTCTCCTCCTCCTCCTCCTCCTCCTCCTCCTCCTCCTCCTCCTCCGCCTTCTCCTCCGCCTCCTCCTCCTCGTCCTCCTCCTCCTCCGCCTTCTCCTCCTCCACCTCCTCCTCCTCCTCCTCCTCCTCCTCCTCCTCCTCCTCCTCCTCCTCCTTCTTCTTCTCCTTTTTCTTCTTCCATTCCACTTCCTTCTCCTTTCTATTCCCATTTACCCCCCCCCCCCAACCCTTTTTTTTCCCAGGTAGGTTGGACATCAACCAGCGCCACAGAGATCTGACACAGATTGCCTGCAGTCGCCCCCACCCCCACCCCCCACCCCCTCCCCCACAGATTACAGCCAGCACCAGCACTGGCTGTGAGTCGTTGGTTGTCCCGGACAGGACATCGCCACAGTGGACGAAGGGACAGGAGAAACCAGGAGACGGAGGGGGAGGGGCTGCTGGAGGAGAGGCTCGTGAGAGGGAGAAGAAGGGATGAGGAGTACAGAGCAAGGGAGGGAGGGGGGGGGGGAGAGAAAGACGGGAACGTAGCGCGAGAGGGGGAGGGAAGGTGGGGAGGGGGGAGGGCAGGAGAAGATGAGGAAGAGATGACGGGGTGGGGGGGGGGAATGAGAGGGTTATGTAAAGGAGAGAGAGAGAGAGAGAGAGAGAGAGAGAGAGAGAGAGAGAGAGAGAGATAGACAGAGAGAGAGAGAGAGAGAGAGAGAGAGAGAGAGAGAGAGAGACAGACAGACAGACAGACAGACAGACAGAGAGAGAGAGAGAGGGGGGGGGGATGTGGTTTGGTGGTGCCGGGGCTGTGGCGGGACAAACCTGGCTGTGGGTATGGACGGGGAGGGCTGTGGCGGGACAAACCTGGCTGTGGGTATGGACGGGAGGGCTGTGGCGGGACAAACCTGGCTGTGGGTATGGACGGGGAGGGCTGTGGCGGGACAAACCTGGCTGTGGGTATGGACGGTGGTGCCGGGCTGTGGCGGGACAAACCTGGCTGTGGGTATGGACGGTGGTGCCGGGCTGTGGCGGGACAAACCTGGCTGTGGGTATGGACGGTGGTGCCGGGGCTGTGGCGGGACAAACCTGGCTGTGGGTATGGACGGTGGTGCCGGGCTGTGGCGGGACAAACCTGGCTGTGGGTATGGACGGTGGTGCCGGGGCTGTGGCGGGACAAACCTGGCTGTGGGTATGGACGGTGGTGCCGGGGCTGTGGCGGGACAAACCTGGCTGTGGGTATGGACGGTGGTGCCGGGGCTGTGGCGGGACAAACCTGGCTGTGGGTATGGACGGGGAGGAGGAATAAGCTTCGTCAGGGAAATGCCGCTGAGGTGGAACTGAGAAAAAAAAAAAGGGGGGGGGGATGGAAAAGAGAACCAAAAACATAAGGGGTGTGACGTGGAGAAATGAGAGGAGAGAGGTGAGCGGTGGATAGGACAGAAGTGGGCGATGGATAGAACAGAAGTGGGCGATGGATAGAAAAGAAGTGGGCGATGGACAGGACAGAAGTGGCGATGGATAGAACAGAAGTGGGCGATGGATAGAACAGAAGTGGGCGATGGACAGGACAGAAGTGGCGATGGATAGAACAGAAGTGGGCGATGGATAGAACAGAAGTGGGCGATGGACAGGACAGAAGTGGGCGGGGGGGACAGGACAGAAGTGGGCGATGGATAGGAGAGAAAGTGCGCGATGGACAGGTCAGAAGTGGGCGATGGATAGGAGAGAAGTGGGCGATGGATAGGAGAGAAGTGGGCGATGGATAGGAGAGAAGAAGTGGGAGATGGAAAGGAGAGAAATGGCGATGGAGGAGAGAAAACGGGGCAAAGGAGGGAAGAGAGTGAGAATAGATGGAGAGAGAGAAGTGAGGAAAGAAGGAGAGAGAGAAGTGAGAAAAGAAGGAGGAGAGAGAAGTGAGAAAGAAGGAGAGAGAGAAGTGAGAAAAGAAGGAGAGAGAGAAGTGAGAAAAGAAGGAGAGAGAGAGTGAGAAAAGAA
>CM031627.1:49802603-49817603 GCA_018398815.1 Conus ventricosus
TCCCAAGAACCTCGAAGCGACGACGGTTTCACAGGAAGTGATGACGTTTAGATCGGTACAGACAACTTGCTCCTTTCTTCGGTCCAATTGGACCCCTTTCAAGTCAAGGAGAGAGAGAAAAGAGTGAGAGAGAGAGAGAGAGACTTACAGACAGACAGACATACAAACAGACAGAACAATCAGTCAGACCGACGAGAGACAGACTGACAGACATGTGGACTGACTGACAGACAGACAGACAGGCAGACAGACAGAGAGATAGACAGACAAACAGACAGACAGACAGAGAGATAGACAGAAAGAGAGGCAAGTGGACTAACGGACAGGCAAACTCACGGAAGGAAAGAAGAAGCGCCAAACCTAAATCCCCTCCAATCCAAACATTTGCGAACGTTTGACATTAGGACGAGTCTTGACTGCCGCTGAATGAGAGCTGATTGGCTGCCGAGGTTCACCTGCACGTGAGCAGCACGAGGTCGAGTATATGGCCACGCCCCCAACCATCTCTCTCTCTCTCTCTCTCTCTGTGATCTTGTGCTATAATAGGTACTTGATTTGGGAGCAGTCGTATTGCAAAGGATGAAAGTTTTTGGGGAAAAAAATGCGTATTGCGTATCCTCCTAAGAAATAGGAATCACTTTCTATAGAATATAGATCTCTCTCTCTCTCTCTCTCTCTCTCTCTGGAGGGTCACTTACAAGATGGCGATCAAGTAGACGAAATACTCCAGCAGTGAAGAAATTTGAACTGCTCACCAATGTAAGAATGGACAGTAGTATATTTTACATACATAGTTTTCGAGTTCATTCGATGTAAGGAATAAGGATAAGCATGGTTTCTCTGGCACTATGAAGGGCAAGAATTAGGTCTTTGGTTTTCTGCCAGACAGGCTGGAACACATAGAGATGCGACTGGAATCGGATCAGACTCTTCGAATGTAGCTATGTGGTGTTCCATCGTGCACCCTGAAGACATTGACCATTTCCTATCGGTCTGACCAGCTCTCTGGCTGTCGCCGCCTCCCTCTCTTCATGGGTCAGGTGTCTACTCGCTGACACATTGCTACTGGCATGTCAACACTCTCAAGTTTGAAGCGCACACGAAGTGGTTCGTAGATGGCCAAAGGCTACATGCAGACAGTTGGCTCACCTCGCTGAAAGAGTTCGCAACAGAAGCTGGCATACGTGATAATAACCTGAGAGGGCAAACCAGCAGACTGAATTTTTTTTTTTTTTTTGTTGCTCGAAAGTGGCTAGAGAACCGCGCGAGCGAACGGACTTCTTCGAGAATGGCGAATAGTGGAACAGGCGGTGGAATAGTGATCTTCTGTCTTCTATGTCTAAGACACAGATCAGCTTTGCGGTCAAGTTGTTTTCGCACGTGCAAAACGTCTCTACTTCGATGTGTGTGTGGGTTGCCAGCCTGTACGCTTTTATTCGGCGGTCATGTGGGCGTACAACGTGCACGATCTTGTAATAATTATAATAATAATAATGAATACTTATAGAGCGCCTATTCTCGGCTAATGACCAAGCTCTAAGCGCTTTACAATCCACACTCGTTTACACAACAGGCTGCCTACCAGGGTAGTGCCGACTGAAGAGCTGCCAGCTGGCGCTTCATTCAGTCGTTTCCCGTGTCATCCAGTCAATATCTTTCAATATCGCTCACTCAATATCCTTGCTTCCTTCATTCTTTCCATTTCATACGCAGGGTGCATGCTATGTGTAACGTGTCATCCATACCAACGGCCAAACTGGCCTTCTCTTCCGAAAGCTGGTGATGGATTTGACGTGTGTGCAAGATGCTATGCGCGCGTTCACACACGGAACCTCGTTTATAGTCTCATTCGAAGGACTGTATGGGAAATGGAGTCAGAACCAATGTTAACATCCGAGGGAAAAATCCCCCTGTACCGAAACGGCCCAGTGGAGATTCGAACTCGCGACCCCAGGATCACGAGTCCGGCGCTCTACCAACTGAGCTATTCCAGCCTTGTGTCATGCTCTGTGCTGTTTCTAACCACACACCTCCTCCATGTCAGTCTACTGTTTCTTTGGGAACCCTTCTCCTCCCCATACATCATCTGCACGGGCACAGTGGTGCATGACTCACCTGCACATGTGTGTCTCCATGGAAACGGCGCAGCTGGACTTGTTCCTGTCAATACACTGTTCCAGTCAACCACAACAAAATCAAATAAAAGAACTCATGTCTTTTCTTGCAAGTTGAGTTATCTTCTCTCACCTTACGGGTCAACATCATTACAGCATTTGTGCGTGTGTTATTTCGTAAACAAACGTCACATTAATTAAACCCAAGACATACAAATCAGAATCGATCGACGATGATCATCATTCGTGAGGTCGAACTGTTTGTAGCATAGCGTCTGCACGGCAAGCGCATTGTTCTGCACTCATAGTTTGACAGTTTGACTCTAAGATTGAACTGTTAAGCTTACTGACAGGGCTACACGGATCTGCATCGGAGAAACCTCAGAGTGAAATAACGCGTGTCTTGCAATAAGAAACAGAGTTACCTTTCCTGGGTTTACTAGGGGCCAAGCAGACAGATCTAGAGGGCCGGAATAGCTCAGTTGGTAGAGCGCCGGACTCGTGATCCTGAGGTTACGGGTTCGAATTTCGGTACAGGGGATTTTTCCCTCGGAGTTAACATTGGTTCTGACTCCATTCCCCATACAGTCCTTCGAATGAGACTATAAACCGAGGTTCCGTGTGTGAACGCACGCACAACAACTTGCACACACGTAAAATCCCATCACCAACTTTCGGAAGAGAAGGCCAGTTTGGCCGTTGGTATGGATGACACGTTACACATAGCATGCACCGTGCGTAAGAAATGGAAAGAATGGAGGGAAGCAAGGATACTGAGTGAACGATATTGGACGAAATTGACTGTATGACACGGGAAACGACTGAATGAAGCACCAGCTGGCAGCTCTTCAGTCGGCACTACCCAGGTAGGCAGCCCGATGTGTAAACGAGGGTGGAATGTAAAGCGCTTAGAGCTTGGTCTCTAGCCGAGAATAGGTGCTATATAAGTATTCAGTATGATAATAATAATAATCTGATTCAAAGCGTACACCAGGATGACGATCAGAATATCTGCAGTCTCCGTTACAGCCTCCAAGGGTGCTACAGGACTGCTCTAAAGGCAGGTGAAGGCAGTGCTTCTCTGGGTCCTCCCCAGCACCTTCGGGTGTTTCTTTTTCTTCTTTGCCTTAACTAGGCTGACCCTGGAGAAAGGTCCAGTGACGGTGAGGAAAGACCCACTGACCACAGGGAAAGTCCTGTTGACAGTGGGAAAGACTACAACTTTGGATTCTCTCTTGAGGCACATAAGACCATATGGCGAAAGCTTGGCTGTGTCTGGAGTGGCACTGTCTTCATCTGTCCGTGGGCAAGGGTGGTTGGGTCTGTGGGGTGTGGTCGGCAGCTGGAGGGTGGTGTCTTTTGCCAGTAGTCTGATTTACCTCTGTTCAGGAGCAGTTATGTCCCTTGATATCTTAATGGAGTGTCTTGCGCGTGCCTGTACCCATCGTCAACACAGCGCGGGCCTCCAAGGGTGGTACAGGACTGCTCTAAAGGCAGATGAAGACAGTGCTTCTCTGGGTCCTCCCCAGCACCTTCGGGTGTTTCTTTTTCACAGGCACCGTTTCTCACCCATGTTTTGGCATGTTCTGTCTGCTTGAACTTTTCGTCTGACTGAAGTGGTAAACTACTTTAGCAGTGCCGACCAGAGCCATTTCGACATTCGTCCCGTGAAAAAAAGCGGGATCACTCTTGCTGAACTTGCACTCATACACAGAAACCTTCTTTGCAGATTTCTGAACAGCTGTGGTCATAATCTACTTCTTGGCTGAGGGGATGATGCCGAAAATATTACAGAAAGTACGGCCAGTCCTGATAGCTTGAATTACAACGTGAATTTGAACAGGTTGAAGGGGGAGGCTGTTGACAAAGTTCTCTCTTGAAGTGACGGTCCTTACAAGACAGTTTGAAAAAGGAATATAGGTTTTTAGATTCTGGATTCAACATTAGAAAAGTAGTTACAGACTCAACATCTAAACTACTCGGAGAATATTTCGTCAGGGTCGCCCTGTCTTCATCAGCTCACTGTTGCTGTTGTGACAGCGAGGCCCAGTGTCAGATCTTGACAGCCGTTCGCCCCACACAACAGTCGCCCCACCAGGCCTCGCTGTTCGCCCCACACAACAGTCGCCCACCAGGCCTCGCTGTTCACCCCACACAACAGTCGCCCCATCAAGCCTCGCTGCCACAACAGCAACAGTGAGCTGATGAAGACAGGGCGACCCTGTCGAAATATTCTCCAAGTAAGTTTTGATTCTGAGTCTGTAACTTCTTTCTAAGGACAGTTTCCTTATCTTCTTCAGACAGGGAGACGTCACGGTGAACATCAGAGACAGAGCCCAAGCAAGTTAGACAGCTGAGGAGGGAGGGAACGTGTCACAGATGGGGTGGGGCAAATTAAAACAGGAAAGAGTGAAATGAAAAAGGACCAATCAGGTCGCCCTAACCTAGTCTGCCATCTCGCTCACTCGCCAGCAGCGAACAGTGAGGGCCTAAGATAAACAACACAAAGAAAATCCCGTTGAGGCCGCCCCTCCCCCCCCCCCCCCCCCCCCCCCCCCCCCCCCCCCTCCCTGCCCTGCCTGCATCCTCCTCTCCTTTACCCATCTCCTCCCCTACACCAAAAATAGACACTTGTTTGGAAGAAAGTGACGTCATGGTGTGACTGACTCATTCACCTCGCCACCGCGATTTCTGAGTGGTGTACCACCACTGACCACGGTCCCGTGGGAGACAAGGAAGGACTTACTGTGACGTGTACCACCACTGACCACGGTCCCGTGGGGAGACAAGGAAGGACTTACTGTGACGTGTACCACCACTGACCACGGTCCCGTGGGGAGACAAGGAAGGCCTTGCTGTGACGTGTACCACCGCTGACCACGGTCCCGTGGGGAGACAAGGAAGGACTTACTGTGACGTGTACCACCACTGACCACGGTCCCGTGGGGAGACAAGGAAGGACTTACCGTGACGTCAGCGGGAATCCCATCCTTGACAGCTGAGTAGGCACCGGAAGCAGATGAAGGAGTCCCGAAATCCACCACTGACGTGACCTCCAGGTTATGTGCCGTGTGGCGCTGAGCGGCATGAGAGAGAGAAAGAGAAGGAGAGAGAGAGAGAGAGAGAGAGAGAGAGAGAGAGAGAGAGAAGAGAGAGAGAGAGAGAGGGAGAGAGAGACAGAGAGAGACAGAGAGAAAGGAGAGAGAGAGAGAGACAGAGGAGAAAGAGAGAGAGAGAGAAAGAGAGAGAGAGAGAGAGGGAGAGAGAGACAGAGAGAGAGACAGAGAGAGAGAGAGAAAGAGAGAGAGAGAGAGAGAGAGAGAGAGAGAGGAGAGAGAGGAGGAGAGAGAGAGAGAGAGAGAGCATGGCGCTATGGTGGGTTTCACGTGTCGATGTGCAGTGGCGAATCATCCGACCTTCACCTCCTTCCTCAGCTCGTCAGCAAGTCAATGCCCAACTCCCTTTCTCCAGCGAGCAAAGAAAGTGGACAGAATTGGACGAACATCGTAGCCCAGCATATTTCATAACACACACACACATGCGCACGTTGCGCAACCATAAAAGCAGCGTTTTGGTCAAACATTTCATAGCAACCCAGCAGTCAAGCAATCGGCTGGTTTTCTTTCTTTTTTTCCCCCAATCTCTTGCCATGATAAAATTAGCAACTTTTTTTTAAAACGCCATCTACCACGGAAGTGGATGAAGATCAGTGATTGCTCGTTGATTTTCATTGTCCTCAGTGTTGTGTGTCTTGCCTGAAGAAGACCTAAGAGGTCGAAACGCGTCGTGGTTTTTTCTTGTGATTCGTTTGTCAACGTTTTCTCAGCGATTCGCATTAAATTACTTTTTTTTTTAATTACGCCATGCAGAATAAAAAAGGCACAAATAAAAGGTTTTGGGCAGGGCAAAATAGCCCGGGGTTTTTTTTTGTTTTTTGTTTTTTTTTGTTTTTTTTGCTTAGTAGGGTTAAGGGCCCATTTTGGTATTAATAGTTTTTATTTGGTGTTCCCTTTAACCAAGGAAGGGGGAAAAATAAAATTAAACGGGGGGCACATTGGCCCCTTTTGTGGGACCCCAACGGGTTTCCCATTTTTCCCACCCAGTTTTGAGGGAAAGGAAGGGTTCCATTTTCCAAAAAGTGTTCGGGGGGAAAGAAGCCGGGGGGGGGGGTGCCCCCACTGGGGGCAGCCGAATTTTGCACCCAGAAATGAATGTCCCAAAGGCCCCGGGCTTAAGGAGTCGGTTTTTATAGACTGGCCCCGGCCCAAATTTTTTTAAAAAACCCTTTATGTTTTTGGGAAAAATTGATTCCCCCCATTTTCTTTACAGGGCATCAAGGTGGAAAGCCAGGGTCTTTCCAAAACCAGTCAGGTTCTTTTCCCCCGTTAGTGGTTTTTTTAAATGCTTTTAACGCCATATGATATTAGACATTTTTTAAAGAAAAAAAAGCAAACAAAACAAACAAAAAAATCCCACACTTAATTTATCATCCAGTTAGTACTTTAAAACCCCAATCTCTTATGAAACCGTTTTACATAGTGAAAAACCCTGGGATTGATCTTTAAAAAAATTTTTAAAAACCCGGGTTTGGACGGGGCAAAATAACCATGACAATTTCAGAAATTGGGGAAAAACCTTATTGACAGTACAAAAAATTTATAAAAGTTTGTCTTTCCCAATCCCTTTTTCCCCAAAAGAGCGGGGGGTAAAACACGGGAGATTCAAAAAAAAGTTTGATGTACAAAATTTTTTTTCCTCCCAGACAAAAATTTTAATCCCTTGAGAATTTTTTGTTTTCCAAGTATTCAGCCAAAAAATTTTAAAATTAACTGAAAATGTGCCTGGGACACGAGGGGTAAAAAAAAGGACATTTTGTCATTTTAAAAAATTCTTCTTATGTTATATTTTTCCCATATTTGGATTAATTCACAAGCGGAAAAAATTAAGGGATTGTTTAAAAAATTTTCGGGCATTTCTTTTGGCTCCTTTCTTTTGAAAGGGACGTCTGCTTTTTAGTCCCTTTATTGCCACGTGAGATGGGCCCCAACAAAAAACCCAATTCTTTCCCTAGGTTATGACAAATTTGGCAGTTTGGTGTTTTGTTTAAAAAATTTCAAACTTTTTTAGCTTTGCAGCCCCGACGCGTAGTGTTTTGAAAAAAACAGTTTTTGGAATCAACACAAAGTAAAATTTTTATAGGAAGAAAATTGGGTTTGTATAAAATTATGAAAAGTCAAGCCTTCGTTTTGCTTTATAATTCTGGGGGTTTTAGTTAAAAAATCTTTCCCATATAAAAATTTTTTCCCTGATTTTTTAAAGTGGAAATTAAAAAACCCAGCCCAGGGCAGATTTTTTCCTTTTACAGCCCCGCCCCCATCTGAAAAACCTTTTTAAAATTTGTTTTGGTTATCTTTTTTCAAAATTTTTCACAAAATTCAGTTTTTTAAAAATTCTACTTTTATCCCCTTTTTTTATTCAAAGTGTTTTTGGGGAATTCAAAAGAAACATTTAGGTCCCCCCAAGGGAGGATTTAGGCCCCCGCGGGAAAAATTCGGGTTTTTTATAGAAAGTAATATCAATATTACAATGTGACAAAAAATTTAGAGGGAGTAGTTTCAAATTTGGGTTTTTGAAATTGTGAATTTTTTTGGGGACCCTTAGAAAAATCTTTTAGGGAAATCCCCCGTATTTTTTTCGAAAACTGAATTTTCACAAAAGCTTCTGACAAAAATTTTTGGGTAAAAAATTTCCGCTTTTTATTTGTGGTTAATATTTTTGTTTCTTTATTTTTTTAATTTTTGAGTGTTTGTAGAACGGGGGACTCCCGAGCTAATTTCGGGGCCCCAACCCCTTTGAAATTTCTTTTTTTAAAAGAGAATTAGGTGCCAGAGAAATTTACATTCCCTTTGGCCATAAGTCAATTTTGAGGGGGACTCATTGAGTTTTTAATAGAGGAAAAAAGGGTATGCAGTCCTGCCACTTTGGTTTTGAAACATAAAATTTTTTAAGAACTTTTAAATTTTTTCCCTTGTTTTGTTTCAACCCAAATGTTCAATGTTTGTGTTTTCCCAAAGTTCGCTTTGGGATTTAAAAAAATACCCCCGGGAACGTACCTTTTTGTTTTTTTTCCCGGGAATCGAACCACCCCCAGAAAAAAGAAAGGGGTTTGGGTTTTTTGGGGTTTCCCAATTTTTAAAAAAAATAAGAATGCTTTTTTTCCCCGGGTATTTCCCAATCCTTTCCTTCTTCTTTTAAAACTATATTATTTTTATTTTTTTAATATATTATATATATTTATATATATATATATTTATAATTTATATATACAAAAAAACTAAGAAATTCAAGGTTTAAGGTTTGCGAGCACCGTTCCAGCAATTACAGAGCGCTTGGTTTTTGGAAAAGCTGCAAGAATATTAAATTTTAATTAAAAAAAAGCTTGCTTTTGTTTAGTTTAAAGAAAAAGGGGGAGTAGCTTCTACCTGCGTGGAGATGTTCTCCCCAAACCCAAAACAGAAAGGGGGGCCCTTTTTGGGGGAAGTGGGTTGGAAAGGGGGAAAATAAAAAAAAAATGCTTCTCAAAAATGAGCTTTCGAAAGCTTATATTTCCCCAAAGGGGGGGGAGGAAAAAAATCCCCCAAAATAGGGGGGGGGAAAACTCATTTAACATTTTAATCCGGGGTCATATCCCAATTTTTCCCAAAACTTGGGGGTTTTTTTCCTTTCAGTACGGGGGGAAAGTTGAAATTTGATCCTCTGCCTTTTTTTTTTTTTAGAAGAATGCAATCCAAAAAAGGGCCTTGTGCAATATTTGTAGTATGTTTTTTTGAGTTTTAAAAAAAAACCAAAAAAAGGTCCCATTTAAAAAAGGGCAAAAAAAAAATCTAAAGGGAGCAAAAAAAAACTCCCTTTTTTTTGTAAAAAAAAGTAGGGGCAAAAAGCCTTTTCGGGGATTGCATTCTTTTTTTTAAAAACTAAAAAGGAGAGGGGGGTAAAATTTTCCCCAAATTTCCGCGGCATGGGGGAAAAAAAACCAAAAAAAATTTTTCAAAAAATTCCGGTTTTTTGGGACCAGGATTTTACATGTTAGTGGGGTTTTCCCCCCCTTATTGGGGGAAATGTCTCCCCCCTTTGGGAGGAAATAAGTTTTGCTGAAGGTGGAAAGCTTTTATTTTTTTTTTCCCCTTTTCCACCCACTAAAGCCCCATACGGTTAGTTAGGCAAAATCTTCCCCCATGAGGAATGAAGGGTTTAATCCCCCCCTATTTCTTTAATTAAGACAAAAAAGAAGTTTTTTTTTAAAATTTCAATATTTCTTGGGAGTATTGCAAAAAACCAAGCTGCTCGGGAAGTTGTGGAAAAGGTGCTCGGTACTTACCTTTGGGAAATTTTTTTGTTTGTTGTATTTTAGTCCCTTGCGGATTCATTCCCAAGAATGGCCTCAGCACTTTGTGTTTTTAGAGGATATTTTTTTATTTTTTTTCTTTTCACAAGGGAAAGGGAGTTGTTTTTTTGCCCCCTTTTATGATTTTTTTTTGCTTGGTTTGATGGCCCTTTGGTTTTTTTTTTTTGAAAAAACTCAACCAAAAATACACAGTATTCACCAAGCCTTTTTGGGTTTTCATTTTCTTTAAAACTGAAAAGGCCCAAAAGGGTCAAATTACAATTTTTCCACGGTCCTTTAGGAGAAACCCCCAAGTTTCGAAAAATCGGTATATGACCGGAGTTTCATGTTGGAGTTTTCCCCCCTATTGGGGGGATGTCTCTCCCCCCCTTTGGGGAATATACGTTGCTGGAAAGGGGGCCCTTTTGAGAAGCATTTTTTTTATTTTTCCCCCTCCACCCACTCAAAAAACATACTGTAGTTAGGGAGAATCATTGCCCCCCTGCAGGTATGAATGCGTATTTTCCCCCTTTTTTCTTTAATTAAGACCCTAAGAGCAAGCCTTTGTTTATAATTAATATTATATATAAAAAAAATGTTTCTCCCCAAAGGGGGGGTTTGAGCGCTTTTAAAATTTGTTTTTTTGGCTGTGGGTACCTTGAAATTTTAAAAATATATTTTATATATTTTTTAAATATATTTTAAAATTTTTATTATAATTAATTCATCCAATTTTTTTTTGGGAAACTTTTGTTTCAAAGGGTTTTCTGTTTTTTATTGGAATGCTTCCTTAATTTTCCCGTTAACCCCAAATAAAGGGAAACATCTGCAAATTGAAAAAACCTGCGTCGCTTTTGACATTTTATTTAGGAAGATCATGGTTTGGATTGTAAACAACCCTGGAGGGAAATTAAATGATCCCCGAGGAATAAACCCAAAATTACATTCCCATAGGAGAAATAAGGTTTTCCAATCCGTGTACAATTGCTTTTTCTGTTAGGAAGTTTTAATTCATCAAACATTTCCCCCGAAATTCCAACCCTTTTTTTTTTTAATTTTTTTAAGTAGCCTTGCGTGCCCAAAAGGCCCAAAATATAGGGTTTTTTCAAATAAAAAAAATGTAGCCAAAAAATACTTTTTCTGCGTGGGTAATTGCTTTTTAATGTGATGGTCAGGTTTTTTCTTTAAATGGTTGTTTAAAAACCCAACCCGACCCTTTCGAAAGCCCGCCCTTTTGAAAAGCATTTCCCCCCTTTTTTCACAGTAATATAGCAATGTTTTTTTTTGAATAAATTTAAAAAATTTCCCCAAGGTTTTAAAAACAAAGGAATGGGATTTTTGGGGGGGAAATCCCCCTTTACGCCCAAAAATTTGGGTCACGGGGGGGGGTTTCAAAGACCCGAAATGGTGTCAACCCAAGGGGGAGGGGGAAAGGGCATGTATTTTAAGATTGGGATTTATTGGGAAAATTTACCCCAAAACAAAGGGAAAAACGTTGGTGGGGATTCTTCCTTTGAATATAATTTAGGGCCCTTTGAAACCCCTGTCTAATTTATGGAAGGCCCCAGAAAAGATTACATGAAAATTTTATTGTATTTTTAGTGCAAAATTTTAATTGTATTTTGTGCCAAAATTTTTAATTGTATTTCAGTGCCCAAAGTTTTAATTGTGGTGTGTTGCCTCCCCAAAGGTCTTTGGGCCCACAACCCCCGAACGCTGAAGAAGAAGAAGAAGGCGGGGGGGGGATAGGGAGGGCGGGGGGGGGGGGGAGGAGGAGGAGGTGGAGGAGCGAAGAAAAAAAGAAAAAAGAAGAAGAAGGAAAAAGGAAAAAAAAGAAAGAAAAAAGAAAGGGAAAAAGAAAAAGAAGACGCAGAAAACAGACGGGAAAAACAGAAAAAAAAAAAAAAGAAGAAGAAGGAAGAAAAAAGAAGAGAAAGGGGAAAAAGGGGAAAGAAGAAAAAAGAAAGAAGAAGGAAGAAGAAGAAGAAAAGAAGAAAAGTAGGGAAAAAGAAAATAGAAGAAGGGAAAAAGAAAGTAAAAAAAGAAGAAAGAAGAAACGGGGCAGAACCGGGAAAGAAGAAAGAAGGAAGAAAAAAAGAAGAAGAAGAAAGAACAGGGCGCAGGACACAAGGGGAAACAAAAAACGAAAGAAAGAAAGGGAAAAAGAAGGGAAAAAAAGAAAGGGGGAAGACGAAGAAGAAGAAAGAAGAAAGAAAAAAAAGAAGAAAAAGTAGAAGTAGAAGAAGGAAAAAAGAAGGAAAGAAGAAAAAGATAAAAAGAAGAAGAAGAGGAAAAAAAAGAAAAAACGAGGCAGAGAAGAAGGGGAAGCAGAAGCAAAGGAAGAACGCAGAAAGAAGAAGAAAGAAGAAGAAGAAAAAAGAAAAAAAAGGAGGTACGGTTTGCTCGGGTTTAAAACTGTGCTCTGGGGTTTTTCAAGTGCTGAACTCTTTGGCGGGGCATCTGGCATTAATCAGGGGTGCCCCGAAGCCTTTTTTTGTTCTTGTCTTGTTTTTGGGTTTTTGAAGTGTCCCAAAATGGTGTTTTGGGCCAAAGGGGGTAAACATGGATTTCTGTTTGTTTTTCTTTTTTTTCTTTGTTTTTTTACCCACAAGTGAGTTAGAAACATTTTTTTGTCTGGGATTTATAAATTTATGGCTTTTCTTGGGCCCAGCGACTTGAAAGGGAAATTTTTATAACGCTTGGGGGGGACAGTGAACTTCGTATTTAATGAAACCCCATTCTGCCCCCTTTGGGTTAGGCTGTGTCAGGGCCCAATTGACATAGGCGAAAAACCAAGGTACTGGGAAAAAGTTGTTATGTTTTGCCCTAGTTATGCGGGGATTGGGCTTTAAATTGTGACAAGCTTTCCCAGATAAAATTATCTTTTCTAAAATCCCCCCAAAAACGGACCGGGGTGGCTGCCCATGTGGGGGGGGTAATCAAAAAAAGGTAACACGGGAAAGGGTTTCATCCCCAGCTGATTTCATTTGTACCATAGTGTTCAAAATACTTGGGCCCGTTTTGGATGATCCCCGGAGGTTTTTTTTGGGCCCGGGTACGGGCAACAACCCAAAACCAAAACAACATGAAACACATAAAAACGTTTTTTAAATTTAATAAAAGGATTTTTAGTACTCTTATGTAAGGGGATTTGGGGTTATTGGGGGTATTTCTTGGGGTTTTCACTTTACCCATGACCCTTTTAATTTCATTCCCGACCTTCCAAAAAAATTTTCTCCTCTCCCTCCCCTCTTTCTCTCCTTTTCTCTCTCTCTCTCTCTCTCTCTCTCCTCTCTCTCTCTCTCTCGTTCTTCTTTCTGTGTTGTGTGTTTTTGTGTGGTGTGTGTTGGGGGGTTGTGTGTTTGGGGTTGGGGTGTGTGTGTTGTTTCTTTTCCCTTTTGGTGAACATTTTTCGAGTTGCTGAAGTTGTTGCCACTAGAGGGGTTTAAAAAAGGAGATTAACAAAAAAAACCCAAAACCCAAAAAAAGGGAAAATCCAAAAAAGCTTTGGTTTCCAAAAACAAAAACGACTGTTCCGGGCGAGAGGGAAGGGGTTTCCGTATGTGAAGAGGCTGGCAGGGCTAAAAACCCCTCTCTGGGAAAACCCTTTTCCCAGTTCTGGAAAGAGGGGGTTTTTTTTCCCTATCCCCAAAATAACAAAGCGACGCCCCCCATCTGTACACAGGTGTGGAAAAAAACTGGGTTCATGCCCGAACTAATAGCCGTATTGTCAGAATTGTTTGCACCTGCTCGAGCAATCCTGTCAGCCCATTCATTTCCGGATATGAAGCAATGGGAAGGAACCCAACACAAATTAACTGTTATACCTCTCGACATAAGGTTGTGAATAAGTAGTTTAATTTCTGATATGATTTCAGCACGATTTTGTGAATTTGTAGATTCTAAAGCTTGAAGAACTGACTAAGAATCTGCACAGAAGAGAATACTATATAAGTTAAATGATAAATCATTTATGTACACTACGGCCTTTAATATTGCTATTAGTTCGGCTGTAAAAATAGACAGATTTGCCCCAAGATGAAAGGACTTCTCAATTTTTAAAAAATGGAATGACAAAGCCACAACCAGCATTATTGTTTAATAGAGACCCATCCGTATAGATCAGTATAGTGTGTGGTGTGTGTGTTGTGTGGTGTGTTGTGTGTGTGTGTGTGTGTGTGTTGTGTGTGTGTGTGTGTGTGTGTGTGTGTGGCGTTCGTTCTTCTCTTTAACGTCTTTTCACAATGCTGTGATAATTAGACGAAAAAAAACAAACAAACAAAAAACCACCTCCCGTCTTCCTATCTCTGAACCTCCCTACCATGAAATCTTAACAACAATAACATACAATAACATACTCAAAACATTTGTAAACATTAAATCAATGAGCCAACTGGGCTCCGTTTTAAGCCTTTAACAACATCCAGCATAAGCAAATCGTTCAATAAAATATTCTTAAAAGATGAATCTGAAACCGTTGAATCACAAATCGAAGTGGGTAAAAATGATTTCAAATGCTGACAGTGTAGAATAACATGGACAGGTGTTATTTCCTCACCGCAGACGCACTTTACATGCTGTTGAATTTGCATCTGACAGCATTCAGTCTGAATCTGTAGACCAGGGATGACAGTGTTCGGTTTTCACACATGAGCTCACCATTGCAGGAATGCAAAATGTTTGACTTTGAAAATATTCCTCTTTTCGGTGAAATTTACAAAAGAACCTCCTAATAGTTCCTTCACATGATTCCAACAGGTTTTCGTTATTAAGGAATAACTTTCAGATAAAGATAAAGGAATTTTAACACATACAGAATTTTTAATGTTCATTGCACCCCTTTTAGCTGTTCTGTCCGCCCATTCATTACCAAAATATTACAATGTGATGGAACCCCAGAGAATGCTATACTAGTTCCGCGCAGTGACAAATAATGGATTGTATGACAAATTTCTGCAATAATATCACCTCTACGTTTAGATTATAAGACTGTAGCGCGTCTAAAACAGATTTAGAATCAACCAAAAATAATACCTGAACTAGACTAACAGGAAGATCAAGCAGAAAATTCAAACCCATCAAAATAGCAATACGTTCTGCTGTAAATATTGAAAATGTTTTCCAAGATGGTAAGCCTTTTTTGCTTTTAAAGCTGGGATTACAAATGCAGCTCCAACCATGTCATTATCTAGCTTAGAGCCATCAGTGTAAATTTTTAGATGGTCCGGGTAGTGCTAAAAATATGAGCTTTTACAGAAGCAGATAAAGTGGGACCATCATTTTTCTTTTTATTTGTATAATTAGTATCGTAATAGGCTGATAGTAGTTCCCATTTAGGGACTGCAGTGAACAGTACACGAGATGATATATCTTTCTTATTGATTCCTGACTCTTGAAAAATGTCATAAGTGAAAGTGCCTATTGTTTCTAAAGAGGCAACCGACTTTGCTCCTTTGGGAAAATCCGTGTCTGATTTTACGCACACTTCATCATAATTTGAAT
>CM031627.1:49832603-49837603 GCA_018398815.1 Conus ventricosus
CACACACACAAAACAACAACAAAGAAATAAAGCAAACAAAAACAAAACAAATAAACAAAAATCATCTTCGATACATCTTTCATCCTCGGTTCCCACGTCTACCCCCCCCCCCCCCCCCCCTGCCCCCACCTTTTCAACCCAACCTCACATCCATTCTTTCCTCCCTCGTGAAGATACCGGATGATCTTTTAGAGTAAATTGTATCACCCGCCTTCTGGAAATTCTAAGCTTGTCATTTCCACGGTTCCCCTCAGTTTCTTTGACTCCAACTCTCTCTCTCCTCTCTCTCTCTCCTCTCCCCCTCTCTCTCTCTCTCTCTCCTCTCCCCTCTCCTCCCCCCCCCCCCCCCCCTCCTCCCTCCCTCCTCTCTCCCTCTCTCTCTCCCTCTCTCTCCCCCCCTCTCTCTTTCTCCCCCCCTCTCTCTCTCCCTCTCCTCTCTCTCTCCCTCTCTCTCCCTCCCTCTCTCTCTCCTCTCTCTCTCTCTCTCTGTCTCTCTCTCTCCCCTCTCTCTCTCTCTCTCCCTCTCTCTCCCTCTCTCTCTGCCTCCTCCCTCTCTCTCTCTCTTCCTCTCCTCTCTCCCTCTCCCTCTCTCTCTGTGTTTTTCTCCCTCCCTCCCTCTCTCTTCTCCTCTCCCCCCTCTCTCTCTCTCTCTCCCTCTCTCTCTCTTTCTCTCTCTCCTCTCTCCCTCCTCTCTCTCTCTCTCTCTCCCTCTCTCTCTGTCCCCTCTCTCCCTCCTCTCTCTTCTCTCTCTCCTCTCTCTCTCTCTCTCTCTCTCTCTCTCTCTCCCTCTCTCTCTCTCCCTCACTCTCTCTCCCTCTCTCTCTCTCTCTTCTCTCGTCCTCTCTCTCATCCCTCTCTCCTCTCTCTCCCCCTCTCTCTCTCTCTCCCTCCTCTCTCCTCTCTCTCTCTCTCTCTCTCTCTCCTCTCCCTTTTCTCTGTCTCCCTCTCTTCTCTCTCTCCCCCCCTCTTTCCCCTCTCTCTTCTCCTCCCTCTATCCCCTCTCTCCACTCTCTCCTCTCTCTCTCTCCTTCTCTTCTCTGCTCTCTCTCTCTCTCTCTCTCTCTCTTCACTGTCGACTCCTGTTCCTCATCCTCTTTTGGTCCCAACCACCGACCTTTACGTGGACGTCACAGCCAAGTACGCTCACTCCTGCTGCTCCTGTAACAGGACTGGTGTGGGATGTCTGTTTGGTCGCTCTGTGTGCAGTCTGTCCGCCATTGGTGCCAGGCAGGTTGATGGCGTTGGCACCATTCGTTTGGAGCTATGGGCATGTAACTGTGCCTTCATGGGAGCAGAGTTATCCTTCGTGTTTGTCTTTTACTGCTGTCTACCGCTGTAAAGACTTCCTGAGGTTCTGGGAGTTTTGGGACACTTTTTTTGTTTGGTGTTGTTGCAATTAACAAAAATAATTGTACTTGAGTAGCCACCTGACCCAGGATGGGATGGTGGATGGGGATGGAAATGGGGGGGGGGGGGGGGGGGGGGGGGAGGAGGCGAGGGGGAGGGGTTTGCCATTGTGATTTTCTTGCAGCTGTTCCTATACAAACTGGACAACAAAGACCTACAATTCATTGTTTGAAGCTCTCGAAAGATGCATTCCTGTTTGATGGTGGATTTCTCGTTTTCCAGGCTATATAGAACTTTGTGCTCTGACATTTGACTTTACTAACGAGTTACTGCTCTTGATTAGTAAATCCACATCATTTCTATTGAGCTGAAATTGCTGAAAGAAAATTGAATATCCTTTATGTGGCAAATGATTGATAACAATATCCGCTTGGTTTGTTGTTGTTGTTTTTGTTTGTTTGTTTTTCCTGCATAGGGTGCCAGAAAATTTTTGGTTTGTAAAGGCGGATAAGTAAATCTTGTAATTATAGCTACTCGTGTGAAGCTTTAAGATGTTTTGGACCTCTTATACAAAAAAGGAACAAAATATTCAAGAACAATAAGCCTGCATCCTTAGACTAATGATAATTCATTTCTAATTGGTTTATTCACATTTACGTTTTAAAACTGATTTCCTGTCACATTATCATACCTACTTATACAGCCAATACTACCTACCTTTCATCAATGTCTGCACTGGGAGTTCTGGATGCTGTCCTGCAGCCCTTTGGGTGACCGCTTCTGGAGAGAATCAGACAGCTGTCAAATGTTCTCTCCTTCAACAAAGACAGGCTTCACTTCCGGACATCTTTCTTTAACTTTCATTTTGTTATCTATTTATTTATTATAATTACTACTACTAGCATTATTATAATTATTACTATCCTTTCTATTTTTATTGTATTATTAATTTATTTTATCATATATATATATATATATATATATATATATATATATATATATAATATATATATATATATATAATATATATATATATATACACACACAATCCCCCCCACCCCCCTGAGCACTATTATCAATCCACCATTACCAGTACCGTCACAAATATGTTATACCACTCCACTAAACCAGCTACACAAGCTACAAACCCCATCGTTTCACTCCCCCTCCCCCCGCCCCCCATTTCCTCTCCCATAATCCCCTCTGTCGTTTCCGTCTGGCGGCCATTTTATTTGCGTGCCGAACACATGGACAGATAAGTGACTCCTCGTTCTTTGTTCGTACTGTCCTAAATGTTAAATGTGATCTGTGTTTCCCTGAAGAAGACCCAAGAGGTCGAAATGCATGTGGCTTGTCCTGTGCTTTGTTTGTCATTGTCCTTGGCGGTAACTAACCCCCTCTCTTTCTAAATTTTGCTTCACTCTAAAGAAACCTTCCGCTGTCTTGTTCTCCAACAGAGATAGTCAACACAGGGAAGGAACGAACGATGCCCCAATTCTGGTTGCGCCATGTTCTCAAAGTCTCGCTGGCTCTGCGTCTCCAAAGGGCTTCCAAGGAGCAGGAGCTGGACTCGCAGGAACATCCTGCTGACAGTTGAAAGACGGTTTGCAACATATTCTCAAAGTCTCGCTGCTCTGCGTCTCCAAAGGGCTTCCAAGGAGCAGGAGCTGGACTCCCAGGAACATCCTGCTGACAGTTGGAAAAGACGTTGCACCATGTTCTCAAAGTCTCGCTGGCTCTGCGTCTCCAGAGGGCTACCAAGGAGCAGGAGCTGGACTCGCAAGTAACATCCTGCTGACAGTGTGAGAGACTGCAACCCTGGATCCTCTTTAGAGAGTATGTGATACAGGTACAGGGACTAAAGTCTGTCCCCTCGAATGGCGGACACATTTGAAGTGGTTGTTTCCACTAGATTGTCAAGCCAATATTTTTAGCGTTGGTGACATGTTTGTGCATCGAAAACTACTGACGTCATTTTCACAAGTGTACTCTTTTGTGTGGTGTAAAAGAAAATCGTTGAACTGTCGTTTGGTGCTTGCGGTTTGCTGTTAGATCTGGCATGGCATCGGCAAACAAACATTTCACAGAGGAGACGAAAAAATATATTGTGTCGTTTGCTAACCAGGGCCTTCGGGTGTTTGAGGTGGCAAATGTGTTGAACTTGAACAGGTCAACCGTCGGGAAAGTTTACAAGCGCTATTGTGACAGAAAAACAGTAGAAAACAAACATAGGAGTGGTAGGCCCAAGTGTTCACAAACAGGTGCGTGTCTGCACTGTCACAGATCGTTAAACGGGACAGATCTGCCACAGTTTCTGAACTTTCAGCTGAATTCCGTGCATCGACCTCCGTTGAAGTCAGCCAAAAGACAATCAAGCAAAATCTGCATGGAACTGGCTATTCAAAGCATCTTCCAGAAAAGAAACTAATCATCAAGGAAGTGAACAGAAAGAAGCGGCTGCAGTACTGTAGGAGTAAACTTCACTGGACTGTGAACGATCAGTGGAAGAATGTTATTTTAGTGATGAAATGACCATTGTGATCAAACCCAATGGACGTGTAAAACCATGGAGCAAAGTCGAAGAGAAGTGGTCAGTGCATTCTCTGTGCAGCGTCCATCTTGGCCCGAAGACTACATTGAAATTGATGGTGTGGGGATACATTCGTATGACAGAGTTGGACCACTTGTGTTCGTGGAAGGCAATATGAACAATCAGAAGTACACTGATGTGCTGGAAAACAACTTTCTGCCGTTTGTTGCCGACCACTACCCAAACAAACGTTGGTACCTGCAAGAAGACAACGCCTCTGTTCACCACTCGGCTCACACCGAGACCTGGAAGCGACAGCACAGAGTTCCCGTGATTTTCTGCGCCCCCCCCCCCCCCCCCCCCCCCCTCAAAGTCCAGATCTAAATCCGATCGAGAACGTGTGGCAAGTCCTCAAGACTCACGTGAGAAACAAAAACAACATTCGCCGCATCAGTATTGTCGCAGATCTGCGCTGTGTACTCACCACTTGCTGAAATCAACTGACTGTTCCCTACCTCCACTCCCTGTACGACTCTCTACCGAGACGTTGTCAGAATGTTTTGAGTCGGAAGGGCCAGATTACCAAGTACCAGCAAGTTAAGTCCAGCCTAAAGGTAAGAATAACAAGTTTTCAGCAACAGGTGCCTGTAGGTAGTCAGCGCTGGAAGCGCCGAGAAGGGACAGACTTTTGTTCCATGAGTGGACCATGTGGCAACAGTTTGGCTGTGTCTGCAGTTAGGTAAGATACGATAATGTTGCGTATAGCCTAGCCGACCGCAAAGGACCACATCAGGGCTGTCACCACGTTAAAATCTACTCACAAGTCATTCATTCACACAATTCTTTAAATTACGTCGAAAAACCCATCCAAAAGTTTGCTAAAAAATCTTTCCACTGTAAAATCTCAGATCCGATGAAAAATGTTAATCTCTTTCAAGAACTCAAAGATCGCGTCAGGCGGAACGTCTCTGAACAAGGTTTTCATGGAATCTGCTGTAAAATGTTTGTGTATCACATCGTGCAAGTCCCAACACTCTAGAAGAATATGTTTCATTGTGAATGGCACATGACATGGAATGCACCACGGAGCTTCTACACTCTTTAAAAGGTATGAATGGGTAAA
>CM031627.1:49860103-49877603 GCA_018398815.1 Conus ventricosus
CTGGGAGATAGAAGAGACAGCTAAGTCTTAGGGTTGAAGGCAAGCTGGAAGAGAAGAAAACTAAGTTTGAAGCCCAGAGGTGGGTGAAGACAGGCAAACTGACATTGAACCAGAAGTGGGTGAAAGAGACGAAGAAGAAGAGTTCTACGTCGAGATCCCAGAGACGACCACGAAGCCCCAGTCCTGAAGCCTGGAGCCAGTCAACAAGGGCATCACCATCAAGCAGTGCTGAAGAAGACGTGAAGAGACTTTTTTCAAGAACTGTGGTGTGGTGTGAAAGCGTGGTTGTGTGTGTGAAAACCTGGCCAGGTAAGAACTCATTTCATTATAACCGGGATTAGGATGTATTGATCTTTTATGTTTTGATATTTCATTGTGTGTTATTTGATTGTACATGATTAATTATAAGTAGCATAGAAATTGTATTTCTTGTTCTCAGTCGTGTTAGGAGAGAAACGAATGCGTGACATCCCATTCCCAGAGAGAGGTGAATGTTTGGTGTGCGCATGAGTGTGCATATGCGTGTATGAGTGCAAAGATAACCTTGGTGTGTTAAGCCTGACTAATAATACATCAACTTAGTGCACTTAAGCAATACCATCACGATTTCCCCCGTCCTGGACAAGCATCAATACTGACAGCGATAATAAAATCAACAGCATTTTAACAGAGAAGTGTAGCTGTAATACTGAAAGCAACAATTATATCAACAGCATTTTAACAGAGAACTATAGCATCAATACTAACAGCAACAATACAATCAACAGCATTTTAACAGAGAAGTATAGCTGTAATACTGAAAGCAACAATAATATCAACAGCATTTTAACAGAGAACTATAGCATCAAGACTGACAGCAACCATAAAATCCACAGCATTTTAACAGAGAACTGTAGCAGTAATACTGACAGCAACCATAAAATCCACAGCATTTTAACAGAGAACTGTAGCAGTAATACTGACAGCAATAATAAATCAACAGCATTTTCACAGAGAACTATAGCAGTAATACCGACAGCAGCGATAAAATCAACAGCATTTGAACAGACAACTGTAGTTGTAGTAGTGACAGCAGCGATACAATCAACAGCATTTTCACAGAGAACTGTAGTTGTGGTAGTGACAGCAGCGATACAATCAACAGCATTTTCACAGAGAACTGTAGTTGTGGTAGTGACAGCAGCGATACAATCAACAGCATTTTCACAGAGAACTGTAGTTGTAGTAGTGACAGCAACCATAAAATCAACAGCATTTTAGCAGAGAACTGTAGTTGTAGTACCGACAGCAGCGATGCAATCAACAGCTTTCTCACAGGAACAATCAGCTGAAGCAGGGAAGCAGCGGAACATCATTGCCAACTCACAGAAGAGAAATACTGCCACTAAGATGTAACAAAACTGCAACTACGTACAAAAGTGGTAAAATGATTAAAAACTGTTCCAGACAACAGCCAGATAGACGATGAAAGTTTCTAGCGCTTACAATGGAAAGAAATATGAGGATTTGTGATTTGTTCGCCACAAAACTTAAGACGTGTTGGCTAAACTGTAAAAAGAAAAAGCATTCAGTTTGATTCTATTAATCAAAGAGATTGTAATACTTGTATAAGGTCAGCTATGTCGATACAAATGGATTACGTGTTCCAGCGTTCCCTGGCTGGTTTGCAAGAGTACTTTTAAAACATCCAGCACTGTAGCGTTTCTGATTCGGCAAGTTTCCAACATGCATTTTCTAGTGAACTGCTACCCTCATGGACAGGCAAGGAAAGAAAAAAGATACACCCGAAGGTGCTGGTGGGACCCAGAGAAGAACTGTCCTGAACTGCCGAACAAACCAGCTGGGAGCAATCCTGCACCACCCTTGGAAGCCTGCGCTGTGTTCACACAGGGTTCGAGCACGCACAGGGCATTCCAATAGGATATCAAGGGACATAACTGCTCCCTGGCAGAATACCGTCGTGTAATGACCACTGGATGACCCACAACAGAACCTCCACCGGGAGCATTCCCATGGGTGTACCAGCCCATACTTCATGACTGCAGAGCCCACCGGCGAAAGACGCCACAGTCAGGTGACTGCCGCGTGCATCCCGCAGCCTCCCTGGATGCTGTTCCGCTGACAGGTGAAGACAGCACAACTCCAGTCACAGCCAGACTTTCGCCATGAGGTCGTACACGCCCTCTGAGGAGAATCCCGGGTTACAGTCTTTCCCGCTGTCCACAGGCCATTCCCTACCGTCAGTGGGTCTTTCCTCCTCACCATCACTGAGGAATTGTCCAGGAAACTGCATCTCCATAGACATGACAATAGAATACGGGTAGAGTCTGACTGCATCCTCGGAGACAGACAATGGAATACGGGTAGAGTCTGACTGTATCTTGAGAGATAGACAATGGAATACGGGAAGAGTCTCACTCCATCTTGAGAGACAGACAATGGAATACGGGTAGAGACTCACTGCATCCTCGGAGACAGACAATGGAATATGGGTAGAGTCTCACTGCATCCTCGGAGACAGACAATGGAATACGGGTAGTGTCTGACTGTATCCTGAGAGACAGACAATGGAATACGGGTAGAGTCTGACTGCTTCCTCATATACAGACAATAGAATATGGGTAGGGTCTGTCTGCATCCTCATAGACAGACAATAGAATACGGGTAGAGTCTGTATTCTAATAGACAGACAATAGAATACGAGTAGAGTCTGAATTCTTATAGACAGACAATAGAATGCAGGTAGAGTATATCTGCATTACCATAGACAGACAATGGAATGCGGGTAGAGTATGCCAGCATCTTCATAGACAGATAATTGGATACGGGTGGAGTCTGACTGCATCCTCAGAGACAGACAATGGAATACGGGTAGAGTCTCACTGCATCCTCATAGCCATACAATGGAATACGGGTAGAGTCTCACTGCATCCTCATAGACAGACAATGGAATACGGGTAGAGTCTGACTGCACCTTCATAGACAGACAATGGAATACGGGTAGAGTCTGACTGCATCCTCATAGACAGACTATGGAATACGGGTTGAGTCTGACTGCATCCTCATAGACAGACAATGGAATACTGGTAGAGTCTGACTGCATCCTCATAGACAGACAATGGAATACGGGTAGAGTCTGACTGCATCCTCATAGACAGACAATGGAATACGGGTAGAGTCTGACTGCATCCTCATAGACAGACAATGGAATACGGGTAGAGTCTGACTGCATCCTCAGAGACAGACAATGGAATACGGGTAGAGTCTGACTGCATCCTCATAGACAGACAATGGAATACAGGTAGAGTCTCACTGCATCCTGAGAGACAGACAATGGAATACGGGTAGAGTTCTACTGCATCCTCATAGACAGACAATGAGATACGGGTAGAGTCTGTATTCTCATAGACAGACAATATAATATGGGTAGAATCTGTATTCTCATAGACAGACAATGGAATACGGGTAGAGTCTGACTGCATCCTGAGAGACAGACAATGGAATACGGGTAGAGTCTGACTTTATCCTCATAGACAGACAATTAAACACAGGTGTGATAATTATCGACCGATTTCATTGCTTAGTTGCGTTGGTAAAGTCTTAGAGAGATGTATTCACAAACATGTATTTAATTTTCTATCATCTAATCAACTTATTTCATCTTCTCAGTCTGGATGTATCCCTAGAGACTCTACCGTCAATCAGTTGCTCTGCATATATAATGATCTGTGTTCCTCTTTTGATAATGGTACAACAACGCAAGCCGTTTTCCTTGACATTTCCAAAGCTTTTGATTGTGTTAGCCACAAAGGTCTCCTGCATAAAATGAAAGCCATTGGCATACGAGGTAAATTACATGAATGGTTTACTGATTATTTATTAAATCGTACTCAAACAGTTACCATAAAAGGCGAAAAATCTGTATACAAGAGAATTCCTTCTGGTGTCCCACAAGGTTCAGTACTAGGCCCGCTCCTGTTTCTTATATATATCGATGATATTGTAGATGAAATCCAGTCCAACATAAAACTTTTTGCTGATGACACGTGCATGTATTTATCACTCGATGATCCCAATCTCCGCGCTGAAATACTTAATGCTGACCTGGAAAAGATAAACTCATGGGCTAAAACTTGGAAAGTAAAATTTAACGTCGAGAAAACAGAACTGTTGAATTTCACTTGCAATAGGAATGTGACATTGCCTCTTTCATTTGGTTCTACAATTCAACAAAGTACTAACAAGCATAAACACCTTGGTATCATTCTTCAAGATGATTGCAAATGGGATGAGCACATAAAACATATAATGACCACTGTTACAATGTTAATTTCATGTCTAATAAGCTATAAATATAAGTTAAGTAGAAAAGCTCTCCAAATCTTATACAAATCCTTTATATTGCCACACTTCGATTATGCCGACATTGTCTGGGATACAAATCCTTTATATTGCCACACTTCGATTATGCCGACATTGTCTGGGATACAAATCCTTTATATTGCCACACTTTGATTATACCGACATTGTTTGGGATAATTGTACTGAGACGCAGTCGCAGCATCTGGAAAATTTGCACCTGGAAGCTCTAAGAATCATTACAGGCACTGTTCGTGGAACAAAACCATCAAAATGTATACAAAGAGTGTGGATTCTGCCCATTAAAGGAAAGACGAAAACGGCATAAACTAAAACAGTACTATAAAATGATTAATGGCCTAAGGCCCAATTATTTAGTACATCTTATTCCCTCTCTAGTCTCTGACAGAAACCCTCACCACAGGCGAAGGCCTCTAGAACGCACAGTAATGAAATGTAAGACAGAGCTATATAAAAAATCGTTCGTCCATCCGCAACTCAATTATGGAATGCACTACCTGACTACATTAAAACTAGCAACTCCTTGAGCCAACTGAAACAATATCTGTCTATTGGTGACGCTGTAGTTCCATCATACTACTATTTTGGTAAAAGAAGAGAACAAGTAATTCACTGCCGGCTCCGTTTAGGTATGAGTGATCTAAAGAACGATATGGTCAACCGACACCTGGATAATAATCCTTCTTGTAGCTGTGGCAATGGAAGAGAAACAGCAGAACAGTATTTGTTATTCTGTCCCCTATTCAATATAATTCGTGAAAATAAAATTTTGACTCTTCCACAGAATTATACCCAATTACGTTTTCTTTTAGAAGATAGCCGTGATCTTCAACCTGATGTGAATTCATTAATATTTGGAAAAGTACACCAGTTTATCTCCGAATCGAACCGATTTCAGCCCTGAATTTCTCATTAAGAAAAAAATCATTTTTGCCTTTTTCATATTTTATTTTCTGTAACTTTATAGTTTGGCTCTTATTTATTTATTATGATCCATTTCTTTACTTTTGCAATAAGAGGCTGACTGACAAGTCGATTGGCCCAAGACGTAGTTTACTGGATAGATAGTTTGTTTACTTACTGATTAGCCAACGTCATCGCTAAAATTAGTAAAAAAAATTTCTGTTTAAGCGATCGATGTCATAGTGTCTTCGAAAGAGAAGAAACACAATAACAGGAAATGGAAAAAAAATGAAAAGGGGAAAAAGAAAAGAGGGGAAAAAGGGAAAAAAGTTAAATCAAATTGAACTACTATACTTCAACACAATACTTATGGAAAAGATGGTTTCTACCCTAAACTACTTTAAGTTATTGTATGAGTTTCTCTCGAGTTTGTAAAGTGTTCACATATTCTTGTTGATGATGTGCTTTACTGTTTACACTCCCTTCCTCCCATTTTCCATGTTATTCATTTTATTTTTCTGCTGCTGTGTCTCTTTTTCGGCTCTTTTCTGTTGTTTTTTGTCTGTCTGTTTTTGTTTTTCTTTTTCAATGTATCCTTTTTAAAAAAAATCCCAAGCACGAAGTGAAATGCTTAGTATATTGTGAATGTATTTAACCGCCAATATATCGTAAATGTCAATTTGAGCACAGTATAAGCCTAGGGCTTGTTGTTGCTCATTCGTCTTGTCAATAATGAAGGTATTCTGTTCATTTGTTTCTGAAATAAAGTTATTTAAACCAAATTTAAAAAAAATACAGGTATAGTCTGCATCCTCATAGACAGACAATAGAATACGGTAGAATCTGTATCCTTATAGACAGACAACGGAATACGGGTAGAGTTTGACTGCATCCTTGGAGACAGACAACGGAATACGGGTAGATTCAGACTGCATCCTCATAGACAGACAATTGAGTACAGTTGGAGTCTGACTGCATCCTCATAGACAAAGAATGGAATACGGGTAGAGTCTGACTGCATCCTCATAGACAGACAATGGAACACGGGTAGAGTCTGACTGCATCCTCATAGACGGACAATGGAATACGGGTCGATTCTGACTGCATCCTCATAGACAATGGAATGCGGGTAGAATCTGACTGCATTCCTATAGACAAACAATGGAATACGGGTAGAGTCTGACTGCATCCTCATAGACAATGGAATACGGGTAGAATCTGACTGCATCCTTACTGACAATAGAATACGGGTAGATTCTGACTATCCTCAGAGACAGACAATGGAATACGGGTAGAGTCTCACTGCATCCTCGGAGACAGACAATGGAATACGGGTAGATTCTGACTGCATCCTGAGAGACACAATGGAATACGGGTAGATTCTGACTGCTTTCTCACAGACAGACAATAGAATACGGGTAGAGTCTGACTGCTTCCTCATAGACAGACAATGGAATACGGGTAAATTCTGACTGCTTCCTAATAGACAGACAATGGAATACGGGTAGATTCTGACTGCATCCTGAGAGACAGACAATGGAATACGGGTAGATTCTGACTGCTTTCTCACAGACAGACAATAGAATACGGGTAGAGTCTGACTGCTTCCTCATAGACAGACAATGGAATACGGGTAAATTCTGACTGCTTCCTAATAGACAGACAATGGAATACGGGTAGATTCTGACTGCATCCTGAGAGACAGACAATAGAATTCGGGTTGATTCTGACTGCTTCCTCATAGACAGACAATGGAAAACGGGTAGAGTCTGACTTGCTGGTGGCTTTTGCTCCCTACTTTGACACGGTCCATTCTGTCACTGAACTGAATCCCATTGTTGGAAGGAACCCCACAGAAAGAGATTGGCGTGCCTTTGATCATCACTCAATGCACGCATTGATTAACATCCGCACTTCAATGTTTGTCTTGCTTTAGGGTTGGTTTGACTTGCTAGGAGAGACTAAATCCTGTTGCTAATCGACACAGAAAAAAGATCTCAACAACAGGCTCAGACATATGAAGCACATGATACACTGTCATAGAATGACAAGCTAGCTCAGCATTGAAATGGATTTTGCTTCCAAGGTAATAAGATTTTTTTATAATTTACTTTTGAGTACGGAATGACAAACTCTCTCTCTCTCTCTCTCTCTCTCTCTCTCTCTCTCTCTCTCTCTCTCTCTCTCTCTCTCTCTCTGTGTGTGTGTGTGTGCGTGCGTGCGTGCGTGCGTGCGTGCGTGCGTGCGTGTGTGTGTGTGCGTGTGTGTGTGTGTGTGTGTGTGTGTGTGTGTGTGTGTGTGTGTGTGTGTGTGTGTGTGTGTGTGTGTGTGTGTGTGTGCGTGTGTGATTGTGGGTGTGGGTGTGTGTGCGCGCGCGCGCACGCGTGCGTGTCCTTTTCACTTTCTTTCAAAAATACACACACGGAAGTCGACATCAACACCGATCTAAACACCCACACATATGTACACAATCTATCTCCTCTCTCCCCACCTCCCCTCCCTCCTTCCCCTCCCCCACTGTCACACAGACACCTTTCGATATACAACAACTATCCAATTACTCTCCCACTTACAGTTACGTGGGCAGATTTTCTTTTCTTTCTTCTTTTTTTCACATTTCAGGTCTGTTGTCAGTAGACATCGGAAGAAGACATACTTACGGAAGATTCAGTTCTCCGTTTCGTGTAGTGTGTCAACCTCGGGTGATGTCAATGGAGGAAGGACTAGCGCACAGCCCAAACACACTCACAGCTTGCTTACAATCTCATTCATGTGTCATGCATTCGTCACATCAAACCACTAGTAAAGTCTATAACTTTACTACACATGATCATAGAACGAAACATCAATGCATATGGAATCAACCAAAATAAAACATTCTCTCTTTCCTGAACTTCACAAAATCATTTATCTAAAACATCATTAACTAACCCGGGTATAAATAGATTTCTACTTTACCTGGCCAGGTGATCTTAACTATTCACGAATCACTGTCTTTTTCTTTCCCTTTTTTTTTTCTTTTCACTGTCACTTTCACAACACGAACACAACTGCTGGCACCGGTCAAGTTAGACTGCTGGCATCGGTCAGGCTGGACTGCTGGCACTGGTCAGGTCAGACTGCTGGCGTTGGTCAGGTTGGACTGCCGATGAAAGTGGCGCTGGCCAAGTATGAGGTCGAACCCCGGTTCAGATAGAACAGTGACTATCAACATCGATCTGTTCTCCTTTCTTTCTTCCTGCATTAACGCATTGCACTCTCTCTCTCTCTCTTCTAGTCTGCTCTTATCAAATGGACATGGTTGCTTTTCTTTTCTTTTTTTCTTTTCTTTCTTTTCCTCTTCATTAGTTAGCAACTCTCGCTCTACACATCTCTCCTCAGTCCTTCCTCTGCAGACTATCTCATGCTAATCTCTCAACTTGGTTCTCTTCTCTCCTCCCCTCATCTCTCTGCTTTTCTCTCCTCAGAGATTACACTCAGACCTCTCTCTCTCTGTCTCTCTGTTCGTTCTCCTCTCGTTCTCTCTGCTTCTCTCTCGTCAGAGCTTACACAGAGCCTCTTCCTCTGTCTCTCTCTGTTCGTTCTGTGCAGACTATCTGGTGCTAATGCTTAAACTTCACTCCTCTCATCTCTCTGCCTTTCTCCTGCAGAGACTACACCCCAGAACCTCTCTCTCTCTCTCTGTCTCTCTGTTCGTTCCCATCTCCCTGCCTTCCTGTAGGCGAGAGCCTACTCCCCGAACTTCTTCCTCTCTCTCTCTGTCTGTTCGTTTTCTTCGTTCCCCCTCTCTCTCACTCACGCATTACTTTATGCCCTCACTCCGTGTCCAAGGGCCAGTACCATTGGTCAGTATTTTTACCGCCTGATACCCGAAGTTATCTCCCTCTAATTCCATTGGATATTCAAATCATGACAGTCACGCCTACACGCCTTACTCTCTGTGGTGGTCAATTGGTCATTTAATTGATTAGCTAGATTTCACCCCCACCACGCACTACCTTCTCCCTCCCCTTTCCTGCTTTAACCTGCGACGTCCGACTAACAATGGCGCTGGTTCCACAAATTGGCTAGATGAGCCTGAGCCAGGCGCTACGACTCGTCTCGCTAGACATCGAGGCGTCGGTCAAAGCTGCTTAGTCCGTGTGGCCGGACAGACCGTCTCTGTGGAGCCTCTCCCCTATGCTTAATTGGCTGGATCCGAACCATGGGCCCGTCTATCTGGCGCCTAGAATGTTTGAGTTGAAGCTTATGTCCGAACAAATTGGCTGGCGACTCCACGAGTTGGGTTGTTTCATTTTTGTCCATGACAATTTCCCCCTTGCAAAAGACCATGCTCCGCATTGTCTCAAAACAACGGTACAAAAGAAAAAACAACAACCGAATTTGCTGACACACAGCTACACGTGCAAAGTTTAAAAAAAATACTTTACAACCAACGGTTTATAAATTATAAAATATATCATTAGTGAATACCACTCCAATGAGTTATCATTGACGTGCGCTCTTGCGTTATTTCAATTCATTTTATAACGACCTCTGTGCGCACTTATGCGATTCCCCTACCTGCGGATTTGCCATCTCTCCTTTTCACAATTCTTATGAAAAGCACAATATAATATGATCATGATCCATGACACTTCACTGAGGAATCTCCATCCTCACTTATTGCAAATAATGCATTACTACACAAGCGACTGTATGCTCCAAGCATAACTACATTCACATGAACAAGTCTCACAAAGAAAATATGAACAAGTCTCACACAAAAAAAAATATGAACCATAGCCAACTGGGAATGAACCCATATCCAATCAAC
Organism: Conus ventricosus; assembly: GCA_018398815.1. Lineage (NCBI taxonomy): Eukaryota > Metazoa > Mollusca > Gastropoda > Neogastropoda > Conidae > Conus > Conus ventricosus. The sequence continues at coordinate 49,870,203 of CM031627.1, forward strand.
ATAACTGTAATCAACACATACTATCAACAAAGCACCCCGGATATGACTGACTTCCTCTGAGTTGCAGCTTGCTAGACTACACGGCTTAAATAGTCAGCTCCGACATTCTGTCGACCTGGAATGTACTGCACTCGGTACCTGTAGGCTGCAGTGCCATTGCCCAACGCAGAACCCTGCTGTTTTTCAGCTGCGCCTCCTGCAGGAATTTGAGTGGTTGATGATCAGTCTCTATCACGAACTCTTTCCCATACAAGTATTTGTGGAACTTCTGCACGGCCCACACGACAGCTAAACACTCCTTCTCCACCGTTGCGTACCCTTCTTCACACTTTGTCAACTTCCTGCTAGCATACCTCACAGGGAACTCGACCTCTTCATGCTCCTGCAACAATACTGCACCTATCCCACCGCCTGATGCATCTGTCCGCAACAAAAATGGTTTGGACATATCTGGTAGCTTCAAGATGGGACGGGAACCTAGTCTTTCCAACACGTCTGCAGTGCTTGCTCTGCAGCGTCTGACCACTCGACCACTGCCGGTTTCCCTGCCTTGACCAAATCACTGAGAGGACACTGAGAGGACACGTGATTGCTGCGAAATTTGGAACAAACTCCCTATAGAAACCGATAAAACCTAGCAGACTCCTGACTTCTGTTTTGGTCTTTGGTCTCTCTGAATTCATCATCTTCTCCACCTTTCCTCTTTCCGGCTGCTTTGTGTCGCCTCCGACAACAAAACCTAGGAACTCCTACTGTCTAGCCCTTCATACAGTGACACATCCCTGTATGACTCTTCTGGAAAACTTAGGCAACAAAATCTCCCTTCTTTGCTGGGTCTCTTTCACCTCATCAATGATTGCTGCTGCGCCTATGTGCTGAGTCTCACGCTGAATATATTTGCGGAGAAAATTGGCATGGAAAAGTTTTAGTTTCCCATTCACATCAATTCGGTAATCCCGATCGACCTTTTCAGTGATGGTGAATGGTCCCTTCCAATGCATCAGCAGCTTGTTGTGGCCCGTGGGAAGCAGTAACAGGACTTGATCTCCCGCCTTGAGGGATTGCTTCCTCGCCTTCCTGTCATATTGCTTCTTCTGAACGACCCTAGCCTTCTGCAAACTTTCCTTTGCAACCTTACGTGTCTATACCTGTGCCCACCTTTGGAACAGGGCGAGATTGGGCCAATCGGATCGATAGCCACCCTCTTGAATGGTGTGTCAATTAAAGGGGGATGTTTAAGAGGCGCCTTCCTCTTCACCCTCTTGTGGCTGACCTTTGACACACGTCACATGACATGCAGAAACGCTTTATGTCTGCCATTGCTCCTGGCCAATGAAAGTCATCAAAGATTCGGTCAGCTGTTTTGCTGGTCCCGAGATGACCCGCCATGAGCGACTCATGACCACTGACATGACAGTGTCACGATAACCTGCTGGTACCTCTAACTGAGTGGTCACCTTACCTGTCTTCCCCTTGGTGAATCTCGGTACAACAGCCCGCCTTTCACAAGAAATTCTGTCTCACCTCCTCTAACCTCCTGTTTCTCTCCACCTCTTGCCAACTCCCAAGACTTCACGAGCGAAGGGTCTTGTTCCTGCGCTGCCCTAAATCATCAGGCGACACATCTATGCCTGACTTCCCTGCTGGAACGACTAACGGTTTATCAACCTTTTCCTCCTTCTTGCTCCTTGTTTGAACTGCTGCCCCTGTAGCAGTCAACAACTCAGGATCCCCTGGATCCCTTGCCCCTGGAATATTTCCAATGATCAAATCATGAAGGGGTTTCTCCATCACCAACGCAGACAACTCGCCTGAGAAGTAAGGGGTACGTACTTCTATCTTAGCAACTGGAAACTCCCTCACAGTGCCATCGATTAGAGTACAGGTCTGGATTTGCCCTGTCAAATCCCCTTTCTCGACCAGCGTTGTTCGTACTACCCGCCATGAACAACCAGTGTCTCGTAACACTTTCACCCTCTGCTGGCCAATCCACCCTTCTTCCACTGGTAACGAACCACTCAGCCTAGTGCCCTCCATCCCTGACACTGACTGCTGTCCAGTGCTAGCCATAGGCTGCACTCTACCCTCTTCAGATTGGATCCCTTTTGGTTCCACTGCAGGTCGTTTCCCTTGACGACCCTTATCCACCTCTTGCAAGGCTGCTGCCTTCTGGAACCTCATGCGACAATCCCTCGCCACATGTCCCTTCTTGTGACAAATGAAACACCTAATGTCCCTTTGCCCTTCCTTCTCCCCCACCACTGGGTTTGCAGACTTTGCAGAAAACTCCCCTAGTCTCCTTGCACTCTTCTCACCTGTGCCTGGCACCTGTTTCTCCTGCACCTTAGTGCCCAAACGTGCCTCTCTATACACCTCTGCGAACTTCAGCAACTCTCCTGCTGTCTCTGGCTGTCTCTCTTTCAAATGTATAGTTAATTCAGGGCCGCAACCTGACAAAATCTGTTCTTTCATAACTAGCTCTTTCAATTCAGCGAACTCCTTTTTCGTACCACTCAACTCCAACCACTTCTCAAAATAGTGATCCAAACGTGCACCAAACTGAGTGTACGTCTCACTGCTTGTAATTTAGCTGAACGAAATTTCTTCCTGAACCCCTCCTCTGTGAGGTCAAATCCCTTCATCAATGATTCCTTCACAGCGCCGAAATCAGACTGTTGTTCTGCTGGCAACGCAGTGAAAATTTGTAATGCCTTACCCGTCAGTAACGCCGACAAATGACTGCCCACTCTTCTGGAGGCCAACCCTGACTGGTCGCAAACGTTTCGAAACGACTGATGTATGCATCAATCGAATCGGTTCCTTCAGAGAATTTTGGCAACTTGGGTCGGGGAGCGTAACTGCGCACAGAGTCACTGGAAACTGAACTCCCATCCTCGGTGGTCTCCCTTTGTATCCTCACTTTCTCTAACTCTAATTGAACCTTTAATTTTTTGTTTCTGCTCTGCTATTTCTCCCGCGACACGTCGTCTTTCCGCGCGTTCATCCCTTTCCATCTTTTGTTGGTTTTCAACGAATGCACGCAACTCATCTCCTGAGTAACCTAGATCACGAGCGACGCTCACAAGTTGTTCAATAGGGGTGTTCTTTTCTTCCGCCATTATATCTCTTTCTTTTTCTTTTTTTTTTGAACAAGATTTTATAACTACGACAGCCAAACTGGTGGTTACCGACACGAGTGACGTAATAGCACAATCCTATGAATGATAATATTAGCTTGGGACAACGTAGTTAGTTTTTATAAGACGCCCAGCGCCTGACCCAACTATGAGAGCGAATTATAGGCAATCTGTGCGAAATAAGTACTCTGGGGCTGAAATGCCAAGCTAGTATTAACTATCTTGGAAGCAATGCCAAGCCTAGTATTTAACTATCTTGGGAACATACAGTAAGACAACCCCCTTTTCTTAGGATTACAATACTTGAATCCCACCCAGCTTCCTCTCTGAGAAGTTGAACAATTATAATAAATGGGCCAGAATATCCTGGCAAGCTCGCCAAAAATTGTCAACCTCGGGTGATGTCGATGGAGGAAGGACTAGCGCACAGCCCAAACACACTCACAGCTTGCTTACAATCTCATTCATGTGTCATGCATTCGTCACATCAAACCACTAGTAAAGTCTATAACTTTACTACACATGATCATAGAACGAAACATCAATGCATATGGAATCAACCAAAATAAAAACATTCTCTCTTTCCTGAACTTCACAAAATCATTTATCTAAAACATCATTAACTAACCCGGGTATAAATAGATTTCTACTTTACCTGGCCAGGTGATCTTAACTATTCACGAATCACTGTCTTTTTTTTCCCTTTTTTTTCTTTTCACTGTCACTTTCACAACACGACACAACTGCTGGCACCGGTCAAGTTAGACTGCTGGCATCGGTCAGGCTGGACTGCTGGCACTGGTCAGGTCAGACTGCTGGCGTTGGTCAGGTTGGACTGCCGATGAAAGTGGCGCTGGCCAAGTATGAGGTCGAACCCCGGTTCAGATAGAACAGTGACTATCAACATCGATCTGTTCTCCTTTCTTTCTTCCTGCATTAACGCTTGCACTCTCTCTCTCTCTCTTCTAGTCTGCTCTTATCAAAAAGGACATGGTTGCTTTTCTTTTCTTTTTTTCTTTTCTTTCTTTTCCTCTTCATTAGTTAGCAACTCTCTCTCTCCACATCTCTCCTCAGTCCCTTTCCTCTGCAGACTATCTCATGCTAATCTCTCAACTTGGTTCTCTTCTCTCCTCCCCTCATCTCTCTGCTTTTCTCTCCTCAGAGATTACACTCAGAACTCTCTCTCTCTGTCTCTCTGTTCGTTCTCCTCTCGTTCTCTCTGCTTCTCTCTCGTCAGAGCTTACACAGAGCCTCTTCCTCTGTCTCTCTCTGTTCGTTCTGTGCAGACTATCTGGTGCTAATGCTTAAACTTCACTCCTCTCATCTCTCTGCCTTTCTCCTGCAGAGACTTACACCCCCGAACCTCTCTCTCTCTCTGTCTCTCTGCCATCTCCCTGCCTTCCTGTAGGCGAGAGCTACTCCCCCGAACTTCTTCCTCTCTCTCTCTGTCTGTTCGTTTTCTTCGTTCCCCCCTCTCTCTCACTCACGCATTACTTTATGCCCTCACTCCGTGTCCAAGGGCCAGTACCCTTGGTCAGTATTTTTACCGCCTGATACCGAAGTTATCTCCCTCTAATTCCATTGGATATTCAAATCATGACAGTCACGCCTACACGCCTTACTCTCTGTGGTGGTCAATTGGTCATTTAATTGATTAGCTAGATTTCACCCCCACCACGCACTACCTTCTCCCTCCCCCTTTCCTGCTTTAAAACCCGCGACGTCCGACTAACAATGGCGCTGGTTCCACAAATTGGCTAGATGAGCCTGAGCCAGGCGCTACGACTCGTCTCGCTAGACATCGAGGCGTCGGTCAAAGCTGCTTAGTCCGTGTGGCCGGACAGACCGTCTCTGTGGAGCCTCTCCCTATGCTTAATTGGCTGGATCCGAACCATGGGCCCGTCTATCTGGCGCCTAGAATGTTTGAGTTGAAGCTTATGTCCGAACAAATTGGCTGGCGACTCCACGAGTTGGGTTGTTTCATTTTTGTCCGTGACATAGTGCATAACAAAGAAACTTTAGCTTGCCCCTCTTTCTTTCCTTCTCTCCTCTCTCTCTCTGTCTCTCGCTCTCTCTCTCTCTGTCTCGCTCTCCCGCTCTCTCTCTCTCTCTCTCTCTCTCTCTCCTCTCTCTCTCTCTCTCTCTCTCTCTCTCTCTCTGTGTGTGTGTGTGTGTGTGTGTGTGGTGTGTGTGTGTGTGTGTGTGTGTGTGTTGGCTTGTTGTCAGCAATGTTATTTGTTCCAGCCGCCTTTTCATTTTTTTTTTTTACTGTCCCAATTCTGTGCCACCTCGGTGGCAGTGCACCCACGCCGTTCAATCCGACACCCCGTACACAGCCACAGCCCCGGCACCGGCAATCCACAGGGAGCAGTCAATGTCAAGTCGTCGAAAGGCAACCCACCGGAGGAGACACTGCACTGCTGCCGAGTCACTTCGGTGGTGTTCAGTGGCGCCTGTTCTGATCTAACATACGCAGGACACCACCTACTAAGCCTCTTACTGACCACAATAATTGCTTAGTCGCGGAGCCGGCGTGAGTGAGCTCTCCCACCGGAGGGCGCCACCACGTCCGTCCAGCGACAGCCCCCGTGGATTTGCCGATAGCGGTGACCCCGAAGGAATCAAATCAAGGCCATAGACGTTTAGCCTCCTTTTTAGTTTAAGCCGCTTCAGCTGTCTCGCTCATCAGTAGCATGATCTTTTTTCCCCCCTCTCTCTCTCTCTGCCCCTCTCTAAAACGGTAGGTGTGTGTGTGTGTGGGGGGGGGGGTGGTGCCGGGAGGGTGGGGAGTGTGTGTATGTGTGTGTGTGTGGTTGTGTGCCTGCACTTGTGCATGCAAGATTGCCTGTGGGGTGTGGTGGCTTTTTTTTTTTTTTTTTTTTTTTTGGGGGGGGGGGGGGGGGGGGAGTTTTGGTGTGTGTGCAAGAGTTGTTTTTGTTTTTCTTCTATCCAAATGTCCCTTCCCCCCTCCCTCTTTGCCCTCCCCCCTCCACCCACAACTATCTGTTCTCAGGTCCAGATTTCCTCTGATTTCTATTCACTCACATTCCTTGGCCTGTGTCTGCCCAGCCTCCTCCCTTTCGGGTGTGTGTGGTGGGGGGGGGGGGGGGGGGGGGGGTGAGTTCTTGGCACTTCAGAATTTTTTGAAGCAGCTTCTGTTTTGTATCAACTTGAAAAGACTCAAAGAGTCGAAACGTTGTACATTGTTTCTGTTTCCTTTTTGACGCCCCTTTTGTTTCAGACTTTACTGCTTTACCCTCAAATCATACAGTTGTTGCCCCAAAAGACCAAGGCAAGTGTTATCAGTTCATGATGTTCCCAGGCTGTGCGCCACGAACACCGCCTGACACAGCCACTCCAGACCGAACTGCAGCCACTCCAGACAGAACTGCAGCCACTCCAGACCGAACTGCAGCCACTGCAGACAGAACTGCAGCCACTCCAGACCGAACTGCAGCCACTCCAGACAGAACTGCAGCCACTCCAGACCGAAATGCAGCCACTCCAGACAGAACTGCAGCCACTCCAGACCGAACTGCAGCCACTCCAGACCGAACTGCAGCCACACCAGACAAAACTGCAGCAGCAGTTACCACCAGGCTCCATGGGCTTTGATTCAAACTGAACGTTCACGCAGGTACCTGAGAGGACATAACGTTCACGCAGGTACCTCAGAGGACATGGTCGACCAAGGACGAGCGTTCCACGATAATGGGTCAGGAATGGGGGGTGGGTGAGGGGGGGGGGGGGGGCGGAGCGGGGGGGGGGGGGGGATGAAGGGAAGAGGCGGGGGAGGATGAGGATGGAGAAACTGTGCAACGATCAGATAACATTTTTTTTTCTCACAAGTCCTTTTAGGCAACAGGTTTCTAAGCTAAATCATTTTGATCAAATATCGATTTTCGTTTGGCTAAAGGAAAAAACAAAGAGTGCTGATCACTCACGTTTCCATCTCACAGTTTCCCATACTGGGTGCAGAACGTAAGGTTAATTGTTGGATGAATTATCATTACGTAACATAATGTGATGACATCTTCACCTCGCAATGAGTAGCGATAGCAAATGACTGCCGAAGCAGACTTATTTTGAGGTGTTTGTTGCCCCCCACCCCCCCTCCTCCGGCCTATTTTTTTCTGTTTCTTTTTGTTGTTGTTTTTTGTTGTTGTTGCTGTTTAAAGTAATTCTCCTGATGTGCGTCTTCCTAAACGCCGAGTTCGAAGCAGGATCCAACAGACCTGTTCCTGAACAAAAAAATCAGGGGCAT
>CM031627.1:49880103-49885103 GCA_018398815.1 Conus ventricosus
AAAAATTGTTGAAAACAGGTCTTCTTGTCGTGTAAACTACAGTACGGGGTTCGTTCCGCGAAAAAAAAGTTTGCTGTATAAATTTTGTTAAAAAACAAACAAACAAACAAAAAACGCCTTTTCTTTGCTTGTTCAAACTTGGCGCCATTCCCAGAAAACTGTGGGCCTGCCTGATTCTTCTGCTCTGAAACAAATTAATGACGTTTCAGACTAAACGAAGGCAAAGTAATGGCTGCTCAGTGTGTCCACCAAGGGTAGTCCCGTCTTAAGGTGATGGAGAGCACAGTTAGATCTATGGCGCTTGAATTCTGTCTGGCTTGGTCGGGAATGTCAGATGCTGAAGAAAGGAAGGGGAGGTGGTGGGGTGGGGGGGGGGGGGGGGCAGATGGAGGGCGGGGGAGGGGTGGGGTGGGGGTGACGTAGGATAACCTCCCTAAATGCACAGAGCTGTTGGCATGTGACTACAATAGAAAACGTTTTTGTCTTCTACTTGCAAAGTGAGGCGACTGCAGGCAGAAATCTAAACAAATTTGAAAAATTATTGATAAAGCTCCGACAAAAAAAAACAACAAAAAAACCCGTTGACAAACGAATCACAAGACAAAACACGACGCGTTTTGACCTCTTAGGTCTTCTTTAGGCAAGATACACAACACTCACCACAACGAAAATGAACGACCAATCACTTATTTCATCTTGCGCCGAACTGGAAGAAGAAAAGTGATTGCTCGTTCTCCATTTTCGTTGTCGAGAGTGTTGTTTAGGCCTATCGTTGTCGTGAGTGTTGTTTAGGCCTATCGTTGTCGTGAGTGTTGTTTGGGCCTATCGTTGTCGTGAGTGTTGTTTGGGCCTATCGTTGTCGTGAGTGTTGTTTGGGCCTATCGTTGTCGTGAGTGTTGTTTAGGTCTATCGTTGTCGTGAGTGTTGTTTGGGCCTATCGTTGTCGTGAGTGTTGTTTAGGCCTATCGTTGTCGTGAGTGTTGTTTAGGCCTATCGTTGTCGTGAGTGTTGTTTGGGCCTATCGTTGTCGTGAGTGTTGTTTAGGTCTATCGTTGTCGTGAGTGTTGTTTGGGCCTATCGTTGTCGTGAGTGTTGTTTGGGCCTATCGTTGTCGTGAGTGTTGTTTGGGCCTATCGTTGTCGTGAGTGTTGTTTGGGCCTATCGTTGTCGTGAGTGTTGTTTGGGCCTATCGTTGTCGTGAGTGTTGTTTAGGCCTATCGTTGTCGTGAGTGTTGTTTAGGCCTATCGTTGTCGTGAGTGTTGTTTGGGCCTATCGTTGTCGTGAGTGTTGTTTAGGCCTATCGTTGTCGTGAGTGTTGTTTAGGCCTATCGTTGTCGTGAGTGTTGTTTAGGCCTATCGTTGTCGTGAGTGTTGTTTGGGCCTATCGTTGTCGTGAGTGTTGTTTGGGCCTATCGTTGTCGTGAGTGTTGTTTGGGCCTATCGTTGTCGTGAGTGTTGTTTGGGCCTATCGTTGTCGTGAGTGTTGTTTAGGCCTATCGTTGTCGTGAGTGTTGTTTGGGCCTATCGTTGTCGTGAGTGTTGTTTGGGCCTATCGTTGTCGTGAGTGTTGTTTGGGCCTATCGTTGTCGTGAGTGTTGTTTAGGCCTATCGTTGTCGTGAGTGTTGTTTAGGCCTATCGTTGTCGTGAGTGTTGTTTGGGCCTATCGTTGTCGTGAGTGTTGTTTGGGCCTATCGTTGTCGTGAGTGTTGTTTGGGCCTATCGTTGTCGTGAGTGTTGTTTGGGCCTATCGTTGTCGTGAGTGTTGTTTGGGCCTATCGTTGTCGTGAGTGTTGTTTAGGCCTATCGTTGTCGTGAGTGTTGTTTGGGCCTATCGTTGTCGTGAGTGTTGTTTGGGCCTATCGTTGTCGTGAGTGTTGTTTGGGCCTATCGTTGTCGTGAGTGTTGTTTGGGCCTATCGTTGTCGTGAGTGTTGTTTAGGCCTATCGTTCTCGTGAGTGTTGTTTAGGCCTATGGTTGTCGTGAGTGTTGTTTAGGCCTATCGTTGTCGTGAGTGTTGTTTAGGCCTATCGTTGTCGTGAGTGTTGTTTAGGCCTATCGTTGTCGTGAGTGTTGTTTAGGCCTATCGTTGTCGTGAGTGTTGTTTGGGCCTATCGTTGTCGTGAGTGTTGTTTGGGCCTATCGCTGTCGTGAGTGTTGTTTGGGCCTATCGTTGTCGTGAGTGTTGTTTAGGCCTATCGTCGTGAGTATTGTTTGGGCCTATCGTTGTCGTGAGTGTTGTTTGGGCCTATCGTTGTCGTGAGTGTTGTTTGGGCCTATCGTTGTCGTGAGTGTTGTTTGGGCCTATCGTTGTCGTGAGTGTTGTTTAGGCCTATCGTTGTCGTGAGTGTTGTTTGGGCCTATCGATGTCGTGAGAGTTGTTTGGGCCTATCGTTGTCGTGAGTGTTGTTTGGGCCTATCGTTGTCGTGAGTGTTGTTTGGGCCTATCGTTGTCGTGAGTGTTGTTTAGGCCTATCGTTGTCGTGAGTGTTGTTTGGGCCTATCGTTGTCGTGAGTGTTGTTTGGGCCTATCGTTGTCGTGAGTGTTGTTTGGGCCTATCGTTGTCGTGAGTGTTGTTTGGGCCTATCGTTGTCGTGAGTGTTGTTTAGGCCTATCGTTGTCGTGAGTGTTGTTTAGGCCTATCGTTGTCGTGAGTGTTGTTTGGGCCTATCGTTGTCGTGAGTGTTGTTTAGGCCTATCGTTGGCGTGAGTGTTGTTTGGGCCTATCGTTGTCGTGAGTGTTGTTTAGGCCTGTCGTTGGCGTGAGTGTTGTTTGGGCCTATCGTTGTCGTGAGTGTTGTTTGGGCCTATCGTTGTCGTGAGTGTTGTTTAGGCCTATCGTTGTCGTGAGTGTTGTTTAGGCCTATCGTTGTCGTGAGTGTTGTTTAGGCCTATCGTTGTCGTGAGTGTTGTTTGGGCCTATCGTTGTCGTGAGTGTTGTTTAGGCCTATCGTTGTCGTGAGTGTTGTTTGGGCCTGTCGTTGTCGTGAGTGTTGTTTGGGCCTATCGTTGTCGTGAGTGTTGTTTGGGCCTATCGTTGTCGTGAGTGTTGTTTAGGCCTATCGTTGTCGTGAGTGTTGTTTAGGCCTAGCGTTGTCGTGAGTGTTGTTTAGGCCTATCGTTGTAGTGAGTGTTGTTTAGGCCTATCGTTGTCGTGAGTTTTGTTTGGGCCTGTCGTTGTCGTGAGTGTTGTTTGGGCCTATCGTTGTCGTGAGTGTTGTTTGGGCCTATCGTTGTCGTGAGTGTTGTTTGGGCCTATCGTTGTCGTGAGTGTTGTTTGGGCCTATCGTTGTCGTGAGTGTTGTTTGGGCCTATCGTTGTCGTGTGTGTTGTTTGGGCCTATCGTTGTCGTGAGTGTTGTTTGGGCCTATCGTTGTCGTGAGTGTTGTTTGGGCCTATCGTTGTCGTGAGTGTTGCTTGGGCCTATCGTTGTCGTGAGTGTTGTTTGGGCCTATCGTTGTCGTGAGTGTTGTTTGGGCCTATCGTTGTCGTGAGTGTTGTTTGGGCCTATCGTTGTCGTGAGTGTTGTTTGGGCCTATCGTTGTCGTGAGTGTTGTTTAGGCCGATCGTTGTCGTGAGTGTTGTTTGGGCCTATCGTTGTCGTGAGTGTTGTTTAGGCCTATCGTTGTCGAGAGTGTTGTTTGAGCCTATCGTTGTCGTGAGTGTTGTTTAGGCCTATCGTTGTCGTGAGTGTTGTTTGGGCCTATCGTTGTCGTGAGTGTTGTTTGGGCCTATCGTTGTCGTGAGTGTTGTTTAGGCCTATCGTTGTCGTGAGTGTTGTTTGGGCCTATCGTTGTCGTGAGTGTTGTTTAGGCCTATCGTTGTCGTGAGTGTTGTTTGGGCCTATCGTTGTCGTGAGTGTTGTTTGGGCCTATCGTTGTCGTGAGTGTTGTTTAGGCCTATCGTTGTCGTGAGTGTTTTTTGGGCCTATCGTTGTCGTGAGTGTTGTTTAGGACTATCGTTGTCGTGAGTGTTGTTTGGGCCTATCGTTGTCGTGAGTGTTGTTTGGGCCTATCGTTGTCGTGAGTGTTGTTTGGGCCTATCGTTGTCGTGAGTGTTGTTTGGGCCTATCGTTGTCGTGAGTGTTGTTTGGGCCTATCGTTGTCGTGAGTGTTGTTTGGGCCTATCCTGCCTGAAGAGGACCTCACGTGTCCTGTTTTGTCTTAGAATTCGTTTGTCAAAGCGATAATTTTTCAAATTTGATCTAGATACAAAGTGAGACGACTGCTGGCGTAAATCTAAACAAATCTTAAATACATATTAGCGAACCGCCAAGAGTAACGTGGACAAACGAGTCACAAGAAAAAAACACGACGCGTTTTGACCTCTTAAGTCTTCTTCAGGCAAGACACATACAAATAGTACACAGAAACGCCTACCTTGCGCTGAAGAAAGCTAAGTAACACAATTCGTTTATTTCATTTGTACTGTTTGTTTGTGTCTTGCCTGAAGAAGACCTAAGAGGTCGAAACGCGTCGTGTTTTGTCTTACGACTCGTTTGTCCACGTTACTTTTGGCGGTTCGTTAACATTTATTAAAAAAAATTGTTTTCAAATTTGATTTTATCTTTACCAGCATGACCCTCTGTCGACAGAGTCCACATGGTTTCTGGTGACGATACGTGAACTGAATAGTCACTAATTTTAATTAAACAGAATTGTTAGTGAGTCCTCCAAACAACAGGAACAAACAGATTACAAGACAAAACACGACGCGTTTCGACCTCTTTGGTCTCCTTCTTCAGCCAAGATCAACAACACTCAGGACAATTGAGAGATAAGCGAGTGCTCGTTCTTTGTTCGTTTTCATTTTTCTGAATGTTGTTGATTTTGCCTGAAGAAGACCTAAGAGGTCGAAACGCGTCGTGGTTTGTGTTGTCATTCGTCTGTCCATGTTGTTCGGCGGACTCGCTAATAATAGTTTTAAGAACTCGTCGCAATTTCCGCCAGCAGTCTCCTTCCTTTGAATGTGTGAGGAACCGCGCCAGTTGATTGTTGTTG
>CM031627.1:49890103-49895103 GCA_018398815.1 Conus ventricosus
GCATTCTCCAATCTCCACGTAGAGCAGAACCCACTTCACGTTTAATTGAAAATACCAATTTTGTTGTCCCTTTTGACCTCCCGAGGCCAGATTTTTTTTACTGATGAACTGCTCGCCCTTGCCCATTTCCCGGCCTTTAGTGCGGGCGTGCCCCCCGCTTGTCAACGACGCTCTTGGGGGATTTACCATTTGAAGTATTGGTTCCCCCTAATTGTGGGGTGATTTACCACTTTTATGGCATGAGGTCCTGTTTTGGTGTTTTTCCCTTACAAATTCAAAAACGCAGAAGCCAAAAGGGGGTTATTCAATTTTTTTCCCCCGGGGCTTTATCGGAAAGATCTTTCACTTACACTGCTAATCACTGGCGCATGACCATTTTCATAAAAAACCCGGTTTTTAAGTCATGGGGTCAATTGACAAGATCAACTACTACACATTTATCAATATGCAAACCATTTTCATAAAACCAGTTAAATCACTGGTTCATATTGAAAAAGATCGCTACATTACACAATGTAATCAATATGCATGACCATTTACATAACACAACATTTTTTAAATCATGGGTGTCATATTTAAAGATCTACATTACAAACCATTAATAGTGCATGACCATTTACTAACCAACATTTAAGTATGGGGTCAAGAACGTCTACTACTTACCCCAATGCAAACAATAGTGCATGACCCTTTACATAACACAACATTTTAAGTCATGGGTGTCATATTGAACAGATCTACTACTTACACAATGCTAATCAATAGTGCATGACCATTTACATAACACAACATTTTAAGTCATGGGTGTCATATTGAACAGATCTACTACTTACACAATGCTAATCAATAACGCATGGGTACTTACATCACACTAAATCACCAGTGCCAAATTGGGATGGTTTCTCAATCCCCGCAGTGCTAAACCATCGCTGCCATAATGGGTTGATATATCATTATACAATGCTACGTCACTGGGGTCTTACTGAGATGAATTTTGACCGGGTGTCGTATATAATACTGTCGCTCATAAATCGTGTCGCAGCGACGCATTTCCCGGGAAATACTGCAGTTTATGGACAGCTACAATATTCCATGGGACATTTTTCGTGAAAAGTTGTCGCGCGACATTTTTTTCCAGCAATTATTGTCGCTGCAACAATATTTCACGTGAAATGCTATCGCTGCGATACAATTCCACGGCGACAGTATTATATACGACACCGGCACGCTACTTAATCATAACGGCAGCTACTGTAGGGTTTATCACACACACACAATACTGAATCACTGACGCCACGTTGGAATTATTTATCATGCACACAATTATGAATGACTGCGCGCGGCACACACGCACTCACGCATTCATACATACAATCGCCGCGCGCGCGCACACGCGCACGCACACACACACACACACACACACACACACACACACACACACACACACACACACACACACACACACACACACCACACCACACACACACCACACACACACACAACACACACACTCACACACACACACACACACACACACACACACACACACCACACACACACACACACACACACACACACACACACACACACACACACTCACACACACCACATATGTATAAGGAGAAGATGTATAAGGTAGGGTGTTCGGACTGAAGGAGAGGAAGAGGAGGAATGAAGTGAAAATCACAGTGTCAAAAAAGGGAGAATGTCACAAATCTGCCCGAAGTTCTTTACCGAGCTGGGCGAAGTTTCAATGTATCCCCATCATCAATAGAACATGAAGGGAAATTGCATGTTGGCTATCAAAAGACGTTCGCAAAATCAGACATACATCTTTCAAGGAAACCATTCTAACGACACTGCGCGTCGTTGTTTTCTCCTCTCTCTCTCTCTCTCTCTCTCTCTCTCTCTCCTCTCTCTCTCTCTCTCTCTTCTCTCTCTCTCTCTCTCTTAACTTTTTTTTAAACTCACTGCATTACTCCTTGCGTGAGGACGTAAAGAAATGTTACGAATATATTTGGTTTTGTTAACCTTTGATTTGACACACACTAGGAGTGAATGTGTACTATTTGTTTGCAGGAAAGGAGAAGGGAAATGTTATTGCTCTGTTACCCCCCCCCCCCCCCCCTTGTCAAAAGACCTCTTTGGTAATGACAATAAAATATCAAGTGTAAAAGTGTAAAGTCTCTCTCTCTCTCTCTCTCTCTCTCTCTCTCTCTCTCTCTCTCTCTCTCTCTCTCTCTATCTCTCTCTCTCTCTCTCTCTCTCAATACTATGTTCAGGGTATCATTCTGTCTGTCTGTCTGTCTGTCTCTGTCTCTGTCTCTGTCTCTCTCTCTCTCTCTCTCTCTCTCTCTCTCTCTCTCTCCTCTCTCTCTTCTCAATATTCATGTTGAATCTCTTCTCTCTCTCTCTCTCTCTCTCTCTCTCTCTCTCTCTCTCTCTCTCTCTCTCTCTCTCTCTCTCTCTCTTGTTAACCAGCATGAAGAAAGTGAAGAGGCAACCACAAGAGACATTCGCAAGGCTGTGATCTTCACATGCCCGTGGAAAATCCACATCCCCGACGATCTGACAAAACTGCTTTTATCAGTTTTCTTTTGCATTTGCCAATGTGTCGAATGAGAAAAATTATCCTTCCATGTCATGTACCACTCACAATGAAACATATTCTTTCAGAGTGTTCGGACTTCCATGATGTGAGACATAACACCTTTACTGCAGATTCAATGAAAACCTTGTTCAGAGATGTCCCACCTGATGTGATCTTTAAATTTCTAAAAGAGATCGACATTTTGTTCGTCTAAATTTTTACGGAACAACATTCTTAATGAAATTTCCGCTGTGTTTTTAGAATGGGTATTTTAAAGGGTAAGTGAATGAGTTTGTTTGTTTTGTATTGTTTGTTTGTGTTTGTTTGTTTGTTTGCCAATGATTAATTTTGTGAGTTGACTTCAACGCGGTGACAGGCCTGATATGGCCATTTGCGGTCGGCTGTGCTGTAAGCACATTTATCACTTCCCTTGCTCAATTTTAAGAGCGCTTTTCTTTCTATCTTTCTGCGTATGCAGGTTGATACTCCTGCGGACACAGCCTGTATAGACAGCAAGCATTAATCCCATCTACCCAGCAAAGGCATGTAGTTTTGTGTGTATGACCTGTTTTTTTATCTCGCCATTAAGGCAGCCATACTTCATCTTCGGGTAAGGCGTATGCTATGTGTAACGTGTCATCCATACCAACGGCCAAACTGGCCTTCTCTTCCGAAAGTTGGTGATGGGATTTTACGTGTATGCAAGATGTCATGCGTGTGTTCACACACGAACCTCGGATTTATAGTCTCATTCGAAGGACTGTATGGGACATGGAGTCAGAACCAATGTTAACTCCGAGGAAAAATTTCCCTGTACCGAAATTCGAACCCGCAACCCCAGGATCACGAGTCTGGTGCTCTATCAACTGAGCTATTCCGGTCCCCTTTAGAGCGTTTGACTGATTGAAAGAGGAAACGTGTGACTGACTTTGTGTGAAACAAATGATCAAGCTTAAAATATATCTTTCGTACTCTGCCCTCCTATTTTCCTCGAAGCTATAAATTTGCAACTTGAAATCCATCGTTTGACCATGCTCTGTTTGTAATAAGACGTTGCGGTTTGGTAATAAGACATTACGGTTTGGTAAGAAGGACGTTGCGGTTTGGTAATAAGACATTGCGGTTTGGTAATAAGACGTTGCGGTTTGGTAAGAAGAATTGCGCTTTGGTAATAAGACATTGCTGTTTGGCAATAAGACGTTGTGGTTATAATAAAAGATATTGCGTTTTGTGTGTGTGTGGTGTGTGTGTTGTGGTTTGTTAGTGTGTGTGTGTGTGTGTGTGTGGTGTGGTGTGTGTGTGTGTGTGTGTTGTGTGTGTGTGTGTGTGGTGTGGTGGTGTGTGTGTGTTGGTGTGTGTGTGTGGTGAGTGTGTGTGTTGTGTGTGGTGTGGCGATAACAATACGCTGAATCTGAACAGAGCTGCCCATTTCATTCGCGGGCTTTCATCTTTCCGCTATGAAATTGCGAAAAGAGGCCGAACACGATCGCATTCGTTTTTCTCTATTTAGAATCACCAAAACAGAATAACTACTGGTTGGATGACACTCACATACTCATTTCCCTTCTCAAAGGTACTGGCGGCCCCCCCCCCCCCCCCCTCTCTCTCTCTCATCTGTCTGTCTGTCTGTCTGTCTGTCTGTCTGTCTGTCTCTCTCTCTCTCTCTCTCTCTCTCTCTCTCTCCTCTCTCTTCTCTCTCTCTCCTCTCGTCTCTCTCTCTCTCTCTCATCCGTGTAGCACCACGAACTCTCCAGTCTAATTGAACATAAACCAGGGATTCAACCAAATTCCAGATTCCCACACCTAGAATAGATCTATTTATATAAGCTTATCTACTCTGGTAGTGTGGTTAGAATTCACTTCAACTAAAATTCTGATGCCCTCAAAGTGCAGAATCCTTAGGGAAAAACTAATACACACATTTCACAGCAGCCCATTGCTATTAGAGGACAACTACATATACCAGAGCACACCCCTGTTTTGCTGCATATTTAAGACTTTCTCACAAATTGTTTAAACCAGAAAATGAAAATGAGAGATATGTTTATCCTTGTTAACATTAATGATTGTACTTATATCATAAGGATGATGTTGTGGTCATTGATTTTTATCGGTGCATTGTCACTAATGATTGACGTCCTAATTTGATTTCTGAAACACTATAACTATATGGTGATCATGTATGTTCTGATTTCTGTTGATTATATGATTGTATTGTTGCTCTTTATCAAATTCCATAGTAATGTTTCGCATATGTTATTTTGGATAAGAAAAATGAAAGTATAGTCTCTCTCTCTCTCTCTCTCTCTCTCTCTCTCTCTCTCTCTCTCTCTCTCTCTCTCTCTCTCTCTCTCTCTCTATCTATCTCTCTATCTCTTCGTACTTACAGCTGCTTATAGGTGTATCGTCA
>CM031627.1:49900103-49905103 GCA_018398815.1 Conus ventricosus
GTGTGTGTGTGTGTGCGTGCGTGTGTGTGTTTTAATACATTTTCTTCCCCCAGTTTACAGGAGGGGTGACCATGGAGGAAACGGGTTGCTGAGAGGCCCAGTGGTCCAAGAACCTGGACAGAGAGTATCTCCTAAGCACCGCACCCTCTGTGTGGGTTTAAACCCCAACCCGCGTGAATCCTTCCTTGCCCAGTCAATGGGTGAGTCCTGACAACTCTTTTACCAATCGGGGAAAAAAAACGTTTACTGAATTCGGCGAATTACGTAGCGCCACATATATGTGATTATTTATAAGGGAAAGAGACAGAGACAACGGATAAAAGACGACTTGAAAACAATATCGATTATAAAGTAGCAGCTTTCTGTCTGGAGGTCATTTATATCATCAATACAAACAATACAAATATAGAAGAAGAAATAAAAAGAAAACAACAAACAAACACCACCACCGCCAACAACAAAAGAGACACTTTGTTTTTAATGTCTAGAGATTAAAAGTGTCATCTTTATTTCTTATATTCAGACATCTTTTATATTCATTCTTTTTGTACTCCCAGTTCATTACCATTGATCAGCATTTAAAAATCTTAAAGAACAGGGAGTACTTTAGAATGGGAACAAAGAAATGCTGTCTGTGTGCCTGTCTGTCTGTCTGTCTGTGTGTCTGTGGTCAAAATGTGTTCCACTCGCTCAAGACAAAACTGCTGTGTCGATCTTTCTGAAAATGTGTAGGTATGTTCATTATGGGCCACGGATGATGCCCGACGTTTAAGGTCACCGTTACAGCCGTTACTAACGGCTGTAATGGCCTGTAACGCTTTTTCTTCTTTATGGAATATCTCAGAAAGTACTTTGCCGATCTTTGTGAAAATTAGCAGGATATGTTCATTATGGGTCACGGATGATGCCCGATGTTTTAGTTTACCCCGTTACAGCCGTTACTAACGGCTGTAACAGCTTGTAAGGGTTTTCTTCTTTTTAGAATATATTAAAAAGTACTTGGCCGATCTTCCCGAAAATTTGTAGGAATGTGCATTATGGGTCACAGATGATGCCCGATGTTTTAGTTTACCGTTACAGCCCGTTACTAACGGCTGTAACGGCATGTAACGCTTTTTCTTCTTTATGGAATCTCAGAAAGTACTTGGCCGATCTTTGTGAAAATTAGCAGGTATGTTCATTATGGGTCACGGATGATGCCCGATGTTTTAATTTACCCCGTTACAGCCGTTACTAACGGCCCATAATGGGTTTTTTTTTATTGAAAATCTCAGAAAGTTCTTGGCCGATCTTTCTGAAAATTTGTAAGTATGTTCATTTTAGGTCACAGACGATAGCCGATGTTTACCAGAATAGCCGTTACTAACGGTTACATCAGCCCAAGACGGTTTTTCCTCTTTATGGAATATCTCACGCGTATTCAGGATAAACTGGGAGTACGTTTATATGCTTTGCATCTTGTTCTTTTTGTACACCCAGTTCTTAAAGAACAGGGTGTACTATAGAATGGGAACGAAGAAATGCTGTGTGTGTGTGTGTGTGTGTGTGTGTGTGTGTGTGTGTGTGTGTGTGTGTTTATGTGTGTGTGTGTGTGTGTGTGTGTGTGTGTGTGTGTGTGTGTGTGTGTGTGTGTGTGTGTGTGTGTGTGTGTGTGTGTGTGTGTGTGTGTGTGTGTGTGTGTGTGTGTGTGTGTGTGTGTGTGTGTGTCTGTCTGTCTGTCTGTCTGTCTGTGTGTGTGTCCGTGGTGAAAACGTGTTCCACTCGCTCCGGACAAAACTACAAGGTCGATCTTTCTGAAAATTTGTACGTATGTTCGTTATGGGTCAAGGATGATGCCCGACGTTTTAGTTTTAGCTGTTACTAACGGCTGTAACGGACTGTAACGCTTTTTCTTCTTTATGGGATATCTCAGAAAGTACTTGGCCGATCTTTGTGAAAATTAGCAGGTATGTTCATTATGGGTCACGGATGGTGCCCGATATTTTACTTTACTCCGTTATAGCCCTTACTAACGGCTGTAACAGCCTGTAACGATTTTTCTTCTTTTTAGAATATATTAAAAAGTACTTGGCCGATCTTTCTAAAAAATTGTAGGTATGTTCATTATGAGTGACGGATGATGCCCGATGTTTTAGTTTACCGTTACAGCTGTCACTAACGCCTGTAACGGCCTGTAATGCTTTTTCTTCTTATAGAATATCTCAGAAAGTACTTGGCTGATCTTTGTGAAAATTAGCAGGTATGTTCATTATGGGTCACGGATGATGCCCGATGTTTTAGTTTGCCCCGTTATAGCCGTTACTAACGGCTGTAACAGCCTGTAACGGTTTTTCTTCTTTATAGAATATCTCAGAAAGCACTTGGCCGATCTTTCTGAAAATTTGTAGGTATGTTCATTATGGGTGAAGGATGATGCCCGATGTTTTAGTTTACCGTTACAGCCGTTGCTAACGACAGTAACGGCCTGAAACGCTTTTTCTTCTTTATGGAAATATCTCAGAAAGTACTTGACTGATCTTTGTGAAAATTAGCAGGTATGTTCATTATGGGTCACAAATGATTCCCGATGTTTTAGTTTACCCCGTTATAGCCGTTACTAACGGCTGTAACGGCCTGTAACGGTTTTTCTTCTTTATAGAATATTTCAGAAAGCACTTGGCATATCTTTCTAAAAGTTTGTAGGTATGTTCATTATGGATCATAAATAATGTCCGATGTTTTAGTTTACCGTTATACTGTTACCAACGGCTGTAACGGCCTGTAACGCTTTTTCTTCTTTATGGAATATCTCAGAAAGTACTTGGCTAATCTTTGTGAACATTAGCAGGTATGTTCATTAGGGGTCACGAATAATGCCCGATGTTTTAGTTTACTGTTATAGCCGTTACTAACGGATGTAACGGCCTGTAACGGTTGGTTTTCTTCATGGAATATCTCAGAAAGTAATTGGTCGATCTTTGTGAAAATTAGCACGTATGTTCATTATGGATCAAGGATGATACCTGATGTTTTAGTTTACCGTTATAGCCATTACTAACGGCTGTAACGGCCTGTAACGTTGTTTTTATGGAATATCCCAGAAAGTACTTGGCTGATCTTTGTGAACATTAGCAGGTATGTTCATTATGGGTTACGGATGATACCCGATGTTTTAGTTTACTTTTATAGCCGTTACTAATGGCTGTAACGGCCTGTAACGGTTTTTCTTCTTTATGGAATATCTCAGAAAGTACGTGGCCGATATTTCTGAAAATTTGTAGGTATGTTCAATATGGGTCACGGATGATGCCCGATGTTTAAGTTTACCGTTATAGCCGTTACTAACGGCCCATAATGGTTTTCTTCTTTATGGAAAATCTCAGAAAGTTCTTTGCCGATCTTTCTGAAAATGTGTAAGTATGTTCATTTTAGGTCACAGACGATAGCCGATGTTTACCAGAATAGCCGTTACTAACGGTTACACCAGCCCAAGACGCTTTTTTCTCTTTATGGAATATCTCACGCGTATTCAGTATGAACTGGGAGTCCGTTTATATGCTTTGCATCTTTTTTAAAAATTTATTTGTGTGTGTGTGTGTGTGTGTGTGTGTGTGTGTGTGTGTGTGTGTGTGTGTGTGTGTGTGTGTGTGTGTGTGTGTGTGTGTGTGTGTGTGTGTGTGTGTGTGTGTGTAGTGTGTGTGTGTGTGTGGATGCACCAAAAATAGTAACTTCCTCTCATTGCTAGGAAATTCTGTTGAAACATTTGCTGCACACTCGACTGGCCACAATGATCTGTTTACCCCCACCCCCCACCCCTGCCCCTCCGAGGGGGGGTAGATGTGGGGGAGGGGGGAGGGAGTGGGGGGAGGAGACAAAGGAGGAAAGTGCTAGACACGCGTGGGCAGTATGTGAAGAGCTGAAATTCATCTACTGTCTATTGCACTCTGTTCTGTTTAGTGTTGTTCTGTTACGTTGTGTTCTGTTTAGTATTGTTCTGTTACGTTGTGTTCTGTTTAGTATTGTTCTGTTACGTTGTGTTCTGTTTAGTATTGTTCTGTTTAGTATTGTTCTGTTACGTTGTGTTCTGTTTAGTATTGTTCTGTTACGTTGTGTTCTGTTTAGTATTGTTCTGTTACGTTGTGTTCTGTTTAGTATTGTTCTGTTACGTTCTGTTCTGTTTAGTATTGTTCTGTTTAGTATTGTTCTGTTACGTTCTGTTCTGTTTAGTATTGTTCTGTTACGTTCTGTTCTGTTTAGTATTGTTCTGTTACGTTCTGTTCTGTTTAGTATTGTTCTGTTACGTTCTGTTCTGTCTAGTATTGTTGTGTTACGTTGTGTTCTGTATAGTATTGTTCTGTTACGTTGTGTTCTGTGTAGTATTGTTCTGTTACGTTGTGTTCTGTTTAGTATTGTTCTGTTTAGTATTGTTCTGTTACGTTGTGTTCTGTCTAGTATTGTTCTGTTACGTTGTGTTCTGTCTAGTATTGTTCTTCTACGTTCTGTTCTGTTTAGTATTGTTCTGTTACGTTGTGTTTTGTCTAGAATTGTTCTGTTACGCTCTGCTTTGCTGTATATTGTTCTATTACATTCTGTTCTGCTATGTATCGTTCTATTACTCTCTGTTCTGTTATGTATCGTTCTATTACTCTCTGTTCTGTTATGATCACTTCCGGTCTGCTCTGTTCTAGTCTACAAAAAAAATGCTGTCTTTAAGGGATAATGATCCCACAGGAGAATTCTTCTGTAAACATGGTCAGCCATTATTTTCAACCTCCTCGAACCAGAAGGGTCGACGTCCTTCAACTGGTAGATGGCAAAAACTGATCCTGTCGCGTACGTTTTATTTGTAGTGCGCTGGTACCACAATTAGTAAGCACGATCTGAGTTGAACATATCTTCTTCAGCAACAAGTGTTTTGAGGCGACAGCTATGAGCCCAGGACAAGAGCAGTTCGTCGAAGGAGAACAGGGAAGGAGGAGCCACGAGGTGTAGTGCGGGCAAAGAAAAACGAGATGAGGGTA
>CM031627.1:49910103-49920103 GCA_018398815.1 Conus ventricosus
TGCCAAAGTGCCAAGACTTTGACATGGATGATGTTGTGTTGGGCATGGTTGAAGTGTAGAGCGACTGGTTTGGGCCGATGGTGGCGGATGTCGGCCAGGTGTTCAGAGATGCGCGTCTCAAGTGTGCGAGATGTCTCACCTACATAGATCTTACCGCACAGCTGACAGTGGATGGCATACACAATGTTGTGGCTCTGGCAGGAGAAAGTGCGTTTGATAGTGAAAGAGCCTGTGGGGGCATGAAGGATGGTGTCTGGTTTGGTGAGAGAGCAGATTTTGCAGTTGGGTTTAGAGCAGGGGAAAGTACCTAATGGCTTAGGTGTGAAGATTTTGTTCAGCTTAGAGCGCACCAGTAGGTCGTTGAGGTTTTTGTCACGTTTGAAAGTGATCATAGGTTTCTTCTCAAAGGCGGTTTATGATTTTCTACCATGTGCCAGTTAGACTTCAGGATCCTGCAGATGGGCAGATTTTGAGGATGGAAGAGAAGGCAGGCAGTGGGTCTGTCTGTCTCTTTGGGAGGTTTAGTTTCCAGAGTAGATGTTCTGGATTTAGCTGCAGTGCGGCTGAGAGCATCATTGATGACGGCACTAGGGTATCCACGGTTGGTGAAAAAATCAGACATTTTGGCTGCTTGTATAGTGAAATCTTCTTCGCTAGAGCAGAGTCTGCGTAGGCGAAGGAATTCAGAATATGGAATGCTATTTTTAGTGGACTGGTGGTGGGAAGATGTGTAGTCCAGGTATGAGTGTGCATCAGTAGGTTTGTAGAGACTGAGGTTTGAAGCAGTCCATCTTTGAGGGAGATAGTGATGTCCAGGAAATTAACTGACTGTGAAATGGTGTAGGTCAGCTGGATGGATGGATGGAAGGTCTGTGCAAAGTTGAGGAAATTCTGGAGGTCATGGGGGTAACCAATGAATAAGGCTGATATTACACATGGAACACACACACACACACACACACACACACACACACACACACACACACACACACACACACACACACACACACCACACACGTACACACTCACACTCACACACATACACACACACATAATGAATAGAATGCTAGCTCCTTTATCGTTGGTCGTGAAGGGGGGGGGGGGGGGAGGAGAGAGAGAGAGAGAGAGAGAGAGAAGAGAGAGAGAGAGAGGATGAGAGAGAGAGAGAGAGAGAGAGATTCTGTGTATAGGTGTGAATATGTTGCCCCTCCCCCTCCCCCTCCCCCAGTTAGTACGTAAACCCATCCCTTCTTCCCTCCACCCTCATAGCATCAACAACCTTATAAAGTAACATGTACCAACCCACCACTTCAATCTCAGCCCACAATATCCTCCCACACACACACACATACATACTTATCTCCCTATTCACCTCACACATAACTTATAGCTATCTTATTTATGCATTTATTATCATTATTATTTTTATTTTATTTTTTATTTTATTGTTATTTTATTTTTTTTTAATTTATTATTTTTTTTAATGTTTCCTTTATTTATTTATTTATTTGATTATTATAAAAATGTATTTTCTAAATATGTTTCTGTGTCATGCTTTCGTTACCTTAACCTTCACTATCGTTGTTAGCAGTATCATTCAGTAATACTATTGCTTGTATGATACTACCACTAGCATGACATCACAATCGCCTTCGCTCTGGGACTGTTGCCACGGCAACCCTGCTGCTTAAGAATCCTCTAACCCACTCTCCTTTCTCCCATACCCATACTTATTGACACCAAGATTGATCCTGTCTTTCCCCCCCCCCCCACCCCCAATATTTTGACCATTATTAGTATTCCTATCAGTAATATTATTATCATCATTACGACTTTGACTCACTCACTTTTCCTTCCAACAGCCTCGTTCTCATTCAACGCCTTCTTCCTTGCGCTGAACCCTAAGCGATCTGAAGCGATCAAGCTAAGTGAATTTTCGTTGTTTTATTCGTTTATATATCACCATGACGAAGACCTAAGAGGTCGAAACGCGTTGTGTTTTGTCTTGTGTCTCGTTTGTCTACAGGGTGCACTTCACGTCATGTCGTCACGAGGCAACCCACCACTTTATGTGTGTGTGTGTGTGTGTGTGGTGTGTTGTGTGTGTGTGTGTGTGTGTGTGTGTGTGTGTGTGGTGTGTGTGTGTGTGTGTGTGTGTGTGTGTGTGTGTGTGTGTGTGTGTGTGTGTGTGTGTGTGTGTGGTGGAGGAGAGCGTTGATCTATGGATGTGTAAATGCATTATGCAAATATCTACATATATATCTATGTATGTACGTGTGTGTGTGTGTGTGTGTGTGTGTGTGTGTGTGTGTGTGTGTGGTGTGTGTGTTGTGTGTGTGTGGTGTGTGTGTGTGGTGTGTGTGTTTGTGTGTGTGTGGTGTGTGTGGTTGTATCAGCCCGCGCGCGTGTGTGTGTCTGTATGTGTGTGTATGTGTATGTGTGTATGTGTGCGTGAGTGCGTGAGTGCGTGCGTGCGTGCGCGCGCGGCGCGCGCGGTGTGTGTGTGTGTGTGTGTGTGTGTGTGTGTAGGGGAGGTGTTCATCTATGGATGTGTAGATGCATTATGCAAATATCTACATATATACCTATGTATGTACGTGTGTGTGTTGTGTGTGTGTGTGGTTGTGTGTGTGTGTGTGTGTGTGCGTGCGTGCGTGCGTGCGTGCGTGCGTGCGTGCGTGCGTGCGTGCGTGCTGCGTGCGTGCGTGCGTGCGTGCGTGTGTGCGTGCATGTGTGTGTGTTGTGGGTGGTGTGTGTGTGTGTGTGTGTTGTTGTGTGTGTTGTTGTGTGTGGTGTGTGTGTGGTGTGTGTGTGTGTGTGTGTGTGTGTGTTGTGTGTGTGTGTGTGTGTGTGGTGTGTGCGCGCGCCACAAACAAGGGGGAGGGGAGTCTTATCACCAGTTTTCAGAGGCCTCAGTACGGGTAGATTCGACCACACAGCATCACACACTGGCTCCGCGACTAAGCAGCTGTTGTCGTCAGTAGGGAGCTAGTAGTAGTGACATCCTGACTATGGTCGATCAGGACAGTCACCACTGATCGTCACCAAATGTGACTAGACAGCAGTGCGGCGTCTCCTCCGGTGGTTTGCCTCGTGACGACATGACGTGAAGTGCACCCTGTGACTAGTGTTGCCTTGGGTGCGCGTGGGCCAGGTCAGGTGTGACTGTGGACGTGAAACAGGAGTTAACTGCTGGAAAAGGAAGGGGGGGGGGGGGGGCTCTTGACTCGCTATAGTGGCACTGACAGGGGGAAATCATATAGTATTTACACATAAATCAGCGGGCTGGATCTGTTGATGGACAGGAGGGAAGAGAGATAAAGCCATCATTAATATTAGCAGCAAGTTTTAATTTACATGACCGGTGCGTGGCCTGTGCCCGAGATTGAAAGGTCAACTCCAAGGTCAGCTCCTGTCGGTCACTGGGCACCAGCTGGGTTCTAGGATGGAGACAGATAGAGTTTCAGGTGCGTGGCACTCTGTGACACCCCTTGCTCCACCCCACCCACCCCTTCACCCTACCTCCCACAGACTGATATCCATCGTCTGCGATGGCAGATCAATTTGGTATTCATTTTCGGGACGGAATTGACTGCCTTGACACGTCTGAAAATCATATTGAGGGGATAAACATGTCAAAACGCTGATTGAGTTGCAGTAAACCTTCGCTCGGCTTTGACTGGTTTCATTCCAACTGAACTTTGCTTTTTAAAGTATGAGCAGTACAAACAGGAAGAAAAGAATGCTGATTTCACAAAATGTCGTACCTTTTCATGAAAAAGACACAGAACATGAGTGAAATGCAAAACAACACCTGAACAGCAATCCAGCATTCGTCTACATACAGGAAAACCACACCACACACACAAATTAAAGTACGGTCAAACGTCAAACTGTTTGAAGAGTGAATGCATTTGAAACAGTCTCTTTCACTTAAAGTAGTGTTCAACATGGCATCGATGAAGAGGGGATGTTGGCTGACCTGGAGAAGCCGTGGTTCGGAAATGGTCGGCATGGGTGGTGGGCACGGCTCTCAGCCTTTGATGTGGAATCGTGACCCAGTACTGTATTCTCTTCACACTTAGCCTCACTGCGGCTTCATCCTTCAAAGAGGTCCCGTCATCCACCTTTTGGTGCTCACACAGAAGAGAAGTTTTATGCTGGCTGCACACTGGCCGTTTTTTTTTTTTTTTTTAATGCATTCGTTATCGTTATCTTTACAGCTGAAGAAGCTCCATGTTGCGTGTCACGTGATGAACGTCTCAGCTTTAGACACATTCTAATTGAATTAGGGAGCTAAATGATGTCAGGCATAATCAATTTACGCCAAGCTCATGAAGACCATGTTCTGTATGTTCCCCCGGATTTGATTTTTGCAGTTTTTGAAGAAATCAGATGTTTCCCATGAAGATTGGACTTTAACGTGAGTGTGGCAGATTCCACAGAGTCTTTTGATGGAAATGAATGAGTAGCATTGAGTTTTTAACTTACCATTTTAATTCCCTCACTTTGTGTGGTGTGTGTGGTGTTGTGTGGGTGTGTGGTGTGTGTGTGTGTGTGTGTGTGTGTGTGTGTTGTGTGTGTGGTGTGTGTGTGTGTGTGTTGTGTGCGTGTGTGCGTGTGTGTGTGTTTTCAGGCCCTGATATGACTTTGTTTGTCGGCAGCATGAGCGATTTGGCTTCATCCTGCGTCGCCATGGTCGTCCCCTTCCGCCCCCTCCCCCCCCCCCCCCACACACACACACACACACACACGCACACACACACCCTCCCTTGTCTGGCAATGTGGGTGCTGTCATGGAGTCAGACCATGCCCGCAGTGAAGTTGTCTGATAACGTTGGGCTTGTTACGAGTGTTTCACTCACTGCATCAGTCAGACCTGAGTGTGAGGATGGATGCCACCAAAGGGCTTGTCGGTGTCGCTGGCAGTCAGTCTGCTGAAGAGGCAGCGTAAGCCAGGCACTGTTCCCATTCCCAGCACACACTGAGCCTGAACACCTGGGGTCACTGTTCCATTCCAGCACACCCTGAGCCTGAACACCTGGGGTCACTGTTCCCATTCCAGCACACACTGACCTGAACACCTGGGATCACTGTTCCCATTCCCAGCACACCCTGAGCCTGAACACCTGGGGTCACTGTTCCCATTCCCAGCACACACTGAGCCTAAACACCTGGGGTCACTGTTCCCATTCCCAGCACACACTGATCCTGAACACCTGGGTCACTGTTCCCATTCCCAGCACACCCTGAGCCTGAACACCTGGGGTCACTGTTCCCATTCCCAGCACACCCTGAGCCTGAACACCTGGGTCACTGTTCCCATTCCAGCACACACTGAGCCTGAACACCTGGGGTCACTGTTCCCATTCCCAGCACACCCAGCCTGAACACCTGGGGTCACTGTTCCCATTCCCAGCACACACTGAGCCTAACACCTGGGTCACTGTTACCATTCCCAGCACACCCTGAGCCTGAACGCCTGGGGTCATTGTTCCCATTCCAGCACACACTGAGCCTGAACACCTGGGGTCACTGTTCCCATTCCCACCACAACCCTGAGCCTGAACACCTGAGGTCACTGTTCCCATTACCAGCACACACTGAGCTGAACACCTGGGATCACTGATACCATTCCAGCACACACGAGCCTGAACACCTGGGGTCCACTGTTCCCATTCCCAGCACACACTGAGCCTGAACACCTGGGATCACTGTTCCCATTTCCCAGCACACCCTTGAGCTGAACACCTGGGTCACTGTTCCCATTCCAGCACACCCTGACCTGAACACCTGGAGTCACGTTCCCATTCCCAGCACACACTGAGCCTGAACACTGGGGTCACTGTTCCCATTCCCAGCACACACTGAGCCTGAACACCTGGGTCACTGTTCCCATTCCCAGCACACCCTGAGCTGAACACCTGGGTCATTGTCCCATTCCCAGCACACACTGAGCCTGAACACCTGAACACCTGGGTCACTGTTCCCATATCCCAGCACACACTGAGCTGAACACCTGGGGTCACTGTTTCCCAATTCCCAGCACACACTGAGCCTGAACA
This sequence comes from Conus ventricosus, assembly GCA_018398815.1. Classification (NCBI taxonomy): domain Eukaryota; kingdom Metazoa; phylum Mollusca; class Gastropoda; order Neogastropoda; family Conidae; genus Conus; species Conus ventricosus. The sequence goes on from CM031627.1 coordinate 49,916,169, forward strand.
CCTGGGTCACTGTTCCCATTCCCAGCACACACTGAGCCTGAACACCTGGGGTCACTGTTCCCATTCCAGCGACACACTGAGCCTGAACACCTGGGGTCACTGTTCCCATTCCCAGCACACACTGAGCCTGAACACCTGGGGTCACTGTTCCCATTCCCAGCACACACTGAGCCTGAACACCTGGATCACTTGTACCATTCCCAGCACACACTGAGCCTGACACCTTGGTCGGAGCATGTGGTCTTCGCGCTGGCAGTCCACGAGGCCCAAGAGAGGAGGAGCGGGATGGGGTATAGGGAGGAAGGGTTTTAGGCGGTGCTGGCCGAGAAGAGATAAGTGTTCTTACTGAGACGTTTTCCTACAAAAGGAGGTGCAGACCGTCTGAAGTCCATCTGGAGTGAAGGAGGTGCAGACCATCTGAATTCAATCTGGAGTGAAGGAGGTGCAGACCATCTGAAGTCCATCTGGAGTTAAGGATCTGCGGACCATCTGAAGTCAATCTTGAGTGAAGGAGGTGCAGACCATCTGAAGTCCATCTGGAGTGAAGGAGGTGCAGACCATCTGAAGTCCATCTGGAGTGAAGGAGGTGCAGACCATCTGAAGTCCATCTGGAGTGAAGGAGGTGCAGACCATCTGAAGTCCATCTGGAGTGAAGGAGGTGCGGACCATCTGAAGTCCATCTGGATTGAAGGATCTGCGGACCATCTGAAATCCATCTGGAGTGAAGGAGGTGCGGACCATCTGAAGTCGATCTGGAGTGAAGGAGGTGCAGACCATCTGAAGTCCATCTGGAGTGAAGGAGGTGCGGACCATCTGAAGTCCATCTGGAGTGAAGGAGGTGCGGACCATCTGAGGTCCATCTGGAGTGAAGGAGGTGCGGACCATCTGAAATCCATCTGGAGTGAAGGGGGTGCAGACCATCTGAAGTCGATCTGGAGTGAAGGAGGTGCAGACCATCTGAAGTCCATCTGGAGTGAAGGAGGTGCAGACCATCTGAAGTCCATCTGGAGTGAAGGAGGTGCAGACCATCTGAAGTCCATCTGGAGTGAAGGAGGTGCGGACCATCTGAGGTCCATCTGGAGTGAAGGAGGTGCGGACCATCTGAAATTCCATCTGGAGTGAAGGAGGTGCAGACCATCTGAAGTCCATCTGGAGTGAAGGAGGTGCGGACCATCTGAAATTCCATCTGGAGTGAAGGAGGTGCAGACCATCTGAAGTCCATCTGGAGTGAAGGAGGTGCGGACCATCTGAGGTCCATCTGGAGTGAAGGAGGTGCGGACCATCTGAGGTCCATCTGGAGTGAAGGAGGTGCAGACCATCTGAAATTCCATCTGGAGTGAAGGAGGTGCAGACCATCTGAAGTCCATCTGGAGTGTCACGGCTCTGAGGGTACAGTTGTAGATCCGCAGCGGTGCCCAGTGATGGAGGGTGTCACAGCCCTTGCTTCAAACTGAGAACGGAAGCTGAGAGTGTCACTAGCTGGGCTTGAAGCGAGGCTCCAGTGGTTGTGCTGTCTGCTGTCTGGCCCACAGTGGCTGTGCTGTTTGCTGGCTGGCCCACAGTGGCTGTGCTGTCTGCTGTCTGGCCCACAGTGGCTGTGCTGTCTGCTGTCTGGCCCACAGTGGCTGTGCTGTCTGCTGTCTGGTCACAGTGGCTGTGCTGTCTGCTGTCTGTCTGGTCCACAGTGGCTGTGCTGTCTGCTGTCTGGCCCACAGTGGCTGTGCTGTCTGCTGTCTGGTCACAGTGGCTGTGCTGTCTGCTGTCTGTCTGGTCCACAGTGTCTGTGCTGTCGGCTGTCTGGCCCACAGTGGCTGTGCTGTCTGCTGTCTGTCTGGCCCACAGTGGCTGTGCTGTCTGCTGTCTGGCCCACAGTGGCTGTGCTGTCTGCTGTCTGGTCACAGTGGCTGTGCTGTCTGCTGTCTGGCCCACAGTGGCTGTGCTGTCGGCTGCCTGGTCACAGTGGCTGTGCTGTCTGCTGTCTGTCTGGTCCAGGCTGTGCTGTCTGCTGTCTGGCCCACAGTGTCTGTGCTGTCGGCTGTCTGGTCACAGTGGCTGTGCTGTCTGCTGTCTGTCTGGCCCACAGTGTCTGTGCTGTCTGCTGTCTGGCCCACAGTGGCTGTGCTGTCGGCTGTCTGGTCACAGTGGCTGTGCTGTCTGCTGTCTGTCTGGTCCACAGTGGCTGTGCTGTCTGCTGTCTGGCCCACAGTGGCTGTGCTGTCTGCTGTCTGGCCCACAGTGGCTGTGCTGTCTGCTGTCTGGCCAACAGTGGCTGTGCTGTCTGCTGTCTGTCTGGCCCACAGTGGCTGTGCTGTCTGCTGTCTGTCCAACAGTGGCTGTGCTGTCTGCTGTCTGGCCCACAGTGGCTGTGCTGTCTGCTGTCTGTCCAACAGTGGCTGTGCTGTCTGCTGTCTGTCTGGCCCACAGTGGCTGTGCTGTCTGCTGTCTGTCTGGCCCACAGTGTGTTCTGTTGGCACTGCTGTCCTTCCACAATCACCTGTCATCTTCCCTCTTCACCTCTCCACTCCTGAAGTCCGAAGGGTGGTTCCACACGTTCTGCGGGAGGTCAAGTCTGAGAGTTCCCAGACCCTGAGCCCTTGTGAAGGCGTCCCAGACAATGGTCGTGGACGTCGTCCCGTTTTCAGCTGTGTGGACTTTGGCCCGGATGAACAGATCATGTGGGACGAACTTGGCCAGTGCCTCCCTCGCTATCTGGAGATTAAAACAGCGATCAGCTCTGTCACATCCAGCCGCTTACCCCCACTGTTCCTGGAGTACGCTGACAACCTTGACTAGGGAATCGATCTCCGCCGTTCGCAGCCGTGTCACCTCCTGACCAGCCGGGCTTCAATGGTGGCGATCAGCCAGAGGTCAGCTGCTTACTCATCTAGGGGATGCAGTGAAGGGTCAGCCTGGCGTCCTGGATGAGGTCATCAACATCCCTGCTGCTGTTTCACCTGGCGTCCTGGACGAGGCCATCAACTTTCCTACTGCTGTCTTACCTGGCGTCCTGAACGAGGTCATCAACTTCTCTGCTGCTGTTTCACCTGGCGTCCTGGACGAGGCCATCAACTTTCCTGCTGCTGTTTCACCTGGCGTCCTGGACGAGGCCATCAACTTTCCTGCTGCTGTCTTACCTGGCGTCCTGGACAAGGTCACCAACTTCCCTGCTGCTGTCTTACCTGGCGTCCTGGACGAGGTTATCAATTTCCCTGCTGCTGTCTTACCTGGCGTCCTGGACGAGGTCATCAACTTCCCTGCTGATCATCCCTTCCCATCTTACCTGGGGAATGTTGAGATTCCAGACAGAGGCTGTGTGGTGGCCAGGAATGTTGAGATTCCAGACACAGGCTGTGTGGTGGCCAGGAATGTTGAGATTCCAGACACAGGCTGTGTGGTGGCCAGGAATGTTGAGATTCCAGACACAGGCTGTGTGGTGGCCAGGAATGTTGAGATTCCAGACACAGGCTGTGTGGTGGCCCAGGGGAATGTTGAGACTCCAGACAGAGGCTGTGTGGTGGCCAGGAATGTTGAGATTCCAGACACAGGCTGTGTGGTGGCCCTGGGAATGTTGAGGTTCCAGACAGAGGCTATGTGGTGGCCAGGAATGTTGAGATTCCAGACACAGGCTGTGTGGTGGCCGGCCAGGAATGTTGAGATTCCAGACAGAGGCTGTGTGGTGGCCAGGAATTTTGGGATTCCAGACACAGGCTGTGTGGTGGCCCTGGGGAATGTTGAGGTTCCAGACAGAGGCTGTGTGGTGGCCAAGGCGACGAAGTGACGGCATTCCGCTCCATCGTCTTCTCCACAGGCCCAAATCTGACAGGTCTCCCCTTTTCATCTGTAGGATCTGACAGGGTCTCCCCTTTTCATCTGTGGGATCTGACAGGGTCTCCCCTTTTCATCTGTAGGATCTGACAGGGTCTCCCCTTTTTATC
>CM031627.1:49927603-49932603 GCA_018398815.1 Conus ventricosus
CCTAGACTGTCAGTGTATAGACCTGTCCCTTCTGACCCTAGACTGTCAGTGTATAGACCTGTCCCCTCTGACCCTAGACTGTCAGTGTATAGACCTGTCCCCTCTGACCCTAGACTGTCAGTGTACAGACCTGTCCCTTATGACCCTAGACTGTCAGTGTATAGACCTGTCCCTTATGACCCTAGACTGTCAGTGTACAGACCTGTCCCCTCTGACCCTAGACTGTCAGTGTTTCGACCTGTCCCTTATGACCCTAGACTGTCAGTGTACAGACCTGTCCCTTCTGAGCCTAGACTGTCAGTGTACAGACCTGTCCCTTCTGAGCCTAGACTGGGAGTGTATAGACCTGTCCCCTCTGACCCTAGACTGGGAGTGTATAGACCTGTCCCTTCTGACCCTAGACAATGAGTGTGTAGACCTGTCCCTTCTGACCTTAGACAATGAGTGTATAGATCTGTCCCTTCTGACCCTAGACAATGAGTGTGTAGACCTGTCCCTTCTGAGGCTATACTCTGAGTTTATAGACCTGTTCCTTCTGGGCTTGGTCGGTAAGCACTCAAGGTCTGACCAGCGCGTTGGGCTAATGCGTAGGTCAGACATCCACTGAGTCGTAGCCACGAGACCCTCTTCTTCTATTGTCTCATCTTAGTTGTTAATTCATTTATCCATCAGCTTCAAATCATGCGTAATGTGGTCTCCAAACTTAGCGGATGTGGTGTAGCGTATATGGACTACTCCGCACGCAGTGACGCCTCCTTGATGAAACTGAAGCTAAAACTGAAACTTCTGAGCCCAGACTGTGAGTTTATAGATCTGCCCCTTCCTAGCCAAGCTTTACGTTTGTAGCTTAGTAAACAGACGGGTGGTTCTCCTTCAGTACTTTCCTGGTGTGGAAAATAGAACTTTTATTCTCGCTGAAAACGTCTGGCTTTGGCTGTCTTTTTCTGTTGTTTAGTTTTCAGGAGTCAAGACTCTCCCATTCCTAATGCTTAGTTCACACTATGGAAACCGGCCTGGAAACAGCCCCAATTTCTTGTCGGGTAACCGAAATCTGCACAGAGAAAACTCACATTACCCCCTTCAGCAAACTGCATTACCTCTATCGGATATTCCCGATAGATTTGCCAAGCCTGTTTCCTTCCATCTCAGTCTGCAAAAGTTGTTTGGAAATACAGGCCGAGAAGAAACTAGGACACTGACGCTACCGAGTTTCCATATCGTTTCCAAAGTGTGAACAGGAAGGCAACAAAGTTTTTGTGCACGAGACTGACTGAAATTGACCCCCCCCCCCCCCCCCCCCCCCCCAAACAAAAAAAAAAAGAAAGGCGAAAATAGCAGGGAAGTCCGTGCAAAACGCAGTGTGCGTCCGTGCAAAACGCAGTGTGCGGTACATCAAGGAGCTTCGCAGTTTCTGTATAATTTCGTCGAGCGTTCACATTGTCGACAGAAACTCCAGTCACATTTATTTATAGACGGTTTCCAAAGCAGTTTCTTTAACGCGCAGACTGCCAGAGTTTCCCACAGTTTCCATAGTGTGAACCTAGCATAATGTGGTACAATTAGAAGTGTACGGTTACATTTCGCTATTGGCTGTCTTAGTGCTGAACGTGATCTAAAAGTGTTCATCATTGGTTTTTGATACAATCCTGCCCCAGGATCTCGGAGGAAATACGCCCCACCCCTCCCCCCTCCCCCCACCCCCTATTTGAATTTGACTCATTGCGACTCCTTTTGAGAGGGAGGATTTTTTTTAACGGAAATCAAAAGGACACAGTTTTGATACAAAGTGTCTTCTTTCCCATTGTGAAGATTGTTGCTTCCCCTCGGTCAATGGTTTTGCGACGTAGGCAAAGCAGATTTTGTTGTTGTTGTTTTTTTTTGTTTTTTTGGGGGGAGGGTCGAACAATTGTGGAAACACTTCTTTTCTGGTGAAGGAGTTGTGTGTGTGTGTGTGTATGTGCGTGCGTGCGTGCGTGCGTGCGTGCGTGCGTGCGTGCGTGCGCGCGTGCGTGTGTGTGTGTGTGTGTGTGTGTGTGTGTGTGTGTGTGTGTGTGTGTGTGTGTGTGTGTGTGTTCTACCTTGAGAAGTGCAGAAGAGAGAACTTCCGCTTCATTTTAGTAAATGCTTTTGGGACGTAGGTAAATTAGATTTTTTACTTCTTTTTTTTTCGAACTATTTTGAAGACATTTCTTTTCTGGTTAAAGAGTGTGTGTGTGTGTGTGTGTGTGTGTGTGTGTGTGTGTGTGTGTGTGGTGTGTGTGTGTGTGTGTGTGTGTGTGTGTGTGTGTTCTCCTTTGTGAAGTGCAGAACAGAGAATTTCTGCTTCCCTATTGTAAATGTTTTTGCGATGCAGGAAAATTAGGATTTTTTTTCGTCTATTTGGGAAGCACCTCTTTTATGGTAAAGAAATTCGTTTATCGCTGCGCGCGCACGCGCGCGCGCGCGCGTGTGTGTGTGTGTGTGTGTGTGTGTGTGTGTGTGTGTGTGTGTGTGTGTGTGTGTGCGTGCGTGCGTGCGTGTGTGTATGTGTGCGCGCGCGCGCGCGCGCGCGCGTGTGTGTGTGTGTGTGTGTGTGTGTGTGTGTGTGTGTGTGTGTGTGGTGTGTGTGTGCATGCGTGCATGTGTGTGCATGCGTGCATGTGTGTGCATGTGCGTGCATGTGCGTGCGTGTGTGCGTGCGTGCGTGCGTGCGTGCGTGCGTTCGTGCGTGCATGCTTGTGTGTTTGTTCTATTTTGATAATTACAGGAGAGAGCTTCCCTGTACGTCAGGCGTGGGTTTACAGGAGACGATTGCAGCGTGTTCGGGAGACGTTCTGGAATGTAACCCCCCCCTCCCCCCCCAACTCCCCCCCCCCCCCGAACTCCCCCCACACCATAACACCCATCCTAAACTTTCAGACCATAGTGTAACACTCCCCAGGATGCCAAGGCTTTCCGAGACGCCCCGATGGTGACTCTTGTTCTGAGGTCCTTCTTCTGATTGTAGTGACTGGAGGAGGGTGATGAATGAATTCTTGCTTTTAAAGCTGTCAGAATCGCCTTTCCATATCCTGCTGTCCATTGAGCGGGACAGGCTCGCTAACATTTCTCTCTGCTTTCTCTCCCTTGCTTCCCTTCCCAGGGCTGCCTCAGCCACACACGCAAACTCACAACCAGACAGACAGCCCTGAGACACACACGCACGCATCGCAGAGAATAATGAAACAAGTTATGAATACGCGGTTCTGGAAAAAAAATTAAAGATCTTTTGAAAAGCGGAACCCTTATTGTAAATGATTAATTCCTGAAGAGCGGGGACTGGGTCGGACCGGATGGCATTATCCCGTTACGTCTGGGTCTGGTGGTATTTCTACAGGAGGGCCACGACTTGGTTGATGCCGTTATTGATAAGTTCCAGTGCTCTTCGGGCCAACGACCGGTCAGCTTGGAAGACGCAACAGATTTCAAGAAGGAAGCGTAGTAATTGGTTCTGCGTCTGGTCCTTGAAGTACAGGACACCACGAACAGTCTGGCTACTGACCGTAACAGCATGACCCGGATATGATATTGGAATGTAGTGTATTCTACAGTAACCTGTCTGACATTTTCAACAAATGAAGAGATACCGATCGTCGAGACGCTGAATTCAGAAACACAGGGGATTTGTGCCCGGAAACGGCACACACGCAAGCACGCAAGCACGCAAGCACACACACACACACACACACACACACACACACACACACACACACACACACACACACACACACGCACGCACGCACGCACGCACCCACGCACGCACGCACGCACGCACGCACGCACGCACGCACGCACGCACGCACACACACCACACACACACACACACACACACACATGTACAGAGAGAGGGAGAGAGAAAGAAGCGGAGTGGTGGTGGTGGTGGTAGTGGAATCATTGGTCCATTCAAGTGGCTGAAAACGTTACCGCTTTACTGGGCACACATTTCTTTGTCTTCTCCGTTCAAGAAAATCCAATTTGAAACAATGTTATATCTGAGCTCTTGAGCAAAACGTTTCCACAGATTTCAACGGGCCGACAGCCACACAAACACGTTATGTTCGTTTTTCGTTGTTTTTTTTCCCCACTGTGAGTAAGCGTGTTCGTTTCCGCTGAACGCAAGAACTTCCTCACTACTTTGAGATGACTCTAGGCCGTTCTGGTGTGTCGTCTGCATGATTACATGGGGCAACATAAACATCTTGAAAACTGTGCAAGTGGACAGTAGATGGTGGATAGAGATAGTACTAAAACAACCTAAGGTTAGGTAACGTTGCTTATAGCCCCGCCGATCGCAAAGGGCCATATCAGGGCTGTCACCACGTTGTAATCAACTCCCCAAAAGTCATCAGGAAAAAAAAAGCAAAAAAAAACCCACACACCTCAATTCACACGACCCTTTAAAATACGTTTACTAGAAACACACTGAACATTTTGTCAAAAATCTTTCATCTGTGAAATCTTAGATAAGATGCAAAAACGTTTATCTCTCTCCGAAATTCAAAGATCACAGTCATCAGGTGGGACATCTCTGAACAAGATGTTCACGGAGTCTGCTGTGGAAGGTTTATTTCTCACATCATGCAAGTCCCAACACTCCAAAAGAACGTGTTTCCTGATGCAAGTTATATTTGGGAAGTCTTCGTGATCCAAGCGTTTTGACGTCTTCGTAAAGCATCATGTCTATAGATACCGAACACGTAGGATGATCCTGGGGTGAGATCACTGTATGCCCACAACTTCAAACTGAAGGCTGCTTTCGACACCAAATCGCAGAGCACACAGAACCAACAAGGGAACGTACTCTAAAAGGATGTTCCAGGCTTGCCCATCTAAAGGATGCTCCAGGCTTGCCCATCTAAAGGATGCTCCAGGCTTGCCCATCTAAAGGATGCTCCAGGCTTGCCCATCTGCTCTTCACCCGACGCATGTATGCGGTAACAGCAAGGTTAGGTAAGGTCATGTGCCGACCGCAAAGGGCCATA
>CM031627.1:49950103-49957603 GCA_018398815.1 Conus ventricosus
ATAGCCAACCAGTGGGGTCATTGACAATGTAAATAGCCAACCAGTGGGGTCATTGACAATGTAAATAGCCAACCAGTGGGGTCATTGACAATGTCAACAGCCAACCAGTGGGGTCATTCACAATGTCAATAGCCAACCAGTGGGGTCATTGACAATGTAAATAGCCAACCAGTGGGTTCATTCACAATGTAAATAGACAACCAGTGGGGTCATTGACAATGTAAATAGACAACCAGTGGGGTCATTGACAATGTAAATAGACAACCAGTGGGGTGATTGACAATGTAAATAGCCAACCAGTGGGGTCATTGACAATGTAAATAGCCAACCAGTGCGTTCATTGACAATGTAAATAGCCAACCAGTGGGGTCATTGACAATGTAAATAGCCAACCAGTGGGGTCATTGACAATGTAAATAGTCAACCAGTGGGGTCATTGACAATGTAAATAACCAACGAGTGGGGTCATTCACAATATAAATAGCCAACCAGTGGGGTCATTGACAATGTCAATAACCAACCAGTAGGATCATTCACAATGTACATAGCCAACCAGTGGGGTCATTGACAATGTAAATAGCCAACCAGTGGGGTCATTGACAATGTCAATAGCCAACCAGTGGGGTCATTGACAATGTAAATAGCCAACCAGTGGGATCATTCACATTGTAAATAGCCAACCAGTGGGTCATTGACAATGTAAATAGCCAACCAGTGGGATCATTGACAATGTAAATAGCCAACCAGTGGGATCATTGACAATGTAAATAGCCAACCAGTGGGATCATTCACAATGTAAATAGCCAACCAGTGGGGTCATTGACAATGTAAATAGCCAACCAGTGGGGTCATTGAAAATGTAAATAGCGAACCAGTGGGGTCATTGACAATGTAAATAGCCAACCAGTGGGATCATTCACAATGTAAATAGCCAACCAGTGGGGTCATTGACAATGTAAATAGCCAACCAGTGGGATCATTCACAATGTAAATAGCCAACCAGTGGGGTCATTCACAATGTCAATAGCCAACCAGTGGGGTCATTGACAATGTAAATAGCCAACCAGTGGGGTCATTGACAATGTAAATAGCCAACCAGTGGGGTCATTGACAATGTAAATAGCCAACCAGTGGGATCATTCACAATGTAAATAGCCAACCAGTGGGGTCATTGACAATGTAAATAGCCAACCAGTGGGGTCATTGACAATGTCAATAGCCAACCAGTGGGGTCATTGACAATGTCAATAGCCAACCAGTGGGGTCATTCACAATGTCAATAGCCAACCAGTGGGGTCATTGACAATGTAAATAGCCAACCAGTGGGGTCATTGACAATGTAAATAGCCAACCAGTGGGGTCATTGACAATGTAAATAGCCAACTAGTGGGGTCATTGACAATGTAAATAGCCAACCAGTGGGGTCATTGACAATGTAAATAGCCAACCAGTGGGGTCATTCACAATGTCAATAGCCAACCAGTGGGGTCATTGACAATGTCAATAGCCAACCAGTGGGGTCATTCACAATGTCAATAGCCAACCAGTGGGGTCATTCACAATGTCAATAGCCAACCAGTGGGGTCATTGACAATGTAAATAGCCAACCAGTGGGGTCATTGACAATGTAAATAGCCAACCAGTGGGGTCATTCACAATGTCAATAGCCAACCAGTGGGGTCATTGACAATGTAAATAGCCAACCAGTGGGTTCATTGACAATGTAAATAGCCAACCAGTGGGGTCATTGACAATGTCAATAGCCAACCAGTGGGGTCATTGACAATGTCAATAGCCAACCAGTGGGGTCATTGACAATGTCAATAGCCAACCAGTGGGGTCATTGACAATGTCAATAGCCAACCAGTGGGGTCATTGACAATGTCAATAGCCAACCAGTGGGGTCATTGACAATGTCAATAGCCAACCAGTGGGGTCATTGACAATGTCAATAGCCAACCAGTGGGGTCATTGACAATGTCAATAGCCAACCAGTGGGGTCATTGACAATGTCAATAGCCAACCAGTGGGGTCATTGACAATGCACGCAGAAGAAACAGAGAGACAAGATGAGGGGAACGGGGTGGTGGTGAAGGCGGTGGGTTGAAGACGCAAAGATGTCGCCGTGGCGAAGTGGTTAGCGTCGCGGACTCCCGGATGGGAGGTCATGGGTTCGAATCCCATCAGAGTCATGTGGGGGTTTTCTGTCCCGACCGGATCCTACCCAGAGCTGAGTTTGCTGCGGACTCAGTTGGGAAGACTGGGACCACACAGTTGAGTTTCACCCACTTAATGGATGCGTTTCTGAGAGTGTTGCTCAAATTTCCTGACCAGCACTGCAGGTGCCTGTATCTCTCAGGCCTGGTTGACGCCGGGATATATTATGAAAGGAAACGTAGAGTACAGCCCTGTCATGTAGTCTCAGACCGAAATGGAAATTCAAATTCTGTCACACGTTATGCCCTGCTCTCATGGTGACCTCAATTTCGATGTCCTCTCAACGTCTGTGGTCTTGGTTTGGTTCCGTCGGGGTCACCGGTATCGGCGAGTCCATAGGAGCTGTCGTTGGACTGACGTGGTGGCGCCCTCCGGAGGGAGAGCTCACTCACGCCGGCTCCGCGACTAAGCAATTATTGTCGTCAGTAGGGGGCTTAGTAGGTGGTGTCCTGCGTATGTTAGATCAGAACAGGCGCCACTGAACACCACCGAAGTGACTCGGCAGCAGCGCATTGTCTCCTCCGGTGGGTTGCCTCTTGACGACTTGACATTGGCTGCTCACATTCCACTGTGCTTAGTAAAATTGTATTGTACAATGAGTCTTGGCAAGATACATGTCCATCATCCCATTTACCCTGTAGAATGGTCTTAGACGGGGGATTATAGTGAGATACATATCCATCATCCCATTTGCCCTGTAGAATGGTCTTAGACGGGGAATTATAGTGAGATAGATGTCCACCCTCCACTGTACCCTATAGAATGGTCTTGGACAAGGAGTTATAGTGAGATACATGTCCACCCTCCACTGTACCCTATAGAACGGTCTTGGACAAGGAGTTATAGTGAGATACATGTCCACCCTCCACTGTACCCTGTAGAATGGTCCTCGACAGGGATTTATAGTGAGATACATGCCCACCCTCTACTGTAACCTATAGGACGGCCTTGGACAAGGAGTTATAGTGATGTACCGTCCACATTTCAATGTACTCTGTGGAATCGTCTTTGACAGAAAGCCATGACCAGATCCATGTCCACCTTCCATCGTATCCTGTTGACTGGTCTTTGACAAGAAGTTACAGTGATATACATATCCACGTTCTATTGTGACCTGTAGAATGGTCTTAGAGAGGGAGTTATAGTGAAATACGTATCCACCCTCCATTGTACCCTGTAGAATGGTCTTAGGGAGTTATAGTCAAATACATGTCCACCTTCAACTGTACCCTGTAGAATGGTCTTAGGGAGGTACAGTGAAATACATGTCCACTTTCAACTGTACCCTGTAGAATGGTCTTAGACTGGGAGTCAAGGCGATATACATGTCCACCTGTTCACCGCACCCTATGAAATGGTCTTGGGTCTGGGAACCATGGCGAGATGCACGCTCGTTGCAGTCTCACAGCGATGGACAACGAGGACAGCGTTTTTAACTGTCAGGTTCATGAATAAAGTAAAGAAAGAAAGTGATTTCCCAATCAACAAAAATAAACCATGCCTTAACAGTACAAACAACAGTAAACATTGTTTTTCAATGTTAGTCATTTTGTTTTATTTTCTTCAGGCACTCTTTTAGCAAACAAAAGTGGAAACTTCTAATGGTGATGAACACGGAAATTCTGAACTTCTGAAGCTAACGTACTTCCATACCTCTCCGTGAGTGGACCCGCTGTCCTCTTCTCTCTTTGTCCATTTCCTTGAGTGGATGCTCTCGAGGATTGACAGTGTGCAGCTGTAAAAACGGCGCCTATTGTCTGCTGGCCTTAATGTTAATGTCCGCGGCAGGTTAACAAGCGAACGATGGCTGCTGTAGTGCGCGTTTTGTGGCTTTGCGTCGGGTTTGGCTGTTGTCGCTGTCGCTCATGTTATTGCAAGGGTTTTGTTATGCTTTGTTTTGGCTTTGGTATTTTGCTTCGGGGTGGTATCTTGTGTGTGTTTCTGTGTGTGTGTGCGTGTGCGTGCGTGTGTGTGTGTGTGTGTGTGTGTGTGTGTGTGTGTGTGTGTGTGTGTGTGTGTGTGTGTGTGTGTGTGTGTGCGTGCACGCGTGCGTGTGTGTGTGTGTGTGTGTGTGTGTGTGTGTGTGTGTGTGTGTGTGTGTGTGTGTGTGTTTAGGGGGGAGGGGGGAGGGTTGTGGAGCGAAGGGTGAGGCTGTTCAGAGTGGTGTGAAGGTGTCGGGTGGGGGTGGGAGGGTGCGTGGGAGGGAGGTACGGAGAGGAGGGGGGGAGGGCAGGGCAGGGGGCATAATCGTGTATGTCATTTACTTGCCTTGCTGGGACAGAAAGCGGTGGATTCGGAATCTGTGATCTTGCACATCGGCCACAACAGGCTTCAACCCCCACTGCTGACACTGCAGTCCGTGGTAAGAACAGACACCCTCTCACACACTGACCGACGCAAGTTAGCGTGGTAGACAGGCAGCAGACTAGATAGATAGATAGATAGATAGATAGATAGATAGATAGATAGATAGATAGATAGATAGATAGATAGATAGATCGATCGAGAGAGAGAGAGAGAGAGAGAGAGAGAGAGAGAGAGAGAGAGAGAGAGAGAGAGAGAGAGAGAGAGAGAGAGAGAGAGAAAAGAGAGAGAGAAGAAAGAGAGATGTGCGTATGCGTGTGTATGTCTGTGTGTGTGCGTGTGTGTGTGTGTGTGTGTGTGTGTGTGTGTGTGTGTGTGTGTGTGTGTGTGTGTGTGTGTGTGTGTGTGTGCGTGCGTGTGTGTGTGTGTGTGTGTGTGTGTGTGTTGTGTGTGTGTGTGTGTGTGTGTGTGTGTGTGTGGGTGTGTGTGTGTGTTTGCGCGCACTGTGTTTTACCAGAACAATCTTAAATCCGGCAATGTTTGATATTTTTGTGATGAAAAACTGAGTATCTATTTTAGACGTTCCTCAAAAGCGTTGAAAAAAAGATGAATTATGGGGAAAGACACTGGGTTTGGTCCCCAAATTTACGGTCTGACCTGTGTATTGATTCAATTATCAGTTTGTCTGGTAAGCCCACGGATATTGGTGTAGCGCTCAAAAATTTCTTTTACATGTTCTTTTTGGTCCCGTGTAGCTGAGTGTGCCATTGGCCCCAGTGTGAAGGTTGGAAGCATACAAATGGAAGTTTCCAACTGTACAAAGGGAAGGCCGGAATTATGTAAAGAGAAGTCTGGAACAACACAAAGGGAAGACTGGACTCACACAAAGGGAAGACTGGACTCACACAAAGAGAAGACTAGACTCACACAAAGGGAAGACTGGACTCACACAAAGGGAAGACTGGGACTACACAAAGGGAAGACTGGAACCACACAAAGGGAAGACTGGAACTACACAAAGGGAAGACTGGGACTGCACAAAGGGAAGACTGGGACTGCACAAAGGGAAGACTGGGACTGCACAAAGGAAACACTGGAACTGCACAAAGGGAGAAATGAACCAGCATGAAAAAGAACACTGGAATCACTCAAAGGGAAGACTGGGACTAGACAATGTGAAGACTGGGACCACACAAAGGGAAGACTGGGACCACACAAAGCGAAGACTGGGACCACACAAAGGGAAGACGGGAACTACACAAAGGAAAGACTGGGACCACACAAAGGGAAGACTGGGACCACACAAAGGAAAGACTGGGACCACACAAAGGGAAGACTGGAAGCACACAAAGGGAAGACTGGGATCACACAAAGGGAAGACTGGGACAACACAAAGGGAAGACTGGACTCACACAAAGGGAAGACAAGACTCACACAAAGGGAAGACTGGAATCACACAAAGGGAAGACTTGAATAACACAAATGGAAGACTAGACTCACACAAATGGAAGACTGGAAACACACAAAGGGAAGACTTGAATCACACAAAGGGAAGACTGGGACTGCAAAAATGGAAGACTGGAACTACACAAAGGGAAGACTGGTACTGCACAAAAGGAAGACTGGGACTACACAAAGGAAAGACTGGGACTGCACAAAGGGAAGACTGGTACTGCACAAAGGGAAGACTGGGACTGCACAAAGAGAAGACTGGGACCACACAAAGGGAAGACTGGGAATGCACAAAGGGAAGACTGGGACCACACAAAGGGAAGACTGGGACCACACAAACGGAAAACTGGACTACAAAAAGGGAAGACTGGGAATGCACTAAGGGAAGACTGGGTCTGCACAAAGGGAAGACTGGGACCACACAAAGCGAAGACCGGGATCACACAAAGGGAAGACTGGGACTGCACACAGGGAAGACTGGGTCTGCACAAAGGGAAGACTGGGACCACACAAAGGGAAGACTGGGACTGCACTAAGGGAAGACTGGGTCTGCACAAAGGGAAGACTGGGATTGCACAAAGGGAAGACTGGAACTACACAAAGGGAAGACTGGGACTACACAAAGGGAAGTCTGGGACTGCACAAAGGAAACACTGGAATTGCACTAAGAGAGGACTGGAACTACACAAAGGGAAGACTGTGACTACACAAAGGAAACACTGGAATCACTCAAAGGGAAGACTGGGACTACACAAAGAGAAGACTGGGACCACACAAAGAGAAGACTGGGACTACACAAAGTGATGACTGGGACTGCACAAAGGGAAGAGTGGGACCAAACAAAGGGAAGACTGGGACTGCACAAAGGGAAGACTGCAACGACACAAATGGAAGACTGGGACTACACAAAGGGAAGACTGGGCCACACAAAGGGAAGACTGGGACTACACAAATGGAAGACTGGGACCACACAAAGGGGAGAGTGGGACTACACAAAGGGAAAACTGTGACCACACAAAGGAAAGACTGCAACGACACAAATGGAAGACTGGGACTACACACAGGGAAGACTGGGGCCACACAAAGGGGAGAGTGGGACTACACAAAGGGAAGACTGGGACTACACAAAGGGAAGGCTGGGACTACACAAAGCGGAGACTGGAACCACACAAAGGGAAGACTGAAATTACACAAAGGGAAGACTGGAGCCACACAAAGGGAACACCGGGACCACACAAAGGAAGACCGGGACTACACAAAGGGAAGACTGGGACAACACAAAGCGAAGACTGAGACTACACAAAGGGAAGACTGGAACTACACAAAGGGAAGACTGGAACTACACAAAGGGAAGACTGGAACTACGCAAAGGGAAGACTGGAATTGTACAAGGGGGAAAACCTGAATTACAATGTCGAGTTTCACACGCCTTAAGCGTGAATCTACACCAGCTTTGCCCCAATACCATACCAATGCTATGCCATCGTTGACCAGTACTTCAAGGCCTAGGTGAGGCCGTGATCTAAT
>CM031627.1:49977603-49982603 GCA_018398815.1 Conus ventricosus
ATAGGACACATGCGATATTTATACGTGTCCTCCATATCCACCGGTACACGATGGCACACAATAACAGTAAGTGACAATTTTTGTGGCTTGGTAAGAAACACCAGGTGGCTATCTTCAATCCACATCAATTTTGCCAGGGCACCGGGGAACCCCCCTGCGCTTTTCGATTTTCAACTGCCGTGGGTTCTTTAAAGTGTGCAGGGGGCCAGGAAGTCGCACGGGTCTGACTCGCTTACAGTTCCCATCCGATGGACTTGGACGTTCAGTTCGATTTGTCATTCAAACTGGGAAAGAAAGGGCGAGAAAGGCAGGGCTCGAATCCACGCACTTTTCACACGTTGGATTGGCAGGCGAACGTCTTAACCACTCTGCCACCTTTCTTCCTTAGCAGTATAGACGAAGCTATTTGAGAGGTATATGTTGAGAAGCTGTCTGAAGGGTATATCGATGGCTTGGAGCAAAAACCCGTATGTCTGGAAAAATGCCTCGTATGAGTAAAATGGAACGGAAATTTAGACAAATTCTTCCTTTAATTGTATGCTACAAAACACAATCAGTTTCTCCATTGTGATGCTTTTTTGGTGTCTTTTGTTTTATAACAAGTTGCTGAGCTGTTGTGTGCAAAGACAAAACAGTTGTATGATATACCATTTTTGCATGAAATTGATGGAGTTGCTTTGAATGGTAAAAAGCAAACAGCTAAACATGTTCCGGTTTTGTTGCATATTATGAGCAAAACTGGTACACCTGACAGATGTACGGTTTCGGCAGAAAATAACTCCATAAGGTGAAGTTTTTTGTTTGTTTGTTTTTTCAGGTCAAAATATACTACCTGAGAAAAACTGTTTGGGTTCAAAATTTAACGAATCGTATGCACGTTTAAAAAGAGTAAAACAGGACATGCAGACATAAACGTTTTTCAATCATCCATCTGTTAGGTAATATTTGGACTTAAACACACACACACACACACACACACACACACACACACACACACACACACACACACACACACATCACACACACACACACACACACACACACACACACACACACACACACACACACACACACACACACACACACACAATTCCACCTTTTTGCTCAGAAGTTCTGTATTATATGATGAAATGTGTGAATGAATCGTTTTGGTAATTACGGAATGAGAAGCAAGATGTATATGGAAGGAACAGAGGCGGGAATGTGTGTGTGTGTGGGGGGGGGGGGGGGGTGAGAGAAACTGGGTTGCTGTTTCTAGATGTATGGGAACGGGTGCGGGTACAAAGGATACCGGGTGGCGTTGGCTCCACAGATGTAGGAGAGGTTGGAGAGGCGTGGGGACAATAGGAAGAAGAGATGCAGGGACTGGAAGAGAGGGGAGGGGAGGACTGGCGAGAGTCAGGGTGTGAGATGGAGGATGTCATATATACCAAGACCTACAAAAAAAAGTACTTCAATCAAATGAATTTCAAATACAAATGGATGAACCACACCTCCATAGAATACAGACCATCATATAAAAACTTTGACATACTGTCAGCTCACTCACAACCTTTAGCCTTCGTTGATCACACAAGCATGCACAGAAACGCACACGCATGCGTAACATCTCGTCTAATATCACGATTAGTGGAAAGACGTTAAATAAATGACACACACACACACACACACACACACACACCACACACACGCATGCGTTTATTGAAGGTAGGCCCAGCGAAATGATGTTGGCCTCGAAAATGAACTACTGCTGTGTCAAGACTGGAACAAAAATCAGTGGTTATTTATGGTCTTCACAGTGCGAAGACAATTACCCCCCCTCCACCCCCCACCCCCACCCCCACCCCGATTTTCCTCCTTTTGTAAACGTGCACTGGATTTTCTAAAGCATGGGCTTTTTTTTTCTTTATTCTTACTTTGGCATATCAAGGGTTGTTGTTGTTTTTCAGAAGCACGTCGTCAGCTACCTCCCCACCCCCTCCACTTTACTCTCCCAACATTTTCTAATTCCTCTGTGTGTGGTTGAACCATTAACTGCATATTCACTTTGTCTGTGTGTGGGACTGATATCATTCAAAAGTCGTTGGAATATTGTTTTCGGATTCCGCCAGAACGATGTGACGTCATGATTTTCAGGTGTTTGGGAAGACCAGAAACGTCAAAACGGGAGGAGGGTGGGGGGGGGGGGGGGGGGGGTAGATAATGACAAAAACAGATGTTTCCAAAATTCTTAGCGTTCAAAGTCATCACTGTTAACGAAAGGGCAAGACACTCCTGGAATCCCTCTCTCTCTCTCTCTCTCCTCTCTCTCTCTCTCTCTCTCTCTCTCTCTCACACACACACACAGAGCGCTCGTGTACGCGTGCGCGCATTCATACAGTCGCACACACAAACACAGAGAGAGAGAGAGAGAGAGAGAGAGAGAGAGAGAGCAAGCATTGTCGTTCATTCCGTAACAATTTCTGCATCAAGGGACCATTCGATATTGATGGAGTAGAGCAAAGAGACTCTGAACCAGAAAGGGGTCTGTGAACTTGCACCACAGTGACCAGCCTGCCACGTTATTATTCCTATACTCTCGGTGTTTGTGTGTGAACATCTGATGAGTCGGACTCAATGTGAGTAGTTCTTTTTCTTTCTCTGCAAAAGTGAGCGTGTGTGTTTATTATATATGTTCAGGAAGGACGCACTAGAAGATGTCTACTGCTATCCGTCAAAAATTGTGTTGTTCTTCTATTACAAAATGTACGTGTGTGCGCGCGCAGAGAAAGAGGGCCGCGCATATGTTGCACATAATTATGATCATAATCAATGTACATATATACATAGTTATTGGGATGGAGAGTGCATTAATTCGTTCGATGACAACACAGTGTTGTAATTTACATTCATCTATCTTCTTAACTTTGAATACGTAAACTGTTGCGGGGATTACGGTGAAGCTATCCGATTCTTCCTTAAGCACCATTGCGTTTATTTGCCTCTATGATTTACCGTAACGAGAACACTTACCGGTCTGCGAGTAATTATGTGTATATATAACGAACTACAAAACCTGTAATATACACAAGTGTTTGCAAGTAATGTTTAATATACTGTCAAATATAAGAGCGGGATCGGAAACAATGTTTCAACAAATTCAATCATAGCGGTATCTTACGTGATGTTAACCGTTTTGGTTACAGAAGCCTATCTTTGATCTTAAGAGATTTTCTACCGCATTCACACCTGCGACGGTTCTACATTCGTATTCATTTCCTCTTGGATCAAATGAAATTATACCACTTATAATTCTGTGGTATTATCATCATCGAGGGATGAAAGAAACAAAATTCTTACGGCACCTTAAAGCATCCAGCAAAACGAAAGAAGTTGTATAGAAGAAAGTACCGAAATGAATCAAGTCTCTTAAAGACTGACATCATTACAGAAAGGACACAAACTATAGGCAGAGATCTTTGAGCCTGCAATTGAGGATTTCTGTCAAAATCCAGGGGAGGTCAAACGCTGTTGATAGTGTTCAGCTCTACTGTTTAATAACCCCAGCATTGTCGGTCACATCAGTGCTTACGAAAACTACGAATTATGCAGGGAAGCCTTTACTTGGATCAGCTGCAATAAACATTCCCCTACTAATTAGACTAAACAATGATATGTTAAACAAATACGTAGTAGCGAAAAGGGAGTTTAGGGAAACAATTTCGGCTCCACGAAATCAACGACTTGGCAAAAGTTTTAAGAAAAGAAGAAGAAAGTAAGACGGGGGAAAGGATTGTGTGAGAAAGAAAACAGGAATGAAACAATGCGTTATAACATAAATATCACACGCTTCACTAGCGGCATGCCGGGGCAATCACAGTCTCCCCTGAATACAATATCACACTGGGGCAATCAGTGTCTCCCCTGAATACAATATCATACCGGGGCAATCATAGTCTCCCCTGAATACAATATCATACCGGGGCAATCATAGTCTCCCCTGAACACAATATCATACCGGGGCAATCATAGTCTCCCCTGAACACAATATCATACCGGGGCAATCATAGTCTCCCTGAACACAATATCATACCGGGGCAATCATAGTCTCCCCTGAATACAATATCATTTGTATTGTTCGAGCAGGGGCCTGAAGTCCGCTGGTTCGGATCTTCAATGGAAGAAAGCTAATTGTGTCGATCCTTTCTCGGCATCAAACAGAAATACATCACCCATCATTCTATGGCATTACGATCTCACAGGGTTCAAAACACAATGTAACGGCTCTTCAAAGCAGCCAGCGAAGGATAGAAAAAAATAGAATGTGAAGAAACCATCATATGGAAACAAGTTGCTTAAAAACTGAAATCACTTCTTAAAGAAATAACTAGTTCTAAGGAGAATTCGGTAGCTACTCTTCACGATTTCATGCCACCCGCCTTGTTATTACTAAAAGAATTTAAAATGCGAAGTGACGTTTCAAGATAGCCAATGATGCGTGATGCTACTTAAGTTCTACACTAATGAATTAGGCTGCTTGCTAGCCATGTATCCCCTTTTAAGGGGCTATGATCTCCATCAATATACTTCTGCATTTGTTTTTCTCTCAGTAAGGCTGCTTAAAACGTTTACAAAAAGCAGGCCATTTCGGAAGGTAAAACTTTGCGCGTTTCAAGCATCAACTTATTTTTGTTTTGTTTTTAGTCTCCGGAGATGGTTAATTGAGAGGGATACTTTTTCTTTCTTTCTTTCTGCGTACACAGGCTGATACTCCTGCGGACACTGCCTGTATAGACAGGCAGTGGAGTTTTGTGTGTATGACCGGTTTTTTTTCATCCTGCCTTTAAGGCAGCTATACTCCATCTTCGGGGAAGGTGCATGCTATGTTTAACGTGTCATCCATACCTACGGCCAGACTGGCCTTCTCTTCCGAAAGTTGGTGATGGGATTTTATGTGTGTGCAAGATGTTGTGTGTGCGTTCACACACGGAACCTCGGTTTATAGTCTCATTCGAAGGACT
>CM031627.1:49985103-50040103 GCA_018398815.1 Conus ventricosus
GTTTTGTGTGGGAAAGGGGTATAAAAGGAAATCTTCCCCTAAATCAAATTCACGCTGATTTTTGATAGGAAGAAATTATTTCGAAGGCGACATTGTACAGAGTAGGGGAGGAGGAGGTGGGGGCTGGAATCCTGGGATTTGCTGGAGGAGGTTAAGTAATCATTTGAATGACGTAGTGGACAGTGAGGTAACAGAGTCGAATAGTCAACACATGTGATCATTCCAGTCTAATCTTTGCACATCGGGCTAGCTTGATTAACCAACGCCTCCCCCCCCCCCACCCCCACCACCACCAGCCGTGCTTTTATTCACATAGATACAGATAGTTTTACAAAACTATACAAGGCTTTCGTTAGACCACATTTGGAATATGGCAACACAGTTTGGTATCCTCGATTTTAAAGAGTCAGTCTGCTGCTTTCGAAAGAAGAGAACAGGAAAACCTTCATTCTGGCTCACTTTCGCCCTCAACCAGTTTCGGGCGAAAGTGAGCCAGAATAAAGGTTTTCCTGTTCTCTGATCATATATGATCGCTTGACCTACAAAGCACAGTGGCAAACTAGGTCAAGTGATCATATATGATCGCTTGACCTACAAAGCACAGTGGCAAACTAGGTCAAGTGATCATATATGATCGCTTGACCTACAAAGCACAGTGGCAAACTAGGTCAAGTGATCATATATGATCGCTTGACCTACAAAGCACAGTGGCAAATTAGGTCAGTGAACATATATGATCACTTGACCTACAAAGCACAGTGGCAAACTAGGTCAAGTGATCATATATGATCACTTGACCTACAAAGCACAGTGGCAAACTAGGTCAAGTGATCATATATGATCACTTGACCTACAAAGCACAGTGGCAAACTAGGTCAAGTGATCATATATGATCACTTGGCCTACAAAGCACAGTGGCAAACTAGGTCAAGTGATCATATATGATCACTTGGCCTACAAAGCACAGCGGCAAACTAGGTCAAGTGATCATATATGATCACTTGACCTAGTTGATTGAGGTGCGCGCAAATAGCATACCCACCCCTACCCACCCCTACCCACCCCCACCCCGCGCATGCACACAGTCAAGTTACTTCTAAGTTCTTACTTAAGTTATCAAGTTCTTAATTAAGAACTTAATTAAGATTTTAATTAAGTTACTTCAAGTTCTTAATAAGTTCTTGATTAAGTTCTTAATTAAGTTCTTACCCAAGTTAACCTAAGATCATAACTAAGTCATCCTCTAAGTACAGCCAAGTTCTTATTCAAGTTATCTTATAATTATTAAAAAAATACAATCTATGTTTTTGTCTTAAACAGCAGATGTCTAATATAGTACACACACGCCTCAAAAAACGCGTCATCACTGAGAATATTTTGCTCGGCGTTCTCTGCGCGAGATCGGTCAGCATAGATCTTAATGAAGTTCTTACATCCTAAGCAACCGCATTGATTACAATTCGGGTCTATGGAAATGTCTTTTATAGACTCCATGTCTTTATTTATTGACTTTATCATTTTATAATACGCCATGATCTATTTTTATTAAAAAAAATTTAAAATATTATTGCATTATAAATGGATCAAAATGATGCTTTGTTATTGGCGGTTTTGGCGTGCTGTTGTCTTTTTCTGTATTTAGTGGTTCAGATTTTTTTGATTGCTTTTGTTTTTGTTGCCATTGGTTATATATTTTATAACCGTAATAACTGCCCCCAACAGCAGCAATGGCGCCAAAAATGGCAACAGTTTTAAGTTCAATATTCCATGAAGACTTTGGCGGCCTTGAATCGCATGGAGTTTTTATAGCCGGCATTGGATCAACTTGTTTCTGGCGTTGGCGGTGTTATGTTTTCATGATGAGTTATATTCTGTAACATTAATTTTTTTTGTCTGTTCCACTCTGCTAATTTTTTTCCTGCTTTAACACGCCCAGGATGCTTTTCACTGGCCCCCACCTGGTTCAGTGTTTTCTGATTCTGCTGATTTTCTGGCTTGGTTACTCTCTCCACCTGATTCAATGTTTCCTGATTCTGGTTCTGATGATTTTCCAGCTCGTTCATTTTGAAGGGAAACAAAATCTATATGATTAAAAGTTATTAATCCCATGATTAATGGCGATAACAATGTTCCAAATCTGTAGTATAGATCACATCCTAGAGACTCTAATGACTTTGTTAAAACTGGATCTTGCGTTAAATCATACGTAAGATCTTGTTCAGAATCAATGGGAGCAAATCTACTGACTAGTTTAGTGTACAAACTAAGAACCGTTTGCCCCACACTTTTCACCATTCTAGACCCCAGCTGCGCTTCATACCTGTTATGATACTTTAAAATGTCTTGCGGCGACATCTGTTGAATCTGTTCAATGCTGAATTCAGTTCCGAGGAACTGTTTTGTTTTTCCACACGCTGCCAAAGAATACAACCTCTCCTTTTGGGGCATAACAGCTTGGCCATCAACTTGGTCATTCATAAGTTCAGGAAGGTTTAGGCTGCCTTGTAGCTGTAGGAGATCATCACTGTTCATGTTTTTTAATAATTATAATTATTTTATTTTATAAAAATGAGCACCGAAAAAACTGTTACCAACCTTGTATACCATTCTGCTGTTATTGGAGGCCTAAGTGTAGGATACTCAATGCTTGGTAAAAGCTTGTTAAGAATTAAACCAGCAGATCTTGGCAAACTAGACTTTGAGGATTCAGCAAAGCTAATTGCTATCATTGCAGCTTCGGTTGCCACGAAAGATTTTCTAGTCAAGCAAGGAATAATTCCAGACAATATAAATATGTAAGAAAAAAAATACATTTATAAAAAATGGCTTCACTCGCAATAATGATAGGCGGCGCTGTGGTGAATGCGCTTGCTTTTAGCGGAAGTAATTTCGCATTTAGTAAACTGGGGAATGACGGTGAGAGAAAAAGACATAACAAAGCTATGGAGCAAATAGCAGCTGCACAAGACGCCTATGAAAGGCAGAGACTTGAGCAGTTAGATTTTATTAATGACACGCTGAAAAGACAGGGGCATGCAGCTTACACATTAAAATGTTGATCAAGCAATAAAACAATATTATCTAGTAACAGGCAAACCAATCGAGACATTGCCCCCACCAAAATTCAGTGACTTTTATCAACCATCAGAAAAACAAAAGATGCAAGAAATCGGGTTTATTGTCGTCGGTATGACCGTTGTGTATTTTGTTGCACATAATATTGGCTGAGTAAAAAATGAACAAAATCTATTATTCGCCAAAAGGATATTGGAAGGGTATCACAGCAATACAAAAGCTAAGCCAAGCAGCTGGAGTCAGTGAACAAACAGCAAAAGAATGGTTATCTAAACAAGCGATTTGGCAAATTTATTTACCTGCACCTAGACGAATACAGAGACCACACTTTGTCAATACAACTCCAAACGACACCCATCAAATGGACCTTCTATATTTACCCTCTGATACGATTAGACGAAAAAGATTTAAGTACGCACTTACAGTCATTGACGTAGCTTCAAGATACAAAGATGCGGAACCATTAACACAAAGAGTGCTTCTGCTGTTGCTGTCGCTATACAACTGATATACCAACGAGGCCCCTTAACTTTCCCTCGCATGATTCAAGTCGATGATGGAAAAGAATTTAAAGGCCAAGTGAATCAATTATTGTTAAAACACAGAGTTACTATTAGAAGAGGCATTCCGGGAGTTCACAGATCACAGGCTTTAGTTGAAAACTTTAACAGTTAGCCGAAAGACTTTTTTCTTACCAGTATCACAGAGAGCTGATTGACAATTCTCGCAACACAGAATGGGTTAGAAGACTGCCTCAGTTTTGCGCGCAATGAATAATGAAGAATTTAAAGGGTTAAAACCAGTACAAGCAATCAAAAGAAAAACAATAAATGTTGCTGAAGACTCCAGTACAACCAGCAAACTATTACCATTTGGATTGAAAGTAAGGCACCTTTATTTACCGGGGGAAGCAGAAGGGGACACTCGCATCAGGGCAACCGATCCAGTTTGGAGTGTTGATCCGTATGAAATAAAAAGAATTGTAAAAATGAATCCGCCCGTGTATTATTTACGAGAAACTGACACAACAAAACAACCAGCCCCTCAAAGATCTTTTGTGAAGGAAGAACTGCAGATAATCCCACCAGACACAGTTCCAGTTGCTTAGTTAATTTACGTAAATATATTTGAGTTAAAATGGAAGCTCAAAGGAAGTGCAGAACGAAACAAGAATGGTAAAGGAAAGAGACCTTGAAAATGATACGGGAATCATTTCATGCGTGTAATGCTATTAAGGAAACATTTTCGGGATTAATCAATGCATGCTAAATCATCCAGATCACCTACAACTCAAACCCCCAAATTGGGAAAAAGAATATCTTGAAATAATAAAAAAATTCGAACGCGTCAAGCAAACATGAGAAAAGATTAAATGAATTGGATGAAGCTATGATTGATCTTGTAACAAAAGTTGATGAAAAATATAAACCCCCCTGTTTATGCGGTCCTCCAGTGCCCAATTGCATATGAAAACTCTGGATTAACAAACACCCGTTTTGTGTTGTTCTATCTAATGACTTCTTTGTTACAACTGTTGTGTTGATCTCATGTAGCTTAGATCGCAGTTTTACGTTGTCATGATAAAAATCTTATTGCCAAACAATGCTTCTTTGTAGTTGTCATGTGATATGTTTGACTGCACAACGCTCCCGAGATATTCCTTTGCTTTCTTAATGATTTCTCCTGCTCGAAATACTGTACATTTTCGACTTAAACCAACAAACCCCTTGATCACCTTTCCAGAAAAATTTCATCCTTCATCTTTCCTAAAACCTTCTTATTAGTAATTGAATGCAAGGCGAATCTTTAGGATAATCGGACGTGTCATACCATCCTGCATGCCCTTTAGCTACTTCGGTTTCCATGTCTTTATAGATGTCTTCAGTAGGAATATCTATAACAAAACTATCTGTATCTGTGTAAAGCACTCTGGACTCGGGATACGAGGGCTTAAAGTAGTCATAAAGAAATTCAACATCAAAAGCTTTGATAATTCTAAAACAGTAAACCAATAAATACGGGTTTTGTCCAATTTGACTTTCTTTTTCTTCATCATTATGCCAAAAAGCTGATCATGAAATTTTTTAAAAGTCCTGATAATTAGGTTTTGAAGTCAGCTTAATTGCTTCGTTCTCTCTGGTGACCAATCTGACATCTTTACGCTTGTGCGGATTCTCCATAGTCTTTCCGAAACAGCTGTTGTTCATCAGCTTGGAAAAAGTCTTTTTCTGAAGCATCTGCAGATTTAGTTCTGAGATCAGTGTTCTTCATGATGTATGGTTTCATGAACTGTTTCTTGATCGAAAGCAATTATACGATGGACAGCTGTTAACTTTAAACCATGTCTTAAATAAAATTGTAGAAGTCTGTAATGACAGACATAATTTTTTTTGCCTCGAAGATTAGGCACAAGTTTAGGCGGCTCTCTTGGATTTGTCTTTAGACTTTCTGCTGCTAATGGGTAGTCATTATGTAAGTCATGGAGTTCATGAGGATATTCTAAGTCAACTTCTAGAATGTATCCACGCTGTTGATCAGGCGTTAAACTGCCCAACCACTTTAATGCCTTTTGAATATTATTCGGATCGCCGCCTGTGTACATTTTAAAGTTGCGTAATGGAAGTGATTGCGCCATTGCCCATCCATACAGATTGTTTGCATCTAAATACATGAGATAGTTAGACCTTTTACTTGGATCATAGTCGTCCAAGTATTTGTTGTTTGCTTTACAGTAATGATGCGACGCCATACTAATTCCCCCACGCAATCCGTTTTCAATCATCTGAATCATTGGAAAAATCCGACAATAAATCAATCTGTACTCCAGTAAACTTTAAGAAAGCGTCCCAACTCATCCCGGGCGCAGAAATGTAATGCGCGGGATCCAAGCTATAATGTTTCATGCAGGTCTTTCTATAATTTTCAAAAATATCCGCCAACAAACATACATCTGCCATTAAGTAGGAGTCATGATAGTCTCCCATCGTTTACAATCTAACTTCTGCCACGCATCTTGAGCATGCTGGTAATCAGAATCACTGATGTCCTTTCCTCTGAGACTAGAAAAGAACGCGCCTTTAGGAGGAAGTGTGTCTTCATCAAACCTTTCCCAACTGTTCATGTACTCATAAGGGTAAAACGCCTTTCTAACAAGAGTTGAGTCAAAATGTTTTTCCCGTTATTGGGGCAGGACTTTAAGGACATAGCCAGTGACTCTAATAAAACCCATCATGTGTTGCATAGAGTCATAAAAAGACATGTTATTTAGATTAAAGCACATGTACTTTTCTGATGACTGTGCAATGCATGACACCCTGAAGGCATCGTCCACTGCTTTCATTATAAGATGAGAGTCGTAACCTCGCAAGTTATGAAAGAAGATGGGCAGCTTCCATGTCTTAGGATCAAACTTTAGTTGAAGATTGCTTTTAAACTGTGCGCTGCTCCTCTGAACTTTCCGCTAATGTGATCATGGTCTCTTACTGTCGGATTCTCTGCGTCTGATGAGAGACCTAAACCGCAAATCCAACAATGTGTGGCTGAGTCATACTGTTGTTGGTCTTCAGGTGTCATTATGATTTCAGATAAGTTTAGATTATTAGAACAGTCATTGCGCACTTGCTGCATGCGTTCTAAGAAGTATTCTGCGGCATTTGGCCCTCTATATAATTTTGGCTTTGAATGAACGCCATCCGACCTGACAACAATGAAGGCAAATGAACAAATCTGATGATTATCATTAAGACTGTTTTTCGAAGTTTTTGTGGCGCTGGCCCTTCATAAGGAACAATGAGTGATTCAAAGTCTGCATAAACAACATAGGGACTTGTTTGCATCCGTTTCCAGTTCTTAAACTAACTTTAGATCCGGGTGGGGTGTAATTAGTTCTGTATTACAGTCTACAGAACTTTTACAATGTTTCTTTGTTTCGCTCGCGGCTTGAACAGATGGCATTCTTGTTAAACATTTTCTACAGAATTCTTGTTTGCCATGATCTTTTGAAGTATGCTTCATTAGTCTACTCATCGTGCGTATCAATGTGTAATGCGGTAGCCCCGCTGGTGAAAGCATCAGTAGTAAGTCAACATGATTTTTGTCTGGTTCGCCTATTGTTGGACTGTTCTTGGACACTTTAATTGGCACCAAATTTGTTTCCTCCATCCCATGTGTATACATTAACAGTTATTGGTTTGTTTTGTTCTTCAAACTGATCAATTTGGCCTACACTAACAGGAAAGGACACCCCACTAAAGTTAAGATCATTGATGTAAGGGTGATAGTTAGACACTCTCTCTGCGTTTTTGCGGGCGTAATGCAGCCTTGCAAGAACACACACCACATAAAACATTTGTTGTCTGTATTCTTTATGTTTAGAACTGCTCTTTTTGCAACAAATGCTGGAGGTAGTGGAATGTAAGACTTGCCAACAATCGGTGCATACTTAGCCTGTTTTAATCTAATCTCTAAAACTTCGCCCTCTGACCAACCAGAGCTCTCATTTTGGCTTCTTCAGCCGCAGCATCAAACTGTGCAAGCAGTTCGTCTGCCCAACCGGGTGTTAAGTCATTACGGGAAAGAATAGTCTGTTGTTTAGTCGAGACCCAGACTTCTAGATTTTCTTCATTTATTGTTATATAGTCGATTAAAACAGCTAACATTACTTTAACTGGCGGTCTATTGTTAGTTTACCTGGAACTTGAGAAATAGCATGAACAACACTTGCCTGTACGTTTGTTGGGTCAATGACTTCTAAATCAATATCATTCAGCGCTCTTGATAAACGCTCTCTCTCAAGCATTCCTTCAAACAATTCGTCTGTCCTTCATATATCTTATCCATGTTGAGTTTTTTTTTCTAACTCAAATATTTATTTAAATAAAAAAAAATTCTTAATCAGAATCAATATCGACGGTCTTTTTGCGCTTGGACTCATAAACTAAAGTATAAACACCTTTTGGTGTTGTTAATGTGAGCTGTTTAGAACAGAGTTTAATGTCTCGTTTACTTTTTTAAGCATTCCTTTTTTATCTGCTCGGGGTCTGGCTGTTGAGAAAAAACTTGTCCTCGCCTTTCTTTGAAGATCAAACTTTTGTCTTTTGTAGTCATAAAAATCGGCCTGTAAACGATTAAATTCTTCACCCGTGATGTTTGAGTCAGCTAGTGCTTTATTTATTGTCAGTTTGAACGAACTAAGTTTAGCTGTTATTAGTTGAACCATAGCTGTGTGCTTTTGGAGTTTATTTTTTAATTTTTTGCTAGCAGCACCTACAGCTAATGAACACAGAACCGAGAGCTAAAGACAACCTCCTAGGGGTAAAGCTGCGGGTGCGCCTATGCCTGTTGCTAAGAGACCAACACTCGTTCCTGCTGATAGAGCACTTATAGTCGATGCTCCAGTATTAACATATGTAACAGCATTAAAGGCAGCAGAATACCTTCGTTTGGTTTTGCTGTATTTTGAAAGGTCTTGCTCTAGTACTTGCTGCATTTGTGTAATGTTGGTTAATCTGAAGGTTTTTATGTTAGGGGTTTCTACTATCTCTTCTTTTGGCGGCGCTGTAGGCACGTTTGGATAATGTTTAACAGACATGCTTTTTATAAAATAAAAATAATTTAGTATTGTATATCTTTTAATCTGTTATTTTCAATATTCAGCTGCGCATCATATATTAAAAACAAATGTACATTAGCGGTTTATCAGCTTCTTCTTCTTTATCAATTTGAATGTTTATTACGTCTCTCACAGTTCTCCCGCTTCCATGTAACTGATTATCCTCCGTTGACCTTAGGTCAATCCATAAACCGTATTTTGTTGTTAAATAATCATCAGTCTTACACTGTGAAGGTGTAGATCTTTAGCCACAAGGTCAACTGTTGGATTTCTACACCTCCCACCTCCAAACAGTTTTCTTATTTCATCAAAATGCTGATAAGGTTTAAGCCCGCTAGCATAGATTTGGTTAGGACTGCCCTCAATCGAACATTGTACTTTCGTTATTTTTGGATTAAAAACTTTTCACTTCCTCTTTTGAATGGTTCTTCATCTTCACACAGCAATAAAATACCTTTAAGCGATCTTGCTGAGACGCTAAAACTAAATTCCATATAGTGTCTGCCTGCTTCTAGGATATGTTGTATGATGAATCACTCTTTCGTAATATATTGCTAATTTTGACTGATATTGTTGTTCAATCAGCCTTGCTAAATTAGGGTTGCTAACAACGTCAAACTCTAACGAGATGTCAGAAATGCTGTACTTTGCTTCGGTGTCTGATGATTTAATAACCCGTTTGTATTCATTAAAAGTTAGTTCATATGACAATCTGTCTTTTATGCTCCTTGAAAGTATGGTGCATGCGCTTTTAACAACTCAAAATCTAAGGGAATGGAAAAGCGATTCCAAACGCAAAATTTACAGCCACATACTTTTTGCCGTCTTTAGTATCTGCGGCACTATTCTATGTTTTAGTGCTTCTTCATTTTCTATTCCTTGAAACGCAAAGTCAGCCCTTTCATTCCCGTTAGCCATAGATCAGAATAGGTTAAAAATATGTCTGCATTGTGTAATGAAAATATTTCTTGCCCCTCAAGTTTTATAGAAATTTTCTTAACGATTGCCCGCCCCAGATTCTGTAAAAACTGTCCTGTTTGGGTCTGTTGTTGAATCGAGCGCTATTTTGAAAGTAAGACGCGCAGAGCCTGGCACAATCACGTCATTTGCTCCTAGGTCTGGAAATTTGACAGTAAGAATTTGATCTGCATCAATAGTAGATGGATTATTTGGAACAGTAATTAGTCCGCTTATTTCCTTCACGCCAAAGGGTTCTTTCAGTCTTCTATGCGGGTCAAGAATCGAGCCATGTGCTTGTGACATTTTTTATAAACAAAATAAAAAATTAATTAATTATTTAAAACCATGGCAAGAATTGAAGATGAAGAAGATTATGATGTTTTTGATCTGGAGACGACATGAGTGAAATGATCCCTTTGACACAGCATCGCTCAATGCTCTCAAGCGGCATGAATTAACAGAAAGTAAGGTTAAATCATTTTACGAAAGTTAGGCCAAGAACCTCCCGAATTTATAGACCCAAATGATTTTGAATTAAAAGATGATCATTTGTCTGTAAAAAACGATCAAGGGCAACTTGTTCGGCTTACAACTAAACCCGACCCATCAAAGTTTTTAGCCAAGAGTACAATTATACAAAGACTTAGTGTGAAAGATCAAAATCGCCTTGGCATTGCTAGACCAAAATTAGATAGGGATGCAGTTGCTAAACTTCAAAACACACTACAAGAACTCCCGACAGATAACCAAATGCAAAACATGGAACTTAAAGAATTAAATCAATCAGCAGACGAATTAATAAATGCAATAGAAGCAGAAACCAGTTTTTCAGAAGAAACAGCGTTAAAGACTATACACGACTCACCGCTACCCATGCGAGAAAAAAGCAGCCCTTGATCGTACTTTAAGAACACATCAAAGGCGAATTAACAAACAATTTAGCAAAACTAGGTGAACTAGATGAGCATATAAAAAGAGAAAAAGAGAAACTCGTTGAGGCTGATGACGCCAACTTAGGGCCTGATATTAAAAAAAAGAATAGCCCAAAGACTAAAAGATCTTGAAAAAAGAAAGATCAGCAAGACTAGAAGTGACGACTACTAACCGAGACCAATTACGAACTCAAGTGAACAGAATAAGAGAAACTATCGAAAAAATTTTATATGAAGACACAACACTAGCAGAACGAATACGAACACTGTTTAGAGAGCAAGGAGTCACATTAGCAAGCGTTATAACTGCCTTAGGATTTGCAATAAGTACATTGGTGTTGGCTATTACAGGCGGCGGTGGCCAAAGTTCAGTACTCCACCGCCATCGCCTCCGCCTGATAAATCATGGGTAAAAAAACAGCTTGATCATCTTGCAAGTTTATTAAAAAAATTAGCGGGTAAAGCCGTGGACGCTTTACCCGAATATTGGGGAGTATTGTCAGCTGGCTTTTGTCTACTGCAAGCAAAGTAGTTGGCTTTATGGCCGAGCACTTATGGACATTAGTTCTTGTAATAGTTGGGTTACTATTTAGTAAGATAAAGACCAAGTAATCCTATGCCAGTTAATCCAAGAACAAGCGCTGTCTTTTCATATTCATGGTCATCGCGAACAGAGTCCGCGAGCTTTGCTGAGTCTTCAATGACTTTTTTGGGGTTTGGACTTCGGGGATTGGATGACTTAATCTTGGGCGTTCTTTTATTGTTTGTAATATTACTGGCTCAGAATTTATGTCGTTTTTCCCAACCTTCTGTTCATTGCCTGCTATAAGAATTTCATTATTATAGTTTATTATTGTACCTATCTGGAGTCTGAGTCAGAAGGCAGCATGTATAAACCAGTGCCAACAGCAAAGTCTACTTTCGATCTTGCGTATTGTAAAACATGTTGGTACCTTTGAATACTTGAAGGCAAATCAACTGTAGAATTAATGGCGTCCTCTAAATTTGCTAAGTATTGTTTTTGTGCATCAAAGCCCGTAGAAGGATCAGTTATGCTCGATCTTGCCTGTGCTTGCGACCCTACAAACACCAAACGTAAGTACGAATAGAGTCGTTTATTCGTTCTATTCCCGCTCTAGTTAGGCCCTTAAAGTGTCTAAGATAAATGTTGTCCATGCTGTTTTATGCTCTTGCTGTAGGGACCCCGGGGTCAACAGTTGTGCCAAAAAAGAAAGATTTGAAAGGAGGATGCCAGTCATAGTTATACTTTCTGTGCGTGCCCCGAAAATAAAGGTCGCCTAGACCATGATTATGATCCAACTTTTGTCTAAAGCCTGTCTTGATGTTAATATTGAATTCGTTACAAATCCTTTCAAAAAACCTTCATGTCTATTCTGTTGCTGAGTGGATTAAACGGTTTGTCATTTGGTAATGGCGCTTGCAGTTCAGTCAAAATACGTCTGAAGGTGTAATAGAAATGAAATCTGTACACTGACCTCACCAAAGGATCATGGTGATTTAAATGATCAGCATACGCCACTCCACACCCAGTTGATGCGCAAACACAGCAAAGTTTAACTGGTTCTGATAAAACTGCATCGGATGACTAAACCACGCTTTCTTGATGTGGTCGTTTTCAATAGGGGGGTTAAGATAGCTCTTCAATGGAGTACTCACCTTTTATGAAAAGAGGCAGTCTGGTCACAGCAATGTCAAGAGTATCAGTTGCTATATTTTTAAGATTGTAGTGCGGCCCAACAGAATTATTTTGCATCAGTAATATTTGAATGCACTCATTTTTAATTTGTTTTAAAAAATGTTTGTAACAATAACAACCCAAGACCGTCCTTCGTTTTTAGAACATGCTATTGATAACAAATGCGGGGCCAAATGGTTGCGCTTCATGAAATATTTTACAAAGTCGTATGGTTTAATATAAGTGAATCCAGGAAGAATAATAAGATTCAAAAAATTGATAATGCAGGAACATTAGTTAGCCAGTTAACAATAGCTGATGGTTATTACGGGTTTTGCTCACTAAAAGAAGCAATGAGTAACTTCGACATTACTCTCAAACTTAACAATGCGAATCTAAAAACAATGTTAACATTCAAGCCTGAAGAAGAAGTAGGTTACTATTTTGATAAAGAGCTAGCTAAAATGTTAGGCTTTACAGCTAACAATTATATATTTAGAGTTACACCAACCAAAACTACTTATGAGGGGGAAAGTCCGCTCGATCTTGCATTACATTCATTACTCTATGTTCATTTGGATGAGCTGAGCACTGATGAAAACTTATATGACGGAAGGCCCTCAAACTGTTTTAAGAGCTCTTCCGTCAGGGAAAGCTGCATATTGCGATTATGAAATTATACAATTCCCTTAATTTACAGTTTAAAGGATTAGTTTGTGGGAGGGTCGGATCATTTAATATAAAAAAACAAAGACAAAGCGGGGAAAGTTGTGAAATGTGATAACCTACACATTGTTTTGGAAAAAGAATAATAAGTTGTTCTAAAAAATGTCGCGTGGGCCAGAAGAACCAGGAGTTACATTAGCGCCTGTGAGGTGTATAACTTTAGAATTAAAAGACCTTGCAGACGTTGCGGACTTTGAACAGAACGGTGAGATAGGCGCTTTGTATGGTTTTGAGTACACTAAAGATGGTGATTATAAACGCAAAGAGGGTTTGGGGACAGCAAAAAGTTTCCTAAACTAGAACAACTGCGCAATCTAGAGGCAAATAATGTTGGCCAGTATGAATATAAAATAGTTCGAAAACCTGACCTCAAATGGCACTTGGAACCATATTTAGAATGGGACATAAAATTTGAATTCATAAGCCCATTTAAAATATTTTAGCCGTCAAAAAAGTGTTTAGAAAAGCATTCAACTCTGGCCCTTTACATGTAAGTCTTATGCCGGACGACAATAGCCGGAAAGAAATTGAAATAACGCCGTATGGGAAAAAGCAGTACATCCTCCACAGAAAAGAAACAGTTGTAAAAAAAGCTTCTACAAAATTACAGTTCTTTCCAAGCAGAAAATTAGGAGACACGTTCACAATGATATTTGAAATTTCTGTCTTTAAAGATGTGGAGAGGGATGGGGTTGTGGGCGTTAGTGACGACCTTATAAAAGGAATTAATATTAGCTGGCAAAACTTAGATGTTAAACGTCTTAACGTTGTTGTCGTCATTCTTCACAATGGCGAGGATATTAAGATCATAACAACAAGCAACAAAATCAATGTTGACTTAAATAGAAACAATCTTACAGAACTGAATTGGATTAATCTTACACATTTAGGCCTCATAGGGATTTATTATACTGAACAAGTTTTGACAGAGTATGATAAAAATAATAACTGGATTAGATTAAACTCTGTTATAAAACTATGGAGCAGTTTAAACTTTATGACAAAAACTCCTCATTGCTCATTGATTTGTGGGCAACTGGTTGTGGAAAAACAATATTTATCCTCGACCTGTTACAAACAGTTTTATCGTTATAATTTTAATCATATTGTGGTTTTCTGTCCAACACTTAAATGGAACAAAGCATATCATGATAGAAGGTTTATATGGACAGATGATGACATATATTTTGTTGATCCCAGCAATAAACTGAGTGAGTGTTTTAGAACAGTTTTATAGACTGTTTGAAGGAACGCAGACACTATTTATTATAGATGACTGTTCGGCCCGAAAGAGACATAGTTAAAAAGAGAAACACTTTGTCAAAACTAGCTTTCAGCGGAAGACATGCTCGGATAAGTGTGTGGATTTTATGCCAGAAATATAACTCAGTTTTAAAAGACTTTAGAGAACAGTTAAAGACTGTAGTGTTATTTCACATGAAAGACAGAGACTCATTTGAAGAATGTTTGCGCGAAAATGAGTTATTGAAAACGATCACGAAAACATAGGATTAAACAAAAACTAAAATCTGAAAAGTTTAGTAAATTAGTATTAAAAAACGGATAACCCTGCACAGTATGTTTGTTTGTAGATAATCGTTATTTTTTGGGTATTGAGTCTTACTTGGCAGAGAACAGGAAAACCTTTATTCTGGCTCACTTTCGCCCGAAAACTGGTTGAGGGCGAAAGTGAGCCAGAATGAAGGTTTCCTGTTCTCTAAGAGTACAAAGAAAAGCAACAAAGCTTGTAAAGAATAACAAAATCTTCCTATGAAGGTAGGTTAAAAGCTTTTGGACTGCCTACTCTAAAAACAAGACGAGTGAGGGGCGATTTGATCCAAGTCTATAAAATATTTAATTGTGTTGACAGTATTCCTATTTCAGAATTTTTTTTACTGCATAGAGTTGATACTACCAGAAATAGTGTGGAAAAAATTATCATGAATATTGTCGCACTAACCTAAGGAAATTTTCTTTCAGTAACAGTAACAAATCTTTGGAATAGATTAACCTCTAACATTAAACGTGCACAAAATACTAACCTTTTTCAAAAGCTCTATGATTTATAGTGTACTATTGAAGACTATTTATTTTGACTATGATCAATAAAGACTCGAGAGAGTTAAAGACCTGACCGTACAAAGACGAGATAACACGTAGAAGGGACATGTAAAGCCAGTTCTGGCTAAATCTGCAAAAACAATTGTCCCTATGAACCTGAACCACCCCACCCATCTCCACATTAGGTTGGAATTTTAAAACCTGAATGATGGGATTGAGCATGGGTAGGTTTGTTTCAGTTTTGCATTTGAAAAATTTATTTTCACTCCTTTTTTCACCGTCAAAGTCTGAATTTCATACAAAAGATAGGGGGTTTCGAATGAGTATCCCTCCTTTCGCTGCCGCATTCTGTTCAAATCATTTTCTTTGCCTCCATATTCAGGTGGGAATTTCCAACCTAATTATGGAAACGAGCATGGGTGAATAATTTATTTTGCATTTGCAAAGTTGAGTTAACCTCGTTTTCGTTTGCAGTCATACCTGAAATCTCATACCAAAACAAAGGGGTTGGAAAAGCATTCCTTTCTTTTTTTTTTACTTGCCCCATCCCCTCCAGTTTAATTCGCTCTTTCCTCCACAGGAGAAGTTTAAAATAAAAGTCCTTTCTATTTCAGCTCCCCCCCCCCCCCCAATCCTCGGAGGCCCCAAATGCCCCTTCCACACACACCACCACACACACACCGCCACCACCACCACCACCTGTTCCAACTCTTTCTTGCTTATCACCCGCACCCCATCCTAAACACAAATAAACAACTGCATAGTCGTTACCAAAAGAAACGAAACTATCATCGCATCTTCCATGTACATTAAGGCAAAAGCTTGATAAATCTTTAGGCCGAATTATCGATATGATCGGTTATATGTTAAGCTTAATCTCAATTCGGGGTAGCAGGATTTTATAACGGGGAAAACTGTTCACGTGAGACGGAAAGAAATGAGTTAAGGCGACTGCTGTGTACATTTTAAGATCGGTATCGCCGTTGTGCATCTTCATTTGGAAGAAATACGTTCATTAGCCCTCGCCAAAGGGGTCGTCCAGTGAGGTTTCCACGCTATCAGCATGTCGTACCATTGTATGAGACTCGATCCTGAGAGCGTTGCATGTATGTTGACTTTGTCAGATGCCCAGTAACTTGGCTCCCTTCATTTAGAATTACCGAATTTAGTCGGCCAGAGATGGCATTGCAGTCCTGACCAGTTGCTGAAAATCCCAAAGAGGTGTGTGTGTGCGTGTGCGTGTGTGTACGTGTGTGTGTACGTACGTACGCGCTGGCGCACGTGCGCGCGTATTTCTACCATTGTATTTGTCCCATGCATATATCCTTGATCGACCTGTGAGAAACTGCGTCATATGGAAGATAGAGGGTAAACCACACGTTTATGCCCCCTGCCCCCCCCCCCCCCCCCCCCCTCCACCACTCTCGCACACGCACACACACACGCGCACACATACGCACATGCACACACACACGCGCGCACGCACACACACACACACACACACACACACACTCTCACACACACACACACACACACACACACACACACACACACACACACACACACACACGCGCGCGCGCGCGCTTGCCTTCAGATATAATTTTTCTATGCAGTCATTTTGTTCCTCGTTAAATTGATTGGAAAACGCCCTAAATGTTCCATAAATGCCAAATAAACACGCACGTTGGCAGTTTACTGATATTAAAAACAGACGGGGAAAAAAGAAGCGATGTGTTGATGGGAAGATGCACAGTGGGGTTTTGAACTGTGGTCCCGAAACGTCCTGTTTGCACAGTTCACAACCGTCGTCACCGCTGATGTGGCTGCGCTGCTGCTTTTTCACAACACGCTCTTAAGTGTGTGTGTGTGTGTGTGTGTGTGTGTGTGTGTGTGTGTGTGTGTTTGTGTGTGTGTAAGACATTTCATATTCACTTCCTTCTCATCCTTTTTCTCGGAAGTGTTTGCCAGTCTTTTACGGAGGGATTTGCCAGCATTTGTCTCCCCCCCCCCCCCTCCCAACGAGTAGTAGATTAATATCAGGTCCGGATGAGTAGCAGGAGAAGAGAGGAGGCTTCTAAATGGGGCCTGGGGATCCCTCCCAAGTGTTGGGGGGGAGGGGAGGTGTGTGTGTTATGGGGAGGGATCTTGGCAATGTTCTCACCAGCCCAAAAGGATTGCAATGGGCTCCTGGGAGCTGGTTCCGGGCAACCCCCTCCCTTGCCTCCCCATCAAGCCTTGAATTCTCTCTCTCTCTCTCTCTCTCTCCTCTCTCTCTCTCTCTCTCTCTCTCGTAATTATCTGAGTTGGGAGAGAGGTGCGACTAAAGTGGGGATTAAAGAATGGAAAGAGGGCAAACATATCGCATGGTTGCCAATAGACTGAGTTGGATATTTACATTAGATATCTCTGCTCATGTCCAAGGGAATTTGTAAAGAACCTTTGTGAATTATTACATTAATTGCAAGCCACCAACAGCCACGTTCGAAACAAGCATTACTATCTTCCCTTGTTCAGAATCCTCTTTATATATACTGACTTCCATAAAAAACGCGAAAATTTGAAAGGCTATTTTTCGGGTGAAAAGGGGTGAATATACAATATTGAACCATTGTGGCAAGTTGTTTGGGTCCAAGACTCTCGTGCAGTGAAAACATTGTGTGAGCAACACATCATCACCGGCATTGGAGGGTCAACAAAAATGGCAAACTGGTTGCTGCATGTGAGGCATGTGCACACCATGCAGAGCAAAGTTAACCAGCGATAAGTACGCAGGCATGCAGCCTTTATAAAGCCGCGCTACAAGGTTCAGGTAACGACTTGCCGTCTGAGCGCTACAGAGATGCCAAGACTACGAGCAGAGGAACGCAATCGTGCCCTAGGCCGTCCTTGGGTCACCACACCAAGAGAGGATCGCCATCTTGTTCGAACCCATCTGTGGACAGGCGGCAAACGGCCGCTAACACTGCTCGACAGGTGCCTAGGAATCTCCAGCAACGAATCGGCCTCAACACTATGCGGCGGCATCTTCAGGAGAACGGGCTGGCATGTGGGCGTCCTCACAAAGGTCCGGTGCTGACACCAAGACGCTGGCAGGACAGGCTGCAGTGGGCACAAGCCCGAATCAACTGGCGCAGGCAGCAGTGGGGACGCATACTTTTCTCAGATGAGAGCCGTTTTTGTATTGACATGGCTGACCGTCGTGTCAGATTATGGCGTCGACCTGGTGAACGCTATGCCGACTCCTGTGTGGTAGAGCGGAACCCCTGGGGAGGCCCGAACGTTATGATATGGGGTGCAATTGGCATTAACCACGCCATAGGACCAGTCATCTTTCAGAACATTGGTCCTGGTCGCGGACAGGGTGTCAATGCACAGCGCTACATTCACCAGGTGCTCAGGCCCCATGTCGATCCTTTTTTTGCGCAACACCCAAATTGGACATTCCAACAGAACAATGCAAGACCACACACCGCCAGGGCCACCCAACAATTTCTTCAGCATAACGTCAATGTGCTGCCCTGGCCAGCCCTCAGTCCCGATTTAAACCCAATAGAACATTTTTGGGATGAAGTTGGCAGACGGTTGGACCTCCTGCGTCCACGACCAGCAACAGCGGCTCAACTTCACCAGGCCATCGTCCATGTGTGGGCTGGTGTGCCAAGGGGACGCATCAACCACCTGGTCCACTCAATGAGCCGCAGGTGTCAAGCAGTTATCAACGCAAATGGTGGCCACACACGGTATTAGGACTTCAAGCTGGTTTGTCACGTGACCTTGGATTTTCCACACAAAAGACATATTGCTGATGACATTTTCACACATTACTGGTGTAATGAATCAAATCGCGTTGAATTCTCGCTTCCACTCTGTACAATTGTGACCAATAAAATTCACTTCCAACCTTCAGCTTGTTTTGTTTTCGCGTTTTTTATGGAAGTCAGTATAGTAACCAGTTCCTCATTTCTGGCCATTGTCAGCTTTTTGTATGGTATAATGTCTTGTTTCCACAAGGTTTAGTAATTTTTAGTATCGGTTTAGTCTCTTTTGCACGGGTATCCCATACTTTCATCAGGGTTAGGATCCTTTGAATATGGTACAGTCTCCTTTTGTAAGATGTGTATGGCCCCCTCTCGCATGATTTAAAGTCACTTTTACATAGGTTTAATTTTCTTCCTCAGGGTTTACAGTCCTTTTCTTTCATAAGATTCGTTCTCCTCAGATCTTGATGGGGGATTAGTGAACCCTCTTGTTTTCATTGGCAGAATCTTCTTTCAAAACGACAGTCCTCTGTTCATACGATTAATGTCCTTTCTGCAGCTGAGCCTTTAGTCGCATCGTTTATAACAGTCTCTTCCTGTGGTTTTCTGTCTTGTTTCAAGAGCCGTGGTGTGCACCGTGTTTGTGTGCTTTGTGTGGTGTGTTTAGAACTCGGACTTTTGTGTCTGCTTAACACGATTTGACTGATTTTAGCGACTTCTTTATCATCGGTTTCATCCACGTCTTTGTGTTTGTCAGATCATAGGGCGGGCCACTCTCCGGGGATCCCCACCAGACCACCAGAGGACCATTGCATTGCTGTGTTCTCCAGCCACGCCCCTCGCCACTACCATAGATGTGCACATGCGTAGGTATGTTGACGTGCGCGTGCCCACACTAACATAGACGCAGTTTCATACAGGCACATGCATGCATACACTCAGAGTGCGCCCTCACACTCAAATACGCACTAAAGAGCATGCGGTTGTGGATGTGGGCACATACATACACGCATATACTATAGGCTTTCTCTCTCTCTCTCTCTCTCTCTCTCTCTCTCTCTCTCTCTCTCTCTCTCTCTCTCTCTCTCTCTCTCTCTCTCCCACACACGTATGCACACACACACACACACACGCGCACACACACACAAAGTTATGCGGTCATACTCAAACACTGTCTCAATCCATGCAGAAAACCAGTGTGGGCGGAATGCATTACAAAGCCACCACTTTGTCAATGGGGATAGCACAAAGCTTCATGCAACTCCCATTTCACGTGTTGTAAATCAAATTATCAGATGGCAAGAGAACGTCTCAAAAACGTTGGATTGCCTTAGCTGAATTGAGTGTGAGAATTGTTTTTCCTGGGTACAGTCCAACAATGAAAGGTGGTATTGATTTCTCAACAGAGAAAAGGATCTGCTCCAACGGCCAGAG
This sequence comes from Conus ventricosus, assembly GCA_018398815.1. Classification (NCBI taxonomy): domain Eukaryota; kingdom Metazoa; phylum Mollusca; class Gastropoda; order Neogastropoda; family Conidae; genus Conus; species Conus ventricosus. The sequence goes on from CM031627.1 coordinate 50,005,357, forward strand.
ACAACGGAAATCTACCCCAGCAGCCACAGAAAACAGAGGGGTGTCGAGAGCCTGGGACATGTTTTCACAACAAGGGGAGTACTGACACTGTTCTTCAGATTCCATGTTCTTTGTTTCATGTCCTCCATCCTCCTGTCCTTCCAGTAGTGTCTCATATATTACACCTCAGTATTTTGCCACTGGTTTTTGTCTTAGTTTTCTTTTTCTTCTGTGGAATTTGGTGTCTTTTTGTATTTAATTTTTCAATTATATGTCATTTTCCTTCAGGATTTTACTGTTATCTTCATTACAGGGCTTAGTGTCATCTCCTCCAAGCTCATTGTCCCTTTTATTGGCAGATTTAGTGTCATTCGCAAGTTTATGAGTCTTCATTATAGTGTTATTGTTTCCTCTTTCCAAGAATTTAATGTCATTTTCTTTCCCAGGCTAAAGAGTCCTGTCTGATCAATGTAGCCTGTTTTTGCATGTAGGTTTCCTTTGGATAAAACGATTGTTTTTAAAAATGTGAGAATGAGATCCCTCAGAGGCCGAGCTGCTGACGAAGTCTTGATCCTTTTCTGTAATATTTTGTTTCTACTGTGTATTGGTACTTTCAGATTGTCCTGTAACCCATTAAACGTCTGACGCAGTAATGGTCAACATCAGCAATTTTGAGTAGGGTTTCAAACCCTTAGTTTACAGGATTGAGCATTCTCTTTTCTTAGAATGTGATATCCTGGTAATGCGTGTGCTGCTCTCACAGAGTTGTTTACTTTCATTAGGTTGACTGTCCTCTTTCCATAGGGTTTAGCGTCCTCTTTCCTGACTGTTCAGCGTCCAGTTCTTTCAAAGGGGTTTGTCTCCCCTTTGGATTACTGCCCAGTCATTGGGCTTAGGGACTTCTTCCTATATAAGATTTAGCGCCCTCCTTTCACTGGGTTCAGTACCTTTTTACGTAAACTTTAGTGGCTTCCTTTCATATCGTCTTGTTCTGCCACACTGTTTTGTTAGCTGTCATAGCTTTAGTGTTTTCTTCCACAACTTGTCCTCTTTTCTCAAAGGATTCAGCGCTTTAATCCTCTAAGGCATCACTGACCTGTAGCTTTCAGGGTCCTTGTAACATAGAACTAATCTAATCCTGTTATGGGGTTAGTATTACCATCGTTCAAAAGGATTACTGTCTTCATTTCATACATTCATGTCCACCATTTCTTCCAGAGTTGATTTCTCACATTGCAGGGCTTGGTCTTATCACAAGATTAGGAGTGTTCTTTGTCCAGCTGCTCTAGTTTCTTACGTCAGTGTGCTGTGGAACAAGGATACAAAAACGGGGTACCAGAGGGAATACTTTTCGGGAAAGGTATGAAAGACTGACTCCAGCTATGTAGCAGGCCTCATAAATCAAGAATATGGAACATGGACGCATGTTTTCAGATCTTTTGGGGCTGAGCTGCAAAGGTCTTGGGGAAGTCTTTAAACCTGTTCCTGAAATATTCCCTAGTGATCACCTGGTACCTCCTGATCCGGGTGTCCTTTGATCGACAGAACACACGATATGGTCATTACCGTAACAACGTGGATTCTTTCATAGATTGTACTCGTCTTTGGTCATAGAATCTAGTTTCACTGTCAATTAGTGTACGCTCTGAGGTTGTGCATCCTCTTGTGTAGTGTACTTTCATAGGACTGTCTTTGTAGATGGCTTGTACCTACCTTCCAGAGGGTTAGTTTCCTCTTCACTAGAATTACTGTCTTCTTTCATTGTTTAGCTTCCTCTTTACCTGTTAACTGGCGTCCTCTTTTCTGGTCTTTGTCAGCTTGTATGGTATAACGTATTGTTTCCACAGGGTATAGTAATCTTTAGTATCGGTTGAGTCTCTTTTCACAGGAGTCCCTTGTTTTCATCAGGAATAGGTCCTTGTTTGAATGTGATGTAGCCTTTTGTAAGAGGTTTATGACCCCCCACCTTAACTTTCACTTTCACATAGGTTATAGCACTTTTCTTTGATAGGACGTACAGTCTTCTGTCATAAGATTTTTTTCTCCTCTGGTCGTATTGGAATTGGTGACCCTCTTGTAATATTTGGCAAAATCTTTCAAAACGACTGTCCTCTCTTCATATGATTAATTTGTCCTTTCTGTAGCTAAGGTTTGAGTCGCATTGTTCATAATAATCTTTGTCTATGGGTTTGTCTTATTTCAATAGCAATAGTGCAAGCCATGTTTTGTGTGTGTTTAGAGCTCAGTCTTGTGTGTGTACTTGACACGATTTCTTGACTACTGATATTCAGTGACTTATAAGAGTTTCATCCAAGTCTCTGTCAGATCATAGGCCACTCTGGAGATCCCTACCAGAGGACCATTGCATTTGCTCTATTCTCTAGCCACGCCCCTTGCCACTACCGTCAATGTGCATGTGCATATGCAAGTGGACGCGCATGCGCCCACACCAACATAGACGCAATTTTATACAGGGACATGCACGCATACATTCAAAGAGCACCCTCACACTTACACACTTAAGAACATGCGGTTGTGCATGTGGGCAAATACGTACACGTATACACATTCTCTCTCTCTCTCTTTATCTCTCTCTCTCTCTCTCTCTCTCTCTCCCTCTCTCTCCTCTCTCTCTCTCCCTCTCTCTCTCTCTCACGCACACAAACACGCGCAGCCAGTATGCGCTCATACTCGAACTGTCTCAATCAAGCCAACGTGGGAGGAATGCATTTCAAAGCCACCACTTTGTCGATGGGGATAGCACAAAGATTTCATGCAGCTCCCATATCACGTGTTGTAAATCATTATTTTCAGATGGCAAGAGAACGCCTGAAAAACGTTGAACTGCCTTAGATGAATTGTGTGTGACATTAAAGGCGGTCATGCTTTCTCATCAACAGAGATAAGGATCTGCTCCATTGATGGCCAGAGACGACGGAAATCTACCTCAGCAGCCACAAAAGCGGAGAGGGGTGTCAAAAACCTGGGACGTGTTTTCACAAGGGGAGTGCTGACACTGTTGTTCTTCAGATGCCATTTTCTTTGTTTCATGTTTTCCATCCTCCTGTCCTCCTTCCAGTAGTGTCTCCCATACATCACACCCCAGTGTTGTGCCACAGGGTTAGCATCTTAGTTTCTTGTTCTTCTGTTGAACTTGGGGTTTCTTCTTCAAAAGTTGCTTTCTTTAATGAATGTCAGTTTTCTTTCAGGATTTACTGTTATCTTCATTACAGGACTTTGCGTCATCTCTTCCACGGTCATTGTCCCTTTCATCGGCAGTTTTAGAGTCCTCAAGTTTATGTATGTTCATTGTGTTTTTCTTCCTCTTTCCAAGGATTTAATGTCCTTTCCTTCCCCTGGCTAAAGAGTGCATGAACGTTTTTGTACATCAGTAAACTCTGGAACAAGAACGAAATATGAACCTTGGGTATTGGATCCCTCAGAGACGGAGCTGCTGATGAAGTCCTTTTCTCAATTTTTGTTTCTAGTTTGCATTGGTACCTTCAGATCTTAGTTTCCTGTAACCAGTGAAACGTCTGACGTGGTAATAAACATCGGAATTTTTCTATAGGGTTTGATACTCTTAGTGTACAGGATTGAGCGTTCCCTTTTCTTGGAATTTGATCTTGTCATTGTACATATAGTGTGCTGCTATCATATAGTTGGTTACTTAAAATTATAAGGTTGACTGTCCTCTGTTCATAGGCTTTAGCGTCCTCTTTCCATCGTGTTCAGCGTCCAGTTCTTTCAAAGGGATTTGTCTCATTGCATTTCTGTCCTGTCATAGGGTTTAATGGCTTCTTCCTAGATGAGATTTAGAGCCCTCCTTTCATTGGATTTAGTACCTTTATAGGTGTCACGGTCAAAAATAGAACAACCAAGTCGTGGTCCAGGTTGTTTGGACATAAGCTCTAACTCAAATATTCTGGGCGCCACGTAGACGGGCCCATGGTTCGGATCCAGCCAATTAAGCATAGGGCAGAGGCTCCACAGAGATGGTCTGTCCGGCCAGACGGACTAAGCAGCTTTGACCGACGCCTCGATGTCTAGCGAGACGAGTCGTAGCGCCTGGCTCAGGCTCATCTAGCCAATTTGTGGAACCAGCGCCATTGTTAGTCGGACGTCGCAGGTTAAAGCAGGAAAGGGAGAGGGAGAAGGTAGTGTGTGGTGGGGGCGAAATCTAGCTAATCAATTAAATGACCAATTGACCACCACAGAGAGTGAGGCGTGTAGGCGTGACTGTCATGATTTGAATATCCAATGGAATTAGAGGGAGATAACTTCGGGTTCGAGGTGGTAAAAATACTGACCAATGGTACTCGCCCTTGGACAGATGAGTTTCAAGATAAGATAGGGATGCGAGAGTGGAGGGGGAGAAAGAACGAGAGGAGAACGAACAGAGAGACAGAGAGAGGTCTGAGTGTAATCTCTGAGGAGAGAAAAGCAGAGATGAGGGGAGGAGAGAAGAGAACCAAGTTGAGAGATTAGCATGAGTTTAGTCTGCAGAGGAAGGACTGAGGAGAGATGTGGAGAGAGAGAGTTGCTAACTAATGAAGAGGAAAAGAAAGAAAGGAAAAAAAAAAAGAAAAGCAACCATGTCCATTTGATAAGAGCAGACTAGAAGAGAGAGAGAGACAGTGCAATGCGTTAATGCAGGAAGAAAAGAAAGAACAGATCGATGTTGATAGTCACTGTTCTATCTTAACCGGGGTTCGACCTCATACTTGGCCCGCGCCACTTTCATCGGCAGTCCAACCTGACCAACACCAGCGGTCTGACCTGACCAGTGCCAGCAGTCCAGCCTGACCGATGCCAGCAGTCTAACTTGACCGGTGCCAGCAGTTGTGTCGTGTTGTGAAAGTGACAGCGAAAAGAAAAAAAAAGGGAAAAGAAAAAGACAGTGATTCGTGAATAGTTAAGATCACCTGGCCCGGTAAAGTAGAAATTATTTATACCCGGGTTAGTCAATGATTTAGATAAATGATTTTGTGAAGTTCAGGAAAGAGAGAATGTTTTATTTTGTTTGATTCCCTTTTGCATTGATGTTTCTTTCTATGATCATGTGTAGTAAAGTTAGACTTTACTAGTGGTTTGATGTGACGAATGCATGATATATGAATGAGATTGTAAGCAAGCTGTGAGTGTGTTTGGCTGTGCGCTAGTCCTTCCTCCATCGGCATCACCCGAGGTTGACAATTTATTGGCGAGCTTGCCAGGATATTCTGGCCCATTTATTATAATTGTTCACTTCTCAGAGAGGAAGCTGGTGGGATTCAAGTATTGTAATCCTAAGACAAGGGTTGTCTTACTGTATGTTCCCAAGATAGTTAAATACTAGGCTTGGCATTGCTTCCAAGATAGTTAATACTAGGCTTGGCATTTCAGCCCCAGAGTACTCATTTCGCACAGATTGCCTATAATTCGCTCTCATAGTTGGGTCAGGCGCTGGCGTCTTATAAAAACTAACTACGTTGTCCCAAGCTAATATTATCATTCATAGGATTGTGCTATTACGTCACGCGTGTCGGTAACCACCAGTTTGGCTGTCGTAGTTATAAAATCTTGTTAAAAAAAAAAAAAAAAAAAAAAAAAAGAGATATAATGCCGGAAGAAAAGAACACCCCTATTGAACAACTTGTGAGCGTCGCTCGTGATCTAGGTTACTCAGGAGATGAGTTGCGTGCATTCGTTGAAAACCAACAGAAGATGGAAAGCGATGAGCGAGCAGAAAGACGCCGGGTCGCAGTAGAGAAAGAAGAAACGGAAAGATTAAGGATTCAGGCTAATCAGGAAGCGCAGGAAACGGAAAGAATAAGGGAAACGCAGGAAACAAAGATTAAAAGCTAGGAAACACAGGAAACAGAAAGAATAAAGCAGGAGACAGAAAGATTAAAGGTTCAATTAGAGTTAGAGAAAGTGAGGATACAAAGGGAGACCACCGAGGATGGGAGTTCAGTTTCCAGTGACTCTGTGCGCAGCTATGCCCCCCGACCCAAGTTGCCAAAATTCTCGGAAGGGACCGATTCGATTGACGCATACATCAGTCGTTTCGAAACGTTTGCGACCAGTCAGGGTTGGCCTCCAGAAGAGTGGGCAGTCATTTTGTCGGCGTTACTGACGGGTAAGGCATTACAAATTTTCACTGCGTTACCAGCAGAACAACAGTCTGATTTCGGGGCTGTGAAGGAATCGTTGATGAAAGGATTTGACCTCACAGAGGAAGGATTCAGAAAGAAATTTCGTTCAGCTAGATTGCAAGCAGGGGAAACGTACACTCAGTTTGGTGCACGTCTAGATCACTATTTTGAGAAATGGTTAGAGTTGAGTGGTACGAAGGAGTTCGCTGAATTGAAAGAGCTAGTTATGAAGGAACAGATTTTGTCAGGTTGCGGCCCTGAGTTAACCATACATTTGAGAGACAGCCAGAGACAGCAGGAGAGTTGTTGAAGTTCGCAGAGGTGTATAGAGGCACGTTTGGGCACTAAGGTGCAGGAGAAACAGGTGCTAGGCACAGGTGAGAAGAGTGCAAGGAGACCAGGGGAGTTTTCTGCAAAGTCTGCAAACCCAGTGGTGGGGCAGAAGGAAGGGAAAAGGGACATTAGGTGTTTCATTTGTCACAAGAAGGGACATGTGGCAAGGGACTGTCGCATGAGGTTCCAGAAGGCAGCAGCCTTGCAAGAGGTGGATAATGGTCGTCAAGGGAAACGACCTGCAGTGGAACCAAAGGGGATTCAGTCTGAAGAGGGTGGAGTGCAGCCTATGGCTAGCACTGGACAGCAGTCAGTGTCAGGGATGGAGGGCACTAGGCTAAGTGGTTCGTTACCAGTGGAAGAAGGGTGGATTGGCCAGCAGAGGGTGAAAGTGTTACGAGACACTGGTTGTTCATGCGGGGGTAGTACGAACAACGCTGGTCGAGAAAGGGATTTGACAGGGCAAATCCAGACCTGTACTCTAATCGATGGCACGTGAGGGAGTTTCCAGTTGCTAAGATAGAAGTACGTACCCCTTACTTCTCAGGCGAGTTGTCTGCGTTGGTGATGGAGAAACCCCTTCATGATGTGATCATCGGAAATATTCAAGGGGCAAGGGATCCAGGGGATCCTGAGTTGTTGACTGCTACAGGGGCAGCAGTTCAAACACGGAGCAAGGAGGAAAAGGGTGATAAACCGTTAGTCGTTCCAGGAAGGAAGTCGGGCATAGACGTGTCGCCTGATGAGTTTAGGGCAGCACAGGAACAAGACCCTTCGCTCGTGAAGTCTTGGGAGTTGGCAAGAGGTGGAGAGAAACAGGTTAGAGGAGGTGAGACAGAATTTCTTGTGAAAGGCGGGCTGTTGTACCGAGTGTTCACCAAGGGGAAGACAGGTAAGGTGACCACTCAGAGGTACCAGCAGGTTATCGTGACACTGTCATGTCAGTGGGTCACGAGTCGCTCATGGTGGGTCATCTCGGCACCAGCAAAACAGCTGACCGAATCTTTGATGACTTTCATTGGCCGGGAGCAATGGCAGACATCAAGCGTTTCTGCATGTCATGTGACGTGTGTCAAAGGTCAGCCACAAGAGGGGTGAAGAGGAAGGCGCCTCTTAAACATCCCCCTTTAATTGACACACCATTCAGGAGGGTGGCTGTTGATCTGATTGGCCCAATCGCGCCCTGTTCCAAAGGTGGGCACAGGTATGAGACATGCAAGTTTGCAAGGGAAGGTTTGCAGGAGGCTAGGTCGTTCAGAAGAAGCAATATGACAGGAAGGTGAGGAAGCAATCCCTCAAGGTGGGAGATCAAGTCCTGGTACTGCTTCCCACGGGTCACAACAAGCTGCTGATGCATTGGAAAGGACCATTCACCATCACTGAAAAGGTCGGTCGGGATTACCGAATTGATGTGAATGGGAAACTAAAACTTTTCCATGCGAATTTTCTCCGCAAATATATTCAGCGTTTGACTCAGCACATAGGCGCAGCAGCAATCATTGATGAGGTGAAAGAGACCCAGCAGAAGGGGAGATTTTGTTGCCTAAGTTTCCAGAAGAGTCATACAGGGATGTGTCACTGTATGAAGGGCTAGACAGTAGGAGTTCCTAGGTTTTGTTGTCGGAGGGGACACAAAGCAGCCGGAAGAGGAAAGGTGGAGAAGGTGATGAATTCAGAGAGACCAAAGACCAAAACAGAAGTCAGGAGTCTGCTAGGTTTTATTGGGTTCTACAGGGAGTTTGTTCCAAATTTCGCAGCAATCACGAGTCCTCTCAGTGATTTGGTCAAGGCAGGGAAACCGGCAGTGGTCGAGTGGTCAGACGCTGCAGAGCAAGCACTGCAGACGGTGTTGGAAAGACTAGGTTCCCGTCCCATCTTGAAGCTACCAGATATGTCCAAACCATTTTTGTTGCGGACAGATGCATCAGGTGGTGGGATAGGTGCAGTATTGTTGCAGGAGCATGAAGGAGTCGAGTTCCCTGTGAGGTATGCTAGCAGGAAGTTGACAAAGTGTGAAGAAGGGTACGCAACTGTAGAGGAGGAGTGTTTAGCTGTCGTGTGGGCCGTGCAGAAATTCCACAAATACTTGTATGGGAAAGAGTTCGTGATAGAGACTGATCATCAACCACTCAAATTCCTGCAGGAGGCGCAGCTGAAAAACAGCAGGGTGCTGCGTTGGGCAATGGCACTGCAGCCCTACAGGTACCGAGTGCAGTACATTCCCTGTCGACAGAATGTCGGAGCTGACTATTAAGCCGTGTAGTCTAGCAAGCTGCAACCCAGAGGAAGTCAGTCATATCCGGGGTGCTTTGTTGATAACATGTGTTGATTACAGTTATGTTGATTGGATATGGGTTCATCCCCAGTTGGCTATGGTTCATATTTTTGTGTGAGACTTGTTCATGTTTTCTTTGTGAGACTTGTTCATGTGAATGTAGTTATGCTTGGAGCATACAGTCGCTTGTGTAGTGATGCATTATTTGCAATAAGTGAGGATGGAGATTCCTCAGTGAAGTGTCATGGATCGTGATCATATTATATTGTGCTTCTCATAAGAATTGTGAAGAGAAGATATGCAAATCCGCAGGTAGGGGGATTGCATAGGTGCGCACAGAGGTCGTTATAAAATGAATTGAAATAACGCAAGAGCGCACGTCAATGATAACTCATTGGAGTGGTATTCACTAATGATATATTTTATAATTTATAAACCGTTGGTTGTAAAGTATTTTTTTTTAAACTTTGCACGTGTAGCTGTGTGTCAGAAAATTCGGTTGTTTTTTTTTGTACCGTGGTTTTGAGACGATGCGGTGCATAGTCTTTTGCAAGGGGGAAATTGTCACGGTCAAAAATAGAACAACCAAGTCGTGGTCCAGGTTGTTTGGACATAAGCTCTAACTCAAATATTCTGGGCGCCACGTAGACGGGCCCATGGTTTGGATCCAGCCAATTAAGCATAGGGGAGAGGCTCCACAGAGACGGTCTGTCCGGCCAGACGGACTAAGCAGCTTTGACCGACGCCTCGATGTCTAGCGAGACGAGTCGTAGCGCCTGGCTCAGGCTCATCTAGCCAATTTGTGGAACCAGCGCCATTGTTAGTCGGACGTCGCAGGTTAAAGCAGGAGAGGGAGAAGGGAGGTGTGGTGGGGGCGAAATCTAGCTAATCAATTAAATGACCAATTGACCACCACAGAGAGTGAGGCGTGTAGGCGTGACTGTCATGATTTGAATATCCAATGGAATTAGAGGGAGATAACTTCGGGTTCGAGGTGGTAAAAATACTGACCAATGGTACTCGCCCTTGGACAGATGAGTTTCAAGATAAGATAGGGATGCGAGAGTGGAGGGGGAGAAAGGAGAACGAGAGGAGAACGAACAGAGACAGAGAGAGAGGTCTGAGTGTAATCTCTGAGGAGAGAAAAGCAGAGAGATGAGGGGAGGAAGAAGAGAACCAAGTTGAGAGTTAGCATGAGATAGTCTGCAGAGGAAGGACTGAGGAGAGATGTGGAGAGAGAGAGTTGCTAACTAATGAAGAGGAAAGAAAGAAAAGAAAAAAGAAAAGAAAAGCAACCATGTCCATTTGATAAGAGCAGACTAGAAGAGAGAGAGAGACAGTGCAATGCGTTAATGCAGGAAGAAAGAAAGAACAGATCGATGTTGATAGTCACTGTTCTATCTTAACCGGGTTCGACCTCATACTTGGCCAGCGCCACTTTCATCGGCAGTCCAACCTGACCAACGCCAGCGGTCTGACCTGACCAGTGCCAGCAGTCCAGCCTGACCAATGCCAGCAGTCTAACTTGACCGGTGCCAGCAGTTGTGTCGTGTTGTGAAAGTGACGGTGAAAAGAAAAAAAAAGGGAAAAGAAAAAGACAGTGATTCGTGAATAGTTAAGATCACCTGGCCAGGTAAAGTAGAAATCTATTTATACCCGGGTTAGTCAATGATGTTTTAGATAAATGATTTTGTGAAGTTCAGGAAAGAGAGAATGTTTTATTTTGTTTGATTCCATATGCATTGATGTTTCTTTCTATGATCATGTGTAGTAAAGTTATAGACTTTACTAGTGGTTTGATGTGACGAATGCATGATATATGAATGAGATTGTAAGCAAGCTGTGAGTGTGTTTGGGCTGTGCGCTAGTCCTTCCTCCACTGACATCACCCGAGGTTGACAATAGGTCGCATTTTGTGTCTTCCTTTCATATCGTCCTGTTCTGCCATACGGTTTTGTGTGCTTTCATAGTTTTAGTACTTCTACAAATTTAGTGTCCTCTTTTCTCAAGGATTTAGTACCTTAGTTCTATAATGGATCACTGTCCTCCTCTGTAGCCTTTAGGACCCTCATTACGCAGAACCTAAACTTCTCCTTTCATGGGGTTAGTATTACAATCGTTGAAAACGATTGCTGTCTTCATTTCATACATTCATGTCCACCGATTTTTCACCGAGCTGATTTCTCACTTTGCAGAGCTTGGTCTTGTTACACGATGAGTGTTTGTCCAGCTGCTCTAGTTTCTTACGTCAGTGTGCTGTGGAACAAGGATACAAAATCCAGGGGCACCAGAGGGAATACTTTTCGGGAAGGGTATGAAAGATTGGCTCTAGCTATGTAGCAGGCCTCATAAATCAGGGATGTGGAACATGGACGCATGTTTTCAGATCTTTTGGGGCTGAGCTGCAAAGGTGTTGAAGTCTTTAAACCTGTTCCTGAAATATTCCCTAGTGATCACCTGGTACCTCCTGATCCGGGTGTCCTTTGATCAACAGAACACACGATATGGTCATTACCGTAAAAATGTAGATCATGTCATAGATTGTACTCGTCTTTGGTCATAGAATCTAGTTTCACTATCAATTAGTGTACACTCTCTTGAGGTTTTGCATCCTCTTGTGTAGTGTGCTTTAATAGGACTGTCTGTTTGGGTGGCTTGTATCATCCTTCCAGAGGTTTAGTTTCCTCTTCTCACTAGAATTGCTGTCTTTCATTGTTCAGCGTCCTCCTTACCTGGTAACTAGCGTCCTCTTTTCTGATCATTGTCAGCTTTTTGTATGGTATAATGTCTTGTTTTCACAGGGTTTAGTAATCTATAGTATCGGTTGAGTCTTGTCACAGGAGTCCCTTACTTTCATCAGGAATAGGTACTTTGAATATAACATAGCCGCCTTTTGTAAGGGGTTTATGACACCCCCCCCCCCCCCCCTTTGCATGGTTTACTGTCAATTTCACATAGGTTTCAGCAATTTTCTTCGGTAGGGCTTACAGTCCTTTTCTGTCATAAGATTTATTCTCCTCTGATCGTATGGGAATTAGTGACCCTTTTGTATTAATTGGTAAAATCTTTCAAATCGACTGTCTCTTCATATGATTAATGTGTCCTTTCTGTAGCTAAAGCTCTAGTCGCATGGTCTTTTTTCAATAGGAATAGTGCAAGCCATGTTTTGTGTGTTTGTTTAGAACTCGGTCTTGTGCGTGTGCTTGACACGATTTCTTGACTACTGATTTTCAGTGCCTTATCGTCAGTTTCATCTAAGTCTGTCAGATCATAGGGCTGGCCACTCTGGAGATCCCCACCAGACGACCCTTCCATTGCTCTGTTCTCCAGCCACGCCCCTCGCCACATACCGTCAACGTGCATGTGCATATGTAATTGGACGCGCATGCGTTCACACCAACATGGACGCGATTTTATACAGGGACATGCACGCATACACTCGGAGCGCCCTCACACTTGCACACTTAAGAGCACGCGGTTGTGCATGTGGGGAAATACGTACACGTATACACATTCTCTCTCTCTCTTTCTCGCGCGCGCGCGCGCACAGACACACACACAACACACACAAAACACACACGCACACGCACACACACACACACACACACACACACACACACACACACACACACACACACACACAGAGTCAGTATGCGCTCATACTCGAACACTGACTCGATCCATACAGAAAACCAATGTGGGAGGAATGCATTACAAAGCCACCACTTTTTCAGTGCGGATAGCACAAAGCTTCATGCAGCTCCCATATCACGTGTTGTAAATCTAATATGGCAAGAGAACGCCTCAAAAACGTTGAGCTGCATTAGCTGAATTGTCACTTTTGATTTTTTCCTGCGTCCAGTCCAATCACTTAAGATGGTCATGCTTTCTCAACACAGATAACGATCTGCTCCATCGACGGCCAGAGACAACGGAAATCTACCTCGGCCGCCACAAAAGCAGAGAGGTGTCGATAACCTGGAAATGTTTTCAAAACAAGGGGAGTACCGACACTGTTCTTCAGATTTCTTTTTTTTTTCATATTCTCCATCCTCCTGTCCTTTGAGTATTGTGTCTGATATATTGCACCTTAGAATAGTGCCACTGGGTTACTGTCTTAGGTTTTTGTCCTGATGAGTTTGGCGTCTATTTTCAAATGAATCTACCATTATTTTCCTTCTGGATTTACCGTTATCTAAATTACAAGATTTGGGTGTCATCTTCTCCAAGCTCGTTGTCCCTTTCATTGGCAGTGTTAGTGTCATTTGTAAGTTTATGAGTCTTCATTGTAGTGGTTTTTCTCTTTTCAAGGATTTAATGTCCTTTTCTTCCCCAGGCTGAAGAGTCCTGTCTGATCAATGTAGCTCCTTTTTGTGTATCAGTATCCTCTGGAACAAGAATTTTGAAAAACGTGGGTATCGGATCACTCGGAGGCCGAGCTGCTGAGGAAGTCTTTGATCCTTTTCTGGCATTTTTTTCTTGTATGCATTGGTACCTTTTGATACGAGTATCATGTAACGGTAACCCATTGAACGTCTGATGTAGTAATGGTCGGCATCAGAATATTTCTGTTGGGTTTGATACTCTTACTTTGAAGGGTTGACTGTTCTCTGTTCTTGGAATTAATGTCTTTATCGTTGTACATAAAGTGTGCTGCTCTCACAGAGGTGGTTACTTTTATGAGGTTGACTGTCGTCTTTTCATAGGGTTTAGTGTCCAGTTTCCAACGAGTTCAGCGTCCAGATCTTTCAAAGGGATTTGTTTCCTCCTTGCATGATTGTCCTGCCATGGGTCTTAATATCTTCTCCCTAAATAGTATTAAGCGCCCTCCTTTTCACTGGATTTAGTACCTTCATTACGTAAACTTTTCTGTCTTCCTTTCATATCGTCCTGTTCTTCCACAGGGTTTTATGTGCTTCCATAGTTTTAGTATTCCCTTCTACAAATTTAGTGTCCTCTTTTTTCAAAGGATTTAGCGCCTTGGTCCTGTAAGGGAACACGGTCCTCTCCTGTAGCCTTTAGGGTGCTCGTTGCATACAACCTAATCCTCTCTTTCATGGGTTCGTATTACCATCGTTCAAAAGGATTACTGTCTTCATTTCATACATTCATATCCACCGTTTTTTCACAGAGTTGATTTTTCACTTTGCAGGGCTTGGTCTTCTCACAAGGTTAGGAGTGTTATTTGTCCAGCTGCTCTAGTTTCTTACGTCAGTGTTCTGTGGAACAAGGATGCAAAAACGGAGAGTACCAGAGGGAATACTTTTCGGGAAGGGTATGAAAGATTGACTCCAGCTATGTAGCAGGCCTCATAAATCAGGGATGTGGAACATGGACGCATGTTTTCAGATCTTTTGGGGCTGAGCTGCAAAGACCTTGAGGAAGTCTTTAACTTTGTCCCTGAAATATTCCCTAGTGATCACCTGGTACCTCCTGATCCGGTGTCCTTTGATCAACAGAACACACGATATGGTCATTACCGTAAAAATGGGGATCCTGTCATAGATTGTACTTGCTTTTATTCATAGAATCTTGTTTCACCTGTCAATTAGAGTACCCCTTCATGGGGAATAGCATCCTCTTGTGTAGTGTTCTTTAATAGGACTGTCTTTTTAGGTGGCTTATATCTTTTCACAAACTTTACTGTCATCTTTCCTCCTGCAGTGTGTTAGCAATTAGTGTCCTCTTTTCTGACCATTGTCAGCTTTTTGTATGGTGTAGTGTCTTGTTTCCACGAGGTTAGTAATCTTTAGTATTGGTCAAGTCTCTTTTGCACAGGAGTCCCTTGCTTTCATCAGGATTAGTGTCCTTGTTTGAATGTGGTATAGTCTATTTTGTAAGAGGTTTGTGGCCCCCTTTCGTATGGTTTACTCCACTTTGACACAGGTTTTAGCGTTTTTCGTCCATGGAGTTTAGTCATTTCTGACATAAAATTTATTCTCCTCTGATCATACGGGGATAAGTGAAATTTGTGTCAATTGGCAGAATCTTCTCTCAAAATGACTGTCCTCTCTTCATACGATTAATTTGTCCTTTGTACAGCTAAGGCTTCAGTTACATTGTTTATAATAGTCTCTTCCTGTGGTTTACTGTCTTGTTTCAAGAGCCGTGGTGCGCGCCGTGTGTGGTGGTGTGGTGGTGTGTGTGTGTGTGTGCGCGCGTGCGTGCGTGTGTGTGTGTATGTGTGTGTATAGAACTAAAATACTACTTTGACCGCTTGTGTGACACGATTTCCTGGCTTTTAAGTTTTAGGGACTTTTTCGTCAGATTCTAATCAGTCGTGTTTGGCAGATCACAGGGCCGGCCACTGTCCAGAAACCCCCAGCAGTCAACAGGAGACCGTTGCATTGCTCTCTTGTGGACAACTCATCTCCTCACCAAGGACATGACTATGGACAGAATATTGGTAAGTACATAGAGCTCGTCTCGGGGCTACTACAACCTTTCAGGAAGCCATTGCCAGTGGATGCAGAAGAAAAGAGGCCTTATGCACCAACCAACATTAGGAATTTCAGTGTACACTCACAATGGCAAGGGACAGAGGAGACGACGATCCGTTATTACAGAACAATGAGTCCTTGAGAGTAAAGACACTGTTAAAAACCGTTGAAGAGACGAGACTGCATGTATAAGTTTGAGAAAAAGGCTCCAGAAATTAACGGACTAAATGTCGAAAACGAAGAGCTGCTGATAGGAAAGAACCCAGCCGACCACTTTGCTAAGGTGTACGCCAATAGAAGTGATATCCACGTCAGCAAGGAAACTTTTCAGTCCAACTACAACAGAGCAGAGAAAACGAAATTAACGGAGACGAGAACAAACGAATTGAACACACAGTACACACACTGGCAGATCTCCAGCAAACACTTAAACTCGAAAACATGGAAGACACCGGGCGTGGAAACGATATCCGGACTCCTGTTGTATAGAAACTAGACAGCTGTGTGAAGAAAGCGCTGACACTGGTTTTGATGGAAAACAAGCCTGGATCCACGGGTACACAGAGGGATGTGTCATAACTGCATTAGGGTCCGGAATCCGTGTCAGATTTCCAGACATGTCTGCAAAATTAAAGGAATTTAAAACCAGAAAGAACTATTCCGATCTCAAATCATAGTACGAGGCGTTGTTGGCGGCTGTCAACATGAAAGTTGTCTTCAGATATGACGGCAGACAGGTGGTCATCTTCACAGATGCCTGGTCGTTCCTGGAAACCGTGTTGATGGACAAAGCAGAGGAGCTGAGGAGAAAGCTGCGTCAGGCCGACACAGACTGAGTGTTGCAGTAAATATTCATTTTAGGATCATAAATCATTGTGTATTAGTTGAATGAATTAATGGAATTGCAATAAAATGGGAACAGAATTTGAAGATCCGTTCGCTAAACTGAGAGCAGCAGGGCACGAGGCAGAATGCATATCCTTCAAGAGCAGAAGGCCTTGATCAAGATCACTGTTAGGGCGCAGAAGGGAATGTCCCAACATGTGGGTAGTGCAGATCAGATCGCCATCTTCAGGCTTTGCACAGGACATGCAACGCTTTGCATTCGTTTGCTCAATCTGAAGACTGCCCCTGCTTACTGCCAGTGCAGGCAGGTGGAGTGGATAACGCAGGAAGTCCTACATGGATGCCCACTCCATGCTGACCTGCGAGACACGGGGAGACGGGACTACCAGTGTGATGGCCAAAGAGAGGAAGAATCGCCCAGAACAACGGATCAGACAGGACAGCACCACTTCATACCTTAAACAGGAATGGTTTGTTCAGGAACAATCAAATTCTTACTGCGATCAAATGAATCAAAGCAGGGTAGTTTGCCACGTTGAAATCGCATCGGTTAAAAAAGAAAAAGAAAAAAAAACACGCACAGAAAATTTAATGACTGCTTGTGTTCCTTGAAGGAAGAATTGAGAGGCAGTGCGACACGTGACACAGAGGGCGAAACCCGAAATCTTGGCGATCCATCGTGACTGCTGCCATGTCGCGTCGCTATTGTTCACAGACGTTTTGAAAACCTGTTATGAATGTTCGGTGTTGATTACCGAATTCGATGCTTTTCCGTGATCTGGATTCCTCTTCACGATGGTCTTTCCTGTTATGTATCGGTCATGTTTATCTATGATTTTTGTTTATACACTCCCCCCACCCCTCCACTCCCCCCTCCCCCGTCTCCAACCCTTGTGAATGGCTTTGTAAAGCTCATCACAAACCATTCATTCATTCATTCATTCATTCTCTCTCTCGCTCTCTCTCTCTCTCTCTCTCTCTCTCTCTCTCTCTCTCTCTCTCTTTCTCTCGCACACACGCGCACGCACACGCGCGCGCACGCACGCACACGCGCGCGCACGCACGCACACGCACATACTCTTACTCGCTCAGTCACTCGCTCACACACTTGCGAAGTTGTCTTTAATTGTTAAATGACTGAGCAAACAAAATAGTTGCAAAGGCAAGCGACCGATTCGCTTATAGAAAATACCGTTTAACTATATAAAATGAGTGTTGAAGGAATACTGAACTGTGTCGGCATTGCAAGATAATTCGGAGTATTTATGTAGTTCTCACTATCCATCAAGTCAAGAATCCTGTCGGAGGGCAACGAAGAAACTTATAAAGTGTTGTTAAACTCGGTGGATCCGGAGTGCTTGCACAGATGATGCCAGTATGTTGAATGTAGAGTTATGTTTTCATCAACGGGAACAAAGGACTATCACATGAACGGCCGTGGAAAAGGAAGACCAGCGCAAGTGAATCTGGAGAATGCAGATGAAAGGAGAGTTGCAGAGTTGGTTTTTTCATTCTAAGTACCCTTTTTCTTTTCTTGTCTTGCACTTCTGGTGTAGCAATCCTATTCCTTCACAGTGACGTGTCTGTCAGATACATACCTATTTTCGTTCAACTGCTTAAAAATTCGGTGTATTTATTCACACAATGTCTTTTTCAGGTTAAGTGTCTCTTTCTCTTTACGGTTTTAGTGTGTTTCCATTGAATTAATGCCTTTTTCATTCACATGCCTATGTCACTTCTTTCTCAAAGTTTTGAGTCTTCTTTTCAAACGTATAGTTCTCTTTCATATGATACACATACTAGCTGCTCTGGCTTCCTAGGTCAGTGGTCTGTGGAACAAGGGTACAAAAAGTGGGGGGGGGGGGGGGGGGGGTTACCAGAGGGAATATTTTCCGGAAAGGTGAACTCTGGCTATGTAGCAGGTCTCATAAGCTAGGGATCTGGAACATGGACGCATGTTTTTCAGATCACTTGGAGGCTGAGCTGCAGAGCCTTTGAGGCAGTCGTTAAATCCTTTCCTGAAATATTTCCTAGTGCGCACCTGGTACCTCCTGATCCGAGTGTCCTCTGATCCATAGACAGCCTGACATGGTACCCAGAGTCAACGTGTGGGCTCTTTTGGGTTTTACCGCCCATCCCTCGTACGATTTAGACATCTTTTTCGTGTCATCTTGATTTATAGGGTTCAGTGTCCACCTCTCATATGCTTGAGACTTTTTTCTTTCTTTCAAAACAAAAACGCATCCTTCCGTGAATTTGTTGGTCTTTTCTAGTGCTTGGGCTTCATTAACGTTTACATATTTTTTCCCCAATGTTTGATGTCTTGTATTATAGCTTTCGATGCTTGTGTGTGTGTGTGCGCGCGTGTGTGCGTGCGTGCGCGCGCACAATTGTGTGTGTGCGTGTGAGCGCACCCGTGTGTGTGTGTGTGAACCTCTTTCCTAGTCTTGTATTTTTTCAACATGATTTTTTTTTATTACTTTTTTCATGGTTTAGTGACTTCTGCGGCAGAATTTCATCTGAGGCTTTGTGTTTGGCAGGTCACAGGGTTGACCACTCCCCACGCATCACTACCATTCTGCCAGAGGACCACGGCGAAACGGTGCCGGACAACCAACATCCTCACCAGGGACATGCGACTCCCTATGTTACCTGACGTGTTAACGAGTTCATCTTGGGCCTCATTAACATCATATAGAGTTTTATTTTCCCTTTCCCAAGGATTCTTGTTTTGCATCATAGGTGTCGGTGGGTGGGTGCGTGCGTGCGTATGTGTGCGTGTGAACCGCTTTTCTAGGCTTATGTTTTTCTTTTCAACATGATTTGTTTTACTTACGGTTAGCGACTTCTTCGGCAGAATTCAATCTGAGGCTTTGTGTTTGGCAGGTCCCAGGGTTGACCACCCCCCACGCATCGGTACCATTCTACCAGAGGACCACCGCGTTACGGCGTCCGGACAACCAACATCCTCGCCAGGGACATGCGACTCCTAATGTTACCTGACGTGTCAACGAGTACAACTTGGGCTTCATTAACATATAGTTTCATTTCCCAAAGTTTGTTTTGTATCATAGGTTTCGGTGGTGCGTGCGTGTGTGTGAACTTTTCTAGGCTTTTATGTTTTTCTTTTTAACATGATTTGTTTTACTTATGGTTTAGCGATTTCTTCGGCAGAATTTAATCTGAGGCTTTGTGTTAGGCAGGTCAGGTCACAGGGTTGACCACTCCCCATGCATCGCTACCATTCTACCAGAGGACTATTGGACCATCACTACCATTCTACCAGAGGACCACCACTACCATTCTACCAGAGGACCATCACTACCATTCTACAAGAGCACCATCACTACCATTCTACCAGAGGACCACAGCGTTACGCTGTACCCGGACAACCAAGATCCTCACGAGGGACATGTGACCCCCCAATGTTGCCTGACGAGTCGACGCGTGCGAGAAGCGGGAGCTGTGGTGTGCCAGCCGACAGCAGGAACTTCAGGACGCACCAATAAAGGCAATGGGCGGGAGCAGACAGGGAGCCTTCCTCAAAGAACGGTGCAGAAACCTGGCCGTCTGTCTGTGATCGAAGACAGCAGACATAGAGATGACCTGCTTCGCCTATTTCTTTTTATAAGAAAGATGAGAAAGCGAACAGTGCGAATACAATTCCAGGGGCCTGGCCTCTGAGGACCACCGAGCTGTTGACAGGGAAGCACACAGTTGCAGGAGCATAGCAAGGACCACTTTGGAGCCAGGAGATGGCGGAGAGCGAGCTCAGTTCAACAAACCGGGGCACAAGTGGATCGGACAGATCTCGCTCGCATTCATTTGTGTGTGTAAGCAGCGGTTCATCTATATGTGGATGCGTGTGTACATTCATGTATGTGTGCGTTCTTGTGATATTCCCTCTCTCTCCCTTTGCTTTTAAAGCCATCTGTTGAAGCATGTTTGTGATGGCATTGTCGGGGATTTTGTTTCTGAAAGTTCATTTTTGTGTATTAACCGACCTGATATGACCCCTAGAGGTCGACTGGGCTATAAGCATAACAGAAAAGGAACAAAATTTGTTTCATGACACTTCATACAGACATAAATGGTGGTGTTGCCTACACATCTTTGCAAGGGCCTTGCCTACCTTTGGTACGCCATTGCAAACATGTCGGGTGACAGAACTGGATGTGATTGACTGTAATCGATAGCTTGCTTGATTTCGTTTTAAGCGGAATGACGTTTCGAGGGACCTTTTGCCTTTCTGTGTAAATGTTTAATCAAATAAGTTTGAGTAATGTTTTTTTCCCGCTTTTTATGCCGGTTGATCGATTACTCCACATTCCAGTGAACGTTTCGTGTTGCTGCCAAAAGTTTGCAAAGGCCTATATGATACGCCATTGCAAATGTTTCGGTAACAAACCTGAATGGTGTTGACTGGAGATGCATGGCTTGCTTGTAAGTAGGTGTTGGGCAGGGCTAGCTTGGTGTGTGTGCGCGCGCGTAGGCGCGCACAAGCAAGCGTCATTTGTGTGTGTGAGAGAGAGTGTCATATTCTGGTGAAATCCGTCGTGATTGATATTAAAGGAACGTTCTATGGTTTTTGTTGTCTTTTTATTAGAATTTCATTTGTAACAGTACTGATATGATTGATCTCTAAAGGTCGGTTGGGGTGAGAGCAAAATGACCAAGAATACATCTTGTCACTTTTAACGTTAGTTTAAGCACACACACGCACACACACACACAAACGGGTTAAATGTGTGTCTGTGCCTGGATGTGTGCGTGTTTTTGATTTGTGTGTGTTAAATAGATTGTTTTAATCCATTGTTTTGTAATATGTATGCAATGACATTTGAAGTGACATTTTACAAAGTGTTTTAAATGCCTATATGGACATTGTTACAGCCCTGAGACGACCCCTCGAGGAACGCGGGCTATCAATTAAAATAAGTTCCAGTAATAACTGTTTTCCCGCTGGTCATGCCAGTTGGATCGATTACTCCACATTCCAGTGAATGTTTTCGTGTTGCTGCCAACTGTTTGCAGAGGCCTATCTATGATACGCCATTGCAAATGTTTCAGCAACAAATCTGAATGGTATTGATTGGAGATACATGGCTTGCTTGTGTAAGTTAGTGTGTGGGTCTGGACAGTGGGTAGGGTGTGTGTGTGCGCGCAAACGGGCATCGTTTGGAAATGTCTGTGTGGGCATGTGTGTGTTGGGGGGGGGGGGAGAGAAAGGGGGGTGGGAAAAGTGAGTTTGTATGAAATTCTGGTATAACCTGCCCATGCGGAATGCCATTTTAGGGGACTTTTTTGTCCGTTTCAAATAGAATTATTTTGTTGTAACAGCTCTGATATGACCCCTAAAGGTCGCCTGGGCTGTGGGCAAAATGTCCGAGGAAACGAAATCGGTTCACTTGTCATGTCAGTTTATTGCTGTCCGTTTATTGCTGACATTTCGCATTTCATGCCAGTTGATTGATTACTCCACATTCCAGTGAATGTTTCGTGTTGCTGCCAAATGGTACGCCGTTGCAAATGTTTCAGTAACAAATCTAAATAGTATTGATTGGAGATACATGGCTTGCTTGTGTAAGTTAGTGTGTGGGTCTGTTGGACTGTGTGTGTGTGTGTGTGCGTGTGCACAAACGGGCGTCGTTTAGAAATGTAACTGGGTGGGGTGGGGGGGGGGGGGGGGGGGGGGGGGAGATGGGGGTGAGTTTGTGTCAATTCTAATATAACCCGCCTTTGTGGAATGACATTGTAGGGGACTTTAATGTTGCTACAGCTCTGATATAATCCGTAAAGGTCGGTTGGGCTGTTGGCAAAATTACCGAGAACATTCAAAATCTTTTATGTATATCTATACATATGTACGTATATATATATATATATATATATATATATAATATATATAATATATATATATATATATATAATACAAACGTACATAACTATAAACAAAGCTTGCTCTTTTGTCTTAGATTGAAGAAATAGGGGGAGATAAGCATTCATATCTGCAGTGGTAGATGATTCTGCCCAACTAGCAGTATGTGCTTAAGTGGGTGAATGGGAAAAAAAATAAAAAAATAAATAAAATAAATGCTTCTCACAATGAACCTTCAGCAAGCTTAGTCTCCAAGGGGAGACACCCTCCAATAGGGAGGGAAACTAACATATAACTCCTGGGCATATACCGATATTTAGATTGCTGCAGTCATTGCAACTCCAAGCTGCTCTGTAAGTTGCTGGAACGGTGCTCGGTACTTATCCTTGGAATTTATTAGTTTGTTGTATAATATATATATATATAATATATATATATATATAAAGAAAAAGAAACACCCGAAGGTGCTGGGGAGGACCCAGAGAAGCTGTCTTCACCTGCCTTTAGAGCAGTCCTGTACCACCCTTGGAGGCCTGCGCTGTGTTGACGATGGGTATATTCGATGGTTGAGTTCCAGAACCCAGCATCTCTCTCTCTCTCTCTCTCTCTCTCTCTCTCTCCTCTCTCTCTCTATATATATATATATATATATATATATATATATATATGTATGTGAGATACTGGGTTCTGGCAGTCAGCCCTCGTTATGATAATATATAATGCCCGTGTCATTTATATGTCTGCCCCCCCCCCCTACCCCCGATAGAATGGGTCATGTTGCTGCCAAATCCTTGCTGGTGCCTTTAATTCGTATGCCGTTAAAACACTTAATATACAGAGACAGAATGCGGATGCATAAGTCGGCTCATATGTGTTAGGGTGTGCGGATATGAAATGGTGGACGAGTTGAATAGTGCATGTACGCGTGCCTGCTTGTAGGTCTTAGTTTTGCGTGTACGTGTGTAAAGCAGATCCAATTTTAATCCATCGTTTTGTAGCATGTATTTTCTTTTATTGTTTTTTCTCTTTTATTAAGGGGGGGGGGGGGGGGGGGGGGATTGTTAGTGTTTTACATAGTGATGTAGACATTGGTATAGCCCTGAGATGACCACATGAGGTTTGTGGGACTTTAAGATAGATAAAAGTGAGTGAAGTTCTACGACATTTTATGCCAGTTGATTTACTAGTCTTCATTGACATAAATGGGTCGTGTTGCTGCCAAATGTATGCAATGGCCTGTCATTGGTAGGCCATTGCAAACGTTTGAGTAACAGAACTTAATATGATGAATTGTCGATAATAGCTGGGTTCATTTATTCGATGATGTGGGCATGTGAATGGATTGGTGACTTTTGGTGTTCATTGTACGTGTGCTTATATGTAGGCGTTGGTTTGTATGTCTGGTTAGATGCGTGTGTGGGTGGCGGTACGTATGTCTGTTAGGTGTGTGTATGGGTAGATGTGTGGGTTTGTTATTGGTTAGGTGTGTGCCTATGAAAAATCTGTTTTAATCCATTTTGTGGCACGTATTCATGCTTTTTGTTTACGTTTGAAGGGGGGGATACGTGTTTTACATTAGTGATGTGGACATTGTTATAGCCCGAGATGACCCCCGAGGTCTGTGGGACTGTACGATAGATACAAGTGAGTAATGCAGTTCTTCGACTTTTTATGCCAGTTCATTTACTAGTCTGGATAGACAAAACAGGTCGTGTTGCTGCCAAATGTATGCAATGGCCCATCATTGGTAGGCCATCGCAAACACTTCAGTAACACACGGCGGCGCCCGCACACTCACAGCGACTGCATTTAGTCCGCCCAACGCTTTGCCTTGTGACTGGGGCTAGGCCCTTAACGAGTCAGCCACCACACGGCCAGACGCTCTGTGTGTTTTTGGACGCTTCGAGACTGGTGCAACATTTTAAGTTATATTTACTGTACAGAGATTTTTAACTATAATTTCTGTATGAAAGCAATGGCGCAGTGAGTACTTGAGAGTGTGACAAAAGCTGGCATTTCAGTCTTCTCTGTGAGTACCATAATTAAGTTCGTGTTTAAAACTTTCTGACAGAACTTTGCGACCGGCGCAAGCTGTGCTGCGCGCGCCGTGCGTCGTTGGCCGCTGAAGCAAAGACAGCGGTGGAGGGCGAACTATCTTTGGCCGAAGTAGGCCAGGCGTTGTCAAAAACTTTTGTGAATGAAAAGTTAGTTAGCATTTGTAAAGGGGCCGTATTTACACCGTTGTATATATACATATTTCTTCATTGTTGCTACATTTTATATGTACTATGGTTGCATGTAGAGCAACGTAGGCCTAATTAAAGGGAAACGTAGAGGATAACATTTACTACAAGCAAAATAACACTGATTACGGGGAAACGTTTTGTAATTGTCAGTTTGTACATTCTTTCCCTAAGCATCTTTATATTTTGTCATGAACAAAATTCTAAGTATATGTTTCCCGGCAGACTTTTGCAGATCATCCATTTCAGAGCGAGAGAGAGACAGGTATGAAAATTCATATACGTAAGATTTGTTGAAATGAAAAAGCATACATAAGTACTATCCCAAATTGACACAAAATAATTGTGTACATAATCATCCTATAGAACGTAAGAGCATTACAATGTTACTTTCAAGTTGACATATGTTCACTGATACAAGTTGAATTGCATGTTTGTAATGGGTGTATATAATAGCTAGAAATATTGACCTTTATTTCCAAGATTATGCATATATTGATAAATATAGGTTTTAAAATTATTACATGAAGTGAGAGTAACTACTGAACATCAACTATAGTTTTTGTTTTAGATTTTTTTTTTCAAACGGGCAAAGTGTACTTCATGTTAAAGTGTGGGGGTGGGGGACAGGGTGGGGGTGGGGGCGGTTTGAGAGAGGAGAGGGGACAACAGCAAAAGCCCTGTCAGTGTCACACTATTCTGTAACACAAGCCGCTGATCTGAGTGTAGGACACACCACGAGACATGTGCCAACAAGACAGTTTGTGTTGTGTTAAAAGTGATAGTGAACAGTTATGTGATGAGAAGTGGATATTTACACAGAACCATGGCTTTACCTACAAGGGTCGTGAGTACACATGTGTGTGTGTGTGTGTGTGCGTGCGTGCGTGCGTTGCGTGCGTGCGTGCGTGCGTGCGTGCGTGTGTGTGTGTGTGTGTGCGCGTTGTGTGTGTGTGTGTGTGTGTGTGTGTGTGTGTGTGTGTGTGTGTGTGTGTGTGTTGAGTCAGTGTGTGTGTGTGTTGTGTGTGTGTGTGTGTGTGTGTGTGTGTGTGTGTGATCTGTTTTGTTCTGTTAAGTCATGCATGCACGTCAGTTTCAATTCAGCTTCTCTCTCTCTCTCTCTCTCTCTCTCTCTCTCTCTCTCTCTCTTCCTCCCCTCTCTCTCTCTGTCTCTCTCTCTCTCCCTCCCTCCTTCCCCCACCCACCTCAGTCTCGTGTGGGCCCTGTATATGTTGTGTTGTGTGTGTGTGTGTGTGTGTGTGTGTGTGTGTGTGATATCTGTTTTGTTCTGTGAAGTCATGCATGCACGTCAGTTTCAGTTCAGTTTCTCTCTCTCTCTCTCTCTCTCTCTCTCTCTCTCTCTCTCTCTCTCTCTCTCTCTCTCTCTCTCTCTCTCTCTCTCTCCGCCTCAGACTCGTATGCGTGTGCCGTGTATATGTAATTTTTTAGTGTGTGTGTGTGTGTGGTTGTGTGTGATGTGTGTGGTGTGTGTGTGAGAGAGAGAGAGAGAGAGAGTGTGTGTGTGTGTGTGTGGTGTGAGAGAGAGAGAGAGAGAGAGAGAGAGTGTGTGTGTGTGTGTGTGTGTGTGAGAGGAGAGAGAGAGAGAGACGAGAGGAGAGAAAGAGAGAGAGAGAGAGAGGAAAGAGGAGGAGAGAGAGTGAGATGAGAGAGAGAGAAGAGAGAGAGAGGAGAGGGAGAGAGAGAGGAAAGAGAGGAGAGAGAGAGAGAGAGAGAGAGAGAGAGTAGAGAGAGGAGAGAGAGAGAGAAGAGAGAGAGAGGGAGAGAGAGAGAGAAAGGAGAGAGGGGAGAGAGAGAGGGAAAAAAAGAGAGAGAGAGAAGAGAAGAGAGGAGAGAGGAGAGAGAGAAGAGAGAGAGGGGGGAGAGAGGAAAGAGAGAGGGGAAGATGAGAGAAAGAGAGAGAGAGGGGGAAGATGAGGAAGAAGAAGAGAGAGGAGAATAGAGAGAGGAGGGGGGAGAAGAAAGAGAGAGGGGAAAGAGAGGGAAAAGAGGACGAGAGAGAGAGAGAGGGGGAGAAGAGAGAAAGAGGTGAGGAAGGGAGAAAAAGAGAAGAGGGAGAGAGAGGAAGATGAGAGAGAAGAGAGAGAGAGAGGAAAAAGGAGAGATGAGAGGAGAGAGAGGAGAAAAGAGAGAAAAGAGAGATAGGGAGATGTGAGAGGGAGGAAAGAAGGAGGAGAGGAGGGGAGAAAGGAGGGGACGAATGAGGGGAGAGGAGATGAGAAAGGAGAGAGGAGAGGAGGAGAAGAAGAGAGGGAGGGAGAGGAGGAAAGGGAGGAGACGAAAGAGAAGAGGAAGAGAAGTGATGAGAGAAGTGGAGAAGGGCAGTGTATATAGAACGTGAGGTGGATGTGGGATGAGTAGGAGTAGAGGGAAGAGGAAGATGGAATATATGATGAGAAAACAGAAATAGTGCGGTAGAGGATGAATGATGCCCACGGATAGAGATGCGTGGATGACTTTGTAAGAGTGTGATACGAGAGAACGGATGGAAGAGAGAGAGAAGTCGTGGAGGTATGTAGAGACGATCAGGCGGAAATGAGACTCGGTGAGAGGAACCCCGATTTAGAGAGAAAAAAAGAGTGAGACAGTGCTGAAGAGTGGATGATGAGGAGTGTAGAGGTGAGAGTTGAGTAATGTTGTACGGAGATCGGGAGGCTGGGAGTTGAGAAGGGAGAGAGTGAGAAGACGGAGAGGAGAAGAAGCATGGAGAGACGGAAGATGTTGAGTGAGGAGAGAGAGAGGAGTGAGAGGTGGGTGGAGTGTGGTGGAAGAGTGTGGTAGAGGGGAGGAGAGATGAGGAGGAGGAGAGACGGTAGTGAGGAGAGAGAGAGAAAGAAGAGGTGATGAGAGAGGAATGAGGAGGAGAGAGAAGAGAGGAGAGAAGAGGAGAGAGAGAGGAAAGAGAAGAGAGAGAGAGAGAGAGAGAAGAGATTTTCAGTTATGAGTGCAAGCCATTGTCATGTGAAACATTTTTCTCTCTGATCATGCTTTTATTGATTTGTATACATGTACAAAGCTATCTGTGCATGTCAAGTTATTCATATATGTGATTATTAATCAGTCCTCCCTCCCCCCTCCACTCTCCTCCCTCTCTCTCTCTGCATGCTTTATTGATTTTGTGTGTACAAAGGTATCCGTGCATGTCTGTTTCTTTATGTATGTATTTTCAATCAGTCATCCTCCCACCCCAATCTCCCCCTCCCTCTCTCTCTATGTTTAGACTCTCTCTTTTCTCTCTCACTCTCTTTTCTCTCTCTCCCCTCTCTCAGTTTTTGCATGCGCGCCGGGTGTACATGTGCATGTTTTTTTTTCTTCCCTATTGATTTTATAAGTGGTAAATTTGCGTGCAGTGTCTTGTGTAGTCATGTTTACTCAACCATTCCCCTCTCACTCTCTTCTCGTTCTCTCTCTCTCTCTCTCTCTCTCTCTCTCTCTCTCTCTCTCACAGACACACACGCACACACACACACACACACCACACACACACACACACACACACACACTCGACTTTGGGTTGCAGCAGTTTTTCGTCAAGCGCTGGTCTTGTTTTTGTTTTGTTTTTTTCCATTAGTCAGGCTGTTAAAAAGTTCATACCTAAACCCACATCTGTATGTTAATAATCATAATGAGGGTATTGACGGTAAGTTTCTGCTTTTATGTACATATTGTGAGTGCGCGCGCATGTGTGCATGCGGTGGCATGTGTGTGTGTGTGTGTGTGTGTGTGTGTGTGTGTGTGTGTGTGCGCGTGCGCGCGCCCGCGCGCACGCGCACGCGTACGTGCGTGCGTTCGTGTATGTGTAAGAATTCGTGTATGTGTAAGAATAACCTTCGCAGAAAAGCGCTCACAGGGTGTTGAGGACAAAGACAATTCCGCTGTTCTCGGTGTACACTCGCCTCCCTGTGTGCAGCCGTTGTGTAAACATTGGTCAGCTATAGGCGCGATACAGACACCAAAGCAGTGTGTAGTTCGCTATTCTCCACGCTTTCAGTACAAGCGCCATGCCAGAAGCGCCTTGGTATGGGCCCTTATCTCCAGACACTCTAGGGTTTCAGATACCAGACCGCTAGGCCTAACAGTAACAGACCGGCTGGTTGGCTGCGCGCGAACAATTTGTTACTTCTGTTTTCCGTCTAACGCTTTTGAAGAATTTGACTCAAGCGACTTAATGCAGCAGTCAGAACTGCCGTGAACAGAACTTGATGTGATCAATTATCAATAATAGCTGGGTTCATTTTTCCAATGATGTCCGAATGGGAACGGGTTGGTGACTTGTGTTCTTGTGCATGTGCTTACATGTATGCATTGGTTTGTATGTGTCTGGTTAGGTGTTGTGTATGTGGCAATGGGTGTGTGTCTGTGTGTGGGGATTGGGTCTGTGTGTGTGTGTGTTGGGGGGGGGGGTTGTGGGGGGAGGGTTGGGTGCGTGTGTAAAGTAGATCCTGTTTTAATCCATCCTTTTATAGCGCGTATTGATGGGTGTGTGTATTTGGGGGGGGGGGGGGGGGGGGGGGGGGGGGTGTTAGTGTTTTACAATATCGATCAGGACATTTTTATTGCCCTGAGTTGACCCTGAGGTCTTTGGGACTGTAAGATAGATAAAAGTGAGTAATGAAGTTCTATGGCTTTTTATGCCAGTTGATTTACTAGTTTGCATTGACATAAACGGGTCGTGTTGCTGCCAAATGTATGCAATGGCCTATCATTGGTAGGCCATCGGAAACATTTCAGTAGCAGAATCAAATGTGATGAATTGCATTGGTTTGTACGTCTCTGGTTAGATGGGAGGGGGGGGGGGGGCTATGTTTGTGGTTAAGTTGTGTGTGTGTGGTTAGGTGTGTGTCTGTGGCTAGGTGTGTGAGTGTGTGAAATAGATCCTGTTTTAAACCGTTCTTTTTTTTTAGCATGTGTTTTTGTTTGGGGAGTGGGGATTGTTGGTGTTTAACATTACTGATGTGGACATTCTTATAGCCCTGAAATGACCCCTGAGGTCTGTGGGACTGTAAGATAGATACAAGTGAGTAATGAAGTTCTTCCACTTTTTCTGCCAGTTGATTCACTAGTCTGGATTGTCATAAGTGGGCCTTGTTGCTATCAAATGTATGCAATGGCCTATCATTGGTAGGCCATCGCAAACATTTCAGTAACAGAACTTAATGTGATGAATTGCCGATAATAGCTGGGTTCATCTTTGCGATGATGTGCGTATGTCAACGGATAGGTGACATTTGTGTGCTTGTGCATGTGCTTATATTTAGACGTTGGTTTCTATGTCTTTAGCCGTGTGTCTGTGGTTTTATGTGAGTGTGTGTGGGGGGGGGGGGGGGTGCACGGTTAGGTGTGTGGGTGTACGGTTAGGTGTGTGTGTGGGGGGGGGGGGGTGTAAGGTTTGGTGTGTGGGTGTGTCTGTGGTTAGGTGTGCGTAAAGTAGATCCTGTTCTAATCCATCCTTTTGTGGCATGTATTGATTTTTTTAGGGGGGGGGGGGGTTGGTAGTGTTTTATATTACTGATGTGGTCATTGGTATAGCCCTGAGATGACCCCTGAGGTCTGTGGGACTGTAAGATAAAGTGAGCAATGACGTTCTTCGACTTTTTATGCCATTTGATTTACTAGTCTGAATTGATATAAACGGGTCGTGTTGCTGCCAAATGTATGTTACGGCCTATCATTGGTAGCCATCGCAAACATTTCTGTAACAGAACTTAATGTGATGAATTGTCGATAATAGCTGGGTTAATGTTTGTGATGATGTGCGTATGTGAACGGGTTGGTAGCGTGTGGTGTGTTAGTGCATGTGCTTACATGTAGGCATTGCCTTGTATGTCTCTGGTTGGGTGTTTGTCTGTGGTAATAGTTGGGTGTGTGTGTGTGCGTGTGTGTGTATTTGTGCGTGTGTGTGTGTGGTTATGTGTGTAGAAGTCTGTGGGTAGGTGTGCGTAAAAAAGATCCTGTTTTAATCCATGCTTTTGTAGCATGTATTGATGGAGTTTTGCGTGTGTGTGCGCGCGAGCTTTTTTTTTTTTTTTTTTTTTTTCGGGGGGGGGGGGGGGGGGGCTGTTAGTATTTTACATTAGTGATGTGGACATTGTTACAGCCCTGAGATGACCCCCTGAGGTCTGTGGGAGTATAGTATAAGTTAGGCATTGATTTACCAGTCTGGATTGACATAAACGGGTCGTGTTGCTGCCAAATGTATGCGATAGCTTATCATTGGCAGGCGATTGCAAACATGTCGGTAACAGAATTTAATATGATAAATTGTCGATAATAGCTGGGTTCATTTTTGCTTTAATGTGCTTATGTGAACGGATTGGTTAACTTGCGGTGTGCCTGTGCTTGCATGTAGGCGTTGGGCTTGTATGTCTGTTGTTAGATGTGCGTGTGTTGTGGAAAAGGGATTGCGTAGATCTTTGGTTAGGTGTGTGGGTTTGTCTGTGGATAGGTCTCTTTGGCTAGGTGTGAAGTATATCCCGTTTTAAACCGTCCTTTTGTAACCTGTATTGTTTTTTTTTTGTGTGTTTCTTTTTAGGTGGGGGATTGCTAGTGTTTTAGATTACTGATGTGGACATTGTTATAGCCTGAGATGACCGCCTCGGGTCTGTGGGACTATAAGATAAACGTGAGTAATGAAGGTCTTCCACTTTTTATGCCAGTTGATTTACAAGTCTGGGTTCACAAACGGGTTATGTTGCTGCCAAATGTATGCAACGGCCTATCATTGGTAGGCCATCGCAAACATTTCAGTAACTGAACCTAATGGGATGAATTGTCAGTGATAGCTGGATTCATTTTTGCAATGTGTGCATGTAAACGGGTTGGTGACTTGTAGTGTGCTTGTAGGTGTGCTTACATGTAAGCGTTGGTTTACATGTCTGTGGTTAGGTGTGTGTGTGCGGGTAGATGTGTGGGTGTGTCTTTGGTTAGGTTTGTGTGTGTGGGTAGATGTGTGGGCGTGTGTGTGTGCGTGTGTGTGCAGGTAGTAGATGTGTCTGTGGTTACGTGTGTGTGTGCGGGTAGATGTGTGGGTGTCTGTTGCTACGTGTGTGTCTGTGGTTACGTGTGTGTCTGTAAAATAGATGCTGTCTTAATCCATCCTTTTGTAGCATGTATTCATGCTTTTCGTTTTTGCTTTTTTTACTTTTGAGGGGGGGGGAGGTGCTAGTGTTATACATTACTTATGTGGACATTGTTACAGCCCTGAGGTCTTTGGGACTATAAGATAGATAAGAGGAGTAGTGAAGTTCTTTGACTTTTTTTTGCCAGTTGATTTACTATTGCAAACGTTTCAGTAACAGAACTTAATGCGATGGATTGTCAATAATAGCTGGGTTCATTTTTTTTTTGCGATGATGTGCATATGTCAATGGGTTGGTGACTTGCAGTGTACTTGTATGCGTGTGCTTAAATGTAAGCATTGGGTTTTGTCTCTGGGTAGGTGTCTGTGGTGATGTGTGTGTTTGTTTGTGTATCTGTGGTTAGGGGGGTGGTGTCTGTCTGTGTGTGTGTGTGTGTATGAAATAGATCCTGTTGTAATCCATTTTTTTTGTAGCATGTGTTCATGGGGGTTTGGGAGTTTCTCTGCGTGTGTGTGTGGGGTTATTTTTTTTTGGGGGGGTGGGGGTTATTTTACATTAGTGACGTGGACATAGTCATAGCCCTGAGATGACCCTCTGAGGTCTGTGCGACTAATGTGATGAACTTAATGTGATGGATTGTCGATAATAGCTGGGTTCATTTTTTTGCGATGATGTGCGTATGTGAATGGGTTGGTGACTTGCAGTGTACTTGTGCGTGTACTTGTGCGTGTACTTAATGTAAGCGTAGGTGTTTGTCTGTGGTAATGGGTGCGTCCGTGCGCGCGCGCGCGCGTGTGTGTGTGTAAAATAGATCCTGTTGTAATTTATCTTTTTGTAGCGTGTGTTGGTGGGGGTTTGGGGGGGGGGGTGTTGGTTTGTTTTTTTTTTTTGGAGGGGGGGGGGGGGTATTTTACATGAGTGATGTGGACATCGTCATAACCCTGAGATGACCACTGAGGTCTGTGGGACTATAAGATGGATACAAGGGAATAATGAAGTACCTCGAGTTTTTATGCCAGTTGATTTTTACTAGTCTGCATTGACATAAACGTGTTGCTGCCAAATGTATGCAATGGCCAATCATTGGTAGGCCATCGCAAACATTTCAATAAAAGGATTTGATGTGATGAATTGCATTGGTTTGTACGTCTCAGGTTAGATGTGGGGGGAGGGGGGAGGTGCGAGGTGCGTGTGTATGTGGCTAGGTGTGTGGGTGTGCCTGTGGTTAGGTGTAGGAGTGTGCGAAATGGATCCTGTTTTAAACTATCCTTTTGTAGGATGTGTTGATGCTTTTTTTGTGTTGGTGGGGGGGGGGGGGGGGGGGGGGGTGTTGGTTGTTTTACATTAGTGATGCGGACATTCTTATCGCCCTGAGGTCTGTGGGACTATACAATAAAAATGAGTATTGAAGTTTTGCGACTTTTTGTGCCAGTTGATTTACTAGTCTGCATTGCCATAAACGGCTCGTGTTGCTGTCAAATGTATGCAATGGCCTATCATTGGTAGGCCATCGCAAACATTTCAGTAACGGAACTTAATGTGATGAATTGTCGATAGTAGCTGGGTTCATTTTAGCGATAATGTGCTAAGTGAACGGTTTGGTGACATGTGGTGTGCATGTGCGTGTGCTTGCATGTAGACATTGGTTTGTATGTCTGTGGTTAGGTGTGCGTGTGTGGGGGGCGAGGTGGGGGGGGGGGGGGGGCAGCATATGTCTATGGTTAGGTGTGCGGGTAGGTGTGTGTGTCTGTGTCTGTCTGTCTGTCCGTCTCTCTGTCTGTGGTTACGTGTGTGGGTAGATGTGTGTGTGTCTGCGGTTAGGTGTGTGGGTAGATGTGCGTGTGTCTGTCTGCGGTTAGGTGTGTGGGTAGGTGTGTGTGTCTGCCTGTCTGCTGTTAGGTGTGTGGGTAGGTGTGTGTGTGTGTGTGTGGTGTCTGCGGTTAGGTGTATGGGTAGGGGTGTGTGTGTGTGTGTGTCTACGGTTAGGTGTGTGGGTAGATGACATTGTGTCTGTGATTAGGTGTGTGGGTAGATGTGTCTGTGGTTAGGTGTGTCTGTGTAAAATAGATCCTGTTTTAATCCATCCTTTTGTTGCATGTATTCATGCTTTTTGTCTTAATTTTCAAGGGGGAGGGGGGTTAGTGTTTTACACTACTGGGGTGGACATTGTCATAGCCCTGAGATGACCCTGAGGTCTGTGGGACTTTTAAGATAGGTAAAAGTGAGCAATGCAGTTCTTTGAATTTTTTATGCCAATTGATTTAATGGTCTGCATTGATGTAAATGGGTCGTGTTGCTGCCAAATGTATGCAGTGGCCTATCATTGGTAGGCCATTGCAAACGTTTCAGGAACAGAACTTAATGTGATGAATTGCCGATAATAGCTGGGTTCATTTTTGCAATGTGTATGTGAACGGATTGGTGACTTGTGGCGTGCTTGTGCGTGTGATTACATGTAGGCGTTGATTTGTATGTCTGGTCAGATGTGTGTGTGTGTTGGGGTGGTGGTGGTGGTGGTGGATGCGTATGTCTGAGGTGTGTGGGTAGATATATGGGTGTGTGTGTCTGTGGTTAGGTGTGTGTCTGTGGTTAGGTGTGTATTTGTGTAAAATAGATCCTGTTTTACTCCATCCTTTTGTAGCATGTATTCATACTTTTTGTCCCGTCTTTTTTTTTCCTTTAAGGGGGGGGGGGGGGGGGGGGTTAGTGTTTTACATTACCGATGTGGACATTGTCATAGCCCTGAGATGACCCCTCCAGTCTCTGTGACTCTGCATTGACATAAACGGGTCGTGTTGCTGCCAAATGTGTGCAATGGCCTATCATTGGTAAGCCATCGCAAACGTTTCAGTAACATGACTTAATGGGGTGAATTGTCGATAATAGCTGGGTTCATTTTTGCTATGATGTGCGTATGGGAACAGGTTGTTGACTTTGTGGTGTGCTTACATGTAGGCAATTGGCCTAGTATATCTGTGGTTAGGAATGTGTTTGTGGTTAGGTATGTGGGTGTGCGAGAGAGAGAGAGAGAGCGGGGGGGGGGGGAGGGGCTGGGGTCGTGGGTTAAACCATCCCTGTTTTACGATGTATGGAATGACGTTTTAGAAAGCATTTTGTTTGTTTTGTGTTTGATAGTATTGATGTTGACATTGTATTGATGTGGACATTGTTACAGCCCGAGGATGACCCCTGGGGTCAGTAGGGCGATAAGACCAAGAAACAACAAAAAACGTAGAGCCATGAACTGTTTCCATTTTTGTGCAAATTATTGATTTCTCCATCTGTTAATGAATCGGTCGTGTTCATTCTAATTGTTTGCCACGGCCCACCATGGTGTGCCTTTCGTTCAAGCAGACTTTCATTTGGAAATGTATATGTGTGTTCTTTTGTGCGTGCGCGCGCGTTGTGTGTGTGTGTGTGTGTGTGTGTGAAATCACATTTCAAATTATTAAAGGGTATTTGAAATTGTCAATTGTTTTTTTCTTTTACATGTAGTTTATTAGAACGTTATATCGGCCC
>CM031627.1:50045103-50047603 GCA_018398815.1 Conus ventricosus
TTTGTGTATTGGCGTATTCATTTGTAAAACGTAATCATGATGTATGTGGATGACTTCATTATTTACCCCTCCCCAATGCCCTTGACCCATTGTCTTCCCCACTTCCCTTGCCCCGCACACCCAAATCCTTTTGAATTATGGTCTGTGGCCGATGTTCAATAAAATTCGTTCGTTCGTTCTCTCTCTCTCTCTCTCTCTCTCTCTCTCTCTCTCTCTCTCTCTCTCTCTCTCTCTCTCTCCCCCTCCCTCCCTCTCTCCCCTCTTGTCTCTCTCGCTCTTAAGTTCATTTGTTTAATTCAATCATCTATGTATTTTTTTTCTGATTCAATGTTTCATCGTTTTGAGTTTTTTCTTTTCTTTCAAACTCAAATGTAAAATAAAAAAAAAAAGAAAAAAATAATAAAAGGAGCCTGTTGCATTAGAATGAAGTTAAAGAAAGTGAACACGAGATGCACTAATTACCAATCGCCGTAAAAAAGTGAACATCAACGCGCATAAAAAAGCGAAAGCGTAATAATGTTGAAATCCAAACATCACTCTTAATTTTGTCAATGTTAAAGATATAAAAACAAAACAATGACGCAAACGAAATTAGTTTTTAATAAAT
Source organism: Conus ventricosus (assembly GCA_018398815.1). Taxonomy (NCBI): domain Eukaryota; kingdom Metazoa; phylum Mollusca; class Gastropoda; order Neogastropoda; family Conidae; genus Conus; species Conus ventricosus. The sequence goes on from CM031627.1 coordinate 50,045,711, forward strand.
AAACATGCATTTACGTTAAAAACAAAGACAAAAACAAAGACAAAAACAAAGCAAAAAACTAGGAACGTATATCGGAAGGCTCTGAGCCATCAATATGTTTGGAATTTCTCTGAGACAGAGCTGTTGAACAATACCAGACCTCCTAAAAGACGTGTCCAAAGCCCACTCTAGGTCATAGCAATCACACGCTGTTTGTTAATGAAGGCACTGTGGATGGTGATTTCATGACGGACCACATGGCCCACCAGAGAACAGCGCTTGTGAACACCGCACTGCTCTTTGGCCAAAAGGCCATCGCTTCCCAGTCTCCCTATCAGCCAAGGGTTAACCATCCGTTTCCATTCGTTGACAGAGGCAGCTGGTCACAGTCACTGGGCGATAATTCAAAGGGTTGGTCACGTCAATTTTTCGGGTTTGGGAATTGGAATTATAAGGGCTTTCTGCATGAGGTTAAAAAAATACCTGAGGGTTCAGATATAACTGTGTTTTAAAGGAGTCTGGAAACAGCTTTCAGGGAGATGCTTTAAAAAAAAAAAAAAAAGCAATGAATGTCAGCGAGGCCACGAGAGCAATTTCACGGAGATGCGGAGCTGGTTTCAGTTCATCGAGTGAAAGTGCAAGTTACAGTCTTCAGTGTTGTGAAAGTGCAAGTTACAGTCTTCAGTGTTGTGAAAAGGGCAAGTTACAGTCTTCAGTGTTGTGAAAAGGGCAAGTTACAGTCTTCAGTGTTGTGAAAAGGGCAAGTTACAGTCTTCAGTGTTGTGAAAAGGGCAAGTTACAGTCTTCAGTGTTGTGAAAAGGGCAAGTTACTGTCTTCAGTATTGTGAAAAGGGCAAGTTACAGTCTTCAGTGTTGTTAAAAGGGCAAGTTACAGTCTTCAGTGTTGTTAAAAGGGCAAGTTACAGTCTTCAGTGTTGTTAAAAGGGCAAGTTACAGTAAGTGTTGTTAAAAGGGCAAGTTACAGTCTTCAGTATTGTGAAAAGGGCAAGTTACAGTCTTCAGTATTGTTAAAAGGGCAAGTTACAGTCTTCAGTGTTGTTAAAAGGGCAAGTTGCAGTCTTCAGTATAGTGAAAAGGGTAAGTTACATCTTCAGTATTGTAAAAAGGGCAAGTTACATCTTCAGTATTGTGAAAAAGGCAAGTTACAGTCTTCAGTATTGTGAAAAGGGCAAGTTACAGTCTTCAGTATTGTGAAAAGGGCAAGTTACAGTCTTCAGTGTTGTGAAAAGGGCAAGTTACAGTCTTCAGTGTTGTTAAAAAGGCAAGTTACAGTCTTCAGTGTTGTTAAAAGGGCAAGTTACAGTCTTCAGTGTTGTGAAAAAGGGCAAGTTACAGTCTTCAGTGTTGTGAAAAGGGCAAGTTACAGTCTTCAGTGTTGTGAAAAGGGCAAGTTACTGTCTTCAGTGTTGTGAAAAGGGCAAGTTACAGTCTTCAGTGTTGTGAAAAGGGCAAGTTACAGTCTTCAGTATTGTGAAAAGGGCAAGTTACAGTCTTCAGTATTGTGAAAAGGGCAAGTTACAGTCTTCAGTGTTGTGAAAAGGGCAAGTTACAGTCTTCAGTATTTTGAAAAGGGCAAATTACTGTCTTCAGTATTGTGAAAAAGGCAAGTTACAGTCTTTAGTATTGTGAAAAGGGCAAGTTACAGTCTTCAGTATTGTAAAAAAAAAAACAAGTTACAGGGATAGTTTTCTTTCAGTTACTTTCTTAAACAGATTTATTAGTAAAGGAAGACAGGTTGTTGTTTTTTTCGATAGTAGGGGACAACGGATTCTTAACAGCTTGTTTGCCAGTAATCGGGGTGTCCACAAGTTTGAGGTGATGAATTGAAGGGTCATGCTTTTCCCTTTAATTTTCTCGATAGATAAATAGACGGACAGACAGGCAGGTAGGCAG
>CM031627.1:50050103-50070103 GCA_018398815.1 Conus ventricosus
CAGGCGTGTGAACCTGAAGCACCAAATGACAGATGGCACTGACATGACGTCACACAAAGAGGAAATCCAAATCTACAGAGCAGTCTTTATCCCACAAAACGGGGGCAGGAATAGCTCAGTTGGTAGAGCGCCAGACTCGTGATCCTGGGGTTGCGGGTTCGAATTTCAGTACAGGGGGATTTTTTCCATCGGAGCTAACATTGGTTCTGACCCCATTCCCCATACAGTCATTTGAATGAGACTATAAACCAAGGTTCTGTGTGTGAACGCATGCACAACATCTTGCACACATGTAAAATCCCATCACCAACTTTCGGAAGAGAAGGCCAGTTTGGCCGTTGGTGTGGATGACACATTACATATGGCATGCATTTTCCCCGAAGATGGCGTATGGCTGCCTTAATGGCGGGATAAAAAAACGGTCATACACACAAAACTCCACTGCCTGTCTATACAGGCAGTGTTCGCAGGAGCATGAGCCTGCGTACGCAGAAAGAAAGAAAGAATCCCACAAAACGCTGATCTGTTCCAGACACAGCCACAGTCCTTTTTTGAGGGGTGGAATGACAGACAAACTTATGCAAAACATAGATGTTTTGAGGCGCATTCACGTAACATGTGTACTGTGTATACGTTTTTAGGGTCATTTTAAAAGACTTTGTCGTTAGAAGATCACACCTCAATTGCTTGCTTAAGATGATCATGGTCAGGTTTTGTTTTCAACGTGCATGTTAAACAACTGTTACATATTACTATTATATATTATTTACTTCTTTACCTGATGTACATGCAATGGAAAGAAATTTCTCAAAATTTCAAAAGTTTCTTTTTCAACCCAGAACTTTCCTGAAAGTGAATTGAGCTCTTTGGAGCTTCAAACATTGTTTCTGGAATGCACCATGCATTTCGATTGTCTGTGGTTCTCAAGGGACTTTGAACTTTTGACTTCTTACATGATAAACTGTTGGGATTTCGTTTTATGTATGTATATTGTTCGGTGGATTTTTATAGATATTGAAAGACGCGGTCCTATTTGGAGACAGTTGTAACGATCATATCAAGACTGAATTTGTAAATCTGTTGGAAGTAAAAGCTTTATGCTTGAAACCAGAATCGATTTTTTTCCAAACGTCAACACATACTCAGTAACGAACGTATTTGATACTGGTGCAGATGCATTGTATCAAGCCAAATCAATAATGGATTGTTCAACCAGATTTTTATCATGCAAAAAACAACAGAAGTGATTTTAAGGAACTTGGTGAAAAGATGAGAGGGGGGCGAGGGGGGGGGGGGGGGGGGGGCACTGAAGTGTTATAGGATACGTTGTATCTGGATCGAATGGTTGTTTCAGGATCTGTTGACACTAAGTGATCTGACGATTTCAAAATTGAGTATGAGTACCGTTAAGTTACCTTCCCAGATTCATTGCTAATGACGAAAACATTGACATCTTGTGGTTTTCGTGTCTTCATGATTTGTTAAGCAAAACGCACAGGAAGTAACTCAACTGGTTTTTTTTTTCCCTATGGAAAAGAATGAAGTGTTCACTCCTGAACTGACATCGAGAGTGGTTAAAAAAATCCTCGCACCTTCATAGGAGTCTGCACTCTCCCAAGTGCTCTTTTTGTTTTTAACAAAATACCTGCATCTGATTTCCTATGAGCCTTTACATCAGGAGGTGGAGCAGACTGGACACCACCCTGCTAGGAGAGGGTCTCAGGTAGAAATGGAGAACATAGAGGGGAAGGAGAGGGAGGGGGGTTGTTTCCCTTTGTTAAAGAAAAAAAACCAACTGTGTCCGTTATGCCCAAATGAGTCAAAATGTAATCTATTAGGTCAGATATTTTCATCACAGAATAATGCCAGGTTTACACCATTTTGCACTCAGGGATTGTTTCTAAGTGGCGCTGCCACGATTCGACTTCGTGACTTTCTGGTTGAAAAGCCAGAGCACCAAATAATGGCTTTGACTCTCGTAGCTCATGTCAACACACCAATGTTTGTTGGATCAGCATAGACCTGAGTCTTTACCAAATCTGCAATCATGCCTCTCAAATTTACAACCTTATCCCATCCTCTCCCTTCCACCCCCTCCTCTCTCTCTCTCTCTATCACACACACACACACACACACACACACACACACACACACACACACACACACACACACACACACATACACAAAGTTTACTTCCCTTTCCTCTCTTGCAGTTCACTCCCTTCTCCTCAACTCCATCGATGTTGTCATTAAATGTCCACACGGTCCATTTGCTCATTATGAGGGGATGCTGGACAAACTTAGACTATGGGATAACGATTGTTGAAATGAGTTCAAAATGATGGTCAGGTCTTCACGTTCCTCTCTCGTCGGCGATTTGTAAAGCCTGTAAACACAGAGGAACGATGGGAGAGAAGGGGATGGTGGGGGTTGAGAGGAGGAGAGAAGAAAGGAGAGGAGTGGTGAGAGACAGAGGGGGTGGGGTAACAGAGCCGATGAATTCAGGTCATTGTCATGGTGATTATGAGGCAATGGAGCAGGAGGTCTGGCTCGGTGTTTGTGTGACAAAACACTTGAACTTTCCGCAATGTTTCTTTTATGGTGATTGATTTGGAAAACGTTCATGCGCCTGTGTTGAACTAGGCTGTCGTCGATTGGGATGCTTGAAGGTTATTGCCGAGAGAATGTGTGTGTGTGTGTGTGTGTGTGTGTGTGTGTGTGTGTGTGTGTGTGTGTGTACATGAACATATAATAGCTTTGAATATCCCCTACCTCCTCCTTCTCCTGCTCCTCTCCTCCTCTTCTACCTCCCCTTCTTTCTCCTTCTTCTTCTTTTTCATTTTCTTCTCGTTCTAGCTTATGATATGCAGTTGTTACACTCACTCTCTCTTTCTGTCTCTCCTTCTCTCTCTCTCTCTCTCTCTCTCTCTCTCTCTCTCTCTCTCTCTCTCTCTCTCTCTCTCTCTTGTGCATGCAAATCACAATCACAGAGATCGAAGAATGTCCAGCATTGGCTGGTTACATCCCGGCTCCGTCTCCTCCCCTCCCTCCCTCCCTCCCCAGCCTCTCCGCTACTCTCCCCTGTCCGCTCTGTGCGCACTCCTCACCTCTCATTAGCGCTTACAGCTGACCTTTGCCTTTGACCTCCTAAATTCATCCCTCTCCAGTTTCTGTTCCTGTCTTTGTATCTGCCTGCCTGCCTGCCTGTTTGTCTGTCTGTCTGTCTGTCTGTCTGTCTGCCTGTCTGGTTGCTTGCTTGACAATCTGTCTGTCTGTTTGCCTGTTTGTCGGTCTGTTTCTCTCTGTCTCTCAATAAGCCCACAAAACAAAAGGAAGACATTAAAATGGTTGTTACCCCCTTTCCCCCTTTTGTCTGCCTGTCTGTCTGTCTCTCTGTCTGTCTGTCTGTCTGTCTCTCTCATGCTGTCTCCTCCTCCCTCCCTTTCTCCCCTTTGTCTCCCTTCTCTCTTAAAGTACACTCAGAAATCAAAAGACAGGCATTTAATATCACAATGTCCACAAGGCGTCGAATTATGCTACCTCCCTCCCACTCACCCACCTTCGTTCTCTCTCTCTCTCTCTCTCTCTCTCTCTCTCTCTCTCTCTCTCTCTAACACTAACACACACACACACGCACACACACACACACACACACACACACACACACACACACACACACACACACACACACACACACACACACTCACACACACACACGTGCATTAGTGGCATTGACAAAAACGTTTAGAGACTTAAAAAAAAACAACCCATCTCTCTAACACAGTGACTGAAAGGAGTACCACAGTTCACTGTCTAACCAAAAACACCCAGAGCATGCACCCTGGGACAGTACTACAGAGCTGCATGTGTAAAATGCTGGAGTGAGACTTACTGTGACTTAAGTTTCCTAATTTCGAAGACGGTCTGGGAAATTCGACGTACGTGTGTATGCTATTTCTCTCTCTCTCTCTCTCTCTCTCTCTCTCTCTCTCTCTCTCTCTCTCTCTCTCTCTCTCTCTCTCTCTCTCTCTCTTTTTCCCCTTCAACTTCCCCCCACTCTTTTCTTTTTTCAGTGCACCTATCTGGCATTTGCATCTTATTGTCTGTGAACTGCCTCCCTCCACTGTCTGTCTGTCAGTCTCCAAGTCCGTCAGTCTGTCTGTCTGTCTCCAAATGACAGGGGTTGAAGGTTCCATAGTGTCTACTGTCGCCTGGTCAAAGAATCGTATGACCGATCAGAGAACAGTAATATGCCGACTCTAGGCCACTTTCGCCCTCAACCAGTTTTCGGGCGAAAGTGACCTAGAATCAGCATATTACTGTTCTCTGACAAGTAAGACTTCAATAACCAAAAAATAACGATTATCTACAGACAGACATACTGTGTAGGATTATCCGTTTTCAATACTAATTTACTAAACTTTTCAGATTTCAGTTTTTGTTTAATCCTGTGTTTTTCCTGGTCATTTTCAATAACATCATTTTCACGCAAACATTCTTCAAATGAGTCTCTGTCTTTCATGTGAAATAAAACTACAGTCTTTAACTGTTCTCTAAAGTCTTTTAAAACCGAGTTATATTTCTGGCATAAAATCCACACACTTATCCCAGCATGTCTTCCGCTGAAAGCTAGTTTCGACAAAGTGTTTCTCTTTTTAACTATGTCTCTTTCTGCCGAACAGTCATCTATAATAAATAGTGTCTGCGTTCCTTCAAACAGTCTATAAAACTGTTCTAAACACTCACTCAGTTTATTGCTAGGATTAACTAAATATATGTCATCATCTGTCCATATAAACCTTCTATCATGATATGCTTTGTTCCATTTAAGTGTTGGACAGAAAACCACAATATGATTAAAATTATAACGATAAACTGTTTGTAACAGGTCGAGGATAAATATTGTTTTTCCACAACCAGTCTGCCCACAAATCAATGAGCAATGAGGAGTTTTTGTCATAAAGTTTAACTGCTCCATAGTTTTATAACAGAATTTAATCTAATCCAGTTATTATTTTTATCATACTCTCCGTCAAAACTTGTTCAGTATAATAAAACCCTATGAGGCCTAAATGTGTAAGATTAATCCAATTTAGTTCTGTAAGATTGTTTCTATTTAAGTCAACATTGATTTTGTTGCTTGTTGTTATGATCTTAATATCCTCGCCATTGTGAAGAACGACGATGGTAACGTTAAGACGTTTAACGTCTAAGTTTTGCCAGCTAATATTAATTCCTTTTATAAGGTCATCACTAACGCCCACAACCCCATCCCTCTCCACATCTTTAAAGACAGAAATTTCAAATATCATTGTGAACGTGTCTCCTAATTTTCTGCTTGGGAAAGAACTGAAATTTTGTAAAAGTTTTTTAAAATCGTTTCTTTTCTTTTGGAGGATGAATCCCTTTTTTCCCATACGGCGTTTTTTAAATTTTTTTCCCGACAATTTTCGTCCGGCAAAAGATTTAAAAATGAAAAGGGGGCCAAAATTGAATTTTTTCCTGAAACTTTTTTGGGGACGGCTAAAATTGTAAATGGGCTTATAAATTTCCCAAATTTTAATTTCCCATTCTAAAAAAGGGTTTTCCTAAGTGCCATTTGAGGTCATTTTTTCGAACTTTTTTAATATTCATACTGGCCAACATTATTTGCTTCAAAATTTGCGCAGCTGTTTTTATTTTAAGGAAACTTTTGCTGTCCCCCAAACCCTTCTTTACTTTTATAATCCCCAATTTTTTGGGTCTAAAAACCATAAAAAAGCGCCTATCTACCATTCTTTTAAAAGGGCCGAAAGTCTGAAAGGGCCCCTTTTAAAAATTTCTAAAGTTTTACCCCTAAAGGGCGCTAATGAAACCCCTTGGTTCTTCGGGCCCACACGGGGAAAATTTTAGTACAGCTTTTTATTTTATTTCCAAAAAAAAATTGAAAGGGTTTAATACTTTTTCACGACTTTCCCTTTTTTTTGCCCGGGAAATTTTTTATATTAAATGACCCAAAACCCCCCCGAAACAAAATTTTTTAAACTGTTTTTTAAAAGGGAAATTGTATAATTTCATAATCGCAATATGCATTTTTTCCTGATGGAAGAGCTAAAAAAAACATGAGGGCCTTCCTTCATATAATTTTTCACAGTGCTTAGCCCATCCAAATGGTTTTTGGAAAAAATGTTTGTAATAAAATTTTCGAGCGGATTTTCTCCCCAAAAGGTTTTTTGTTTGGTGTAACCAAAATCTATAATTGCCCATGCAAACCCAAACCTTTTTAGCTAGCTCTTATAAAAATTTAAACCCCCTTTCTTCTTCGGGTTTTGAATGTTTAACATTTTTTTTTTAAAATTTGAAATTTTTAAAGTTTGAGAGTAATTTTCAAAGTTCCTCATTGTTTTTTTTTTGTGGGGAAAAAAAACCCCAAAATAACCATCAGGAAATTTTAAACGGGCTAATTTTGGGGCCCCTGTTTTGTCAACTTTAAAACCCTTTATTATTCTCCCTGGTTTCAAATATTAAACCTTTCGACTTTGTAAAATAATTTCATAAAAGTGCGCCGTTTGTTTCCCAATTTTTTTAAATTTGCTTGTTCTAAAAAGAAGGGGGGCCCCTTGGGGTTTGTTATTTTTACAAACTTTTTTTGAACGAAATAAAAAGAGCGCTTTCCCAAATAAAATTTGAGCAAAATATTCGTTGGGCCGCAACTACAATCTTAAAAATATAGCAACTGTTTCTTGCATTGCTGGCCCCCAGCGGCCTCTTTTATAAAAAGGTTGTACCCCATTAAGCGATATCTTAACCCCCCTATTCATTTTTTTATCAAAACCATTTTAAATTTTGCTGTTTTTTTGGCATCAAATTGGGGTGTGGATTGGGAATCCGACCCTTTAAATCACCAGCCCTTTTGGGTGGTTTCGTGTAAAATTTTCCCCTTTCTATTAAAACCTTTAGACGTTTTTTTGGGCTGGAATTGAAAGCCCCATCCCAAAAAGACAAACCGTTTAATCCACCAGCAACAGAATAGACATAAAGGGCCTTTTGAAAGGATTTTGTAACGAATTCAATTTTAAACATAAAGACAGACTTTAGAAAAAATTTGGGATTTTAATCTTGCCCTAGGCGTTTTTTAAATTTTTGGGGGGCACGCCCCAAAAAGTAAAACTTGAGGGCATCCCCTTTCAAAAATTTTTCTTTTCGGGCCCAAAAATTTTCCCGGGAAAGAAGGGACCTACAGCAAGAGCATAAAACAGCATGGACAACTTTTATTTTTGACACTTCGAAGGGCCTAACTTGGTCGGAAAAGAACGAATAAACCCGACCAATTCTTTACTTACTTTTTGGTGTTTGCTAGGTTCGAAAGCACAGGCGAGTTGGCATAATAATCCTTTTCTGGCTTTGACGCACAAAAACAATAAAAAGAAAATTTTAGGGGACCCCTTTAAAATTTCTACATTTTGATTTACCTTAAAGTATTAAAAGGGTTTCCAAAACATTTTTTTTACTTTAGCAAGTTTCGAAAGTGGGCCTTTGCTGGGGGCATTTGGTTTAACATGCGGGCCTTCGGGCCCTGGGACCCCAGATAGGTACAATAAAAAACATAAAATGAAATTCTTATAGAGGAAATTTGAACAAAAGGGGTTTGGGAAAACGACTAAATTTTTTGGGGCCGAAATATTACAAAAAATTTAAAATCCCCCGATTAAGTAACCCCCAATCCCCGAATTCCCAAACCCCCCAAAGTCATTGAAAAATCAGCCAAAGCTCGGGGACTCTGTTCGCGATGCCCCGGGAATTTTGAAAAGACAGCGCTTTTTCTTTTTTTAATTGCATTGGAAATTCTTGGTCTTTATCTTCTAAATAAAACCCCCCCCAAAATTTTTACGAACTAATGCCAAAATTTTTTCTGGCCAAAAGCCAACTTTGCTTGCATTTGACAAAAGCCACTGACAATACCCCCCAATTTTCAGGTTTAAAGCGCAATATTTTTACTGGTAAATTTTTTTAAATTTAAACCCCCCGAAAAGATGATCAAGCTGTTTTTTTCCCCTTAAATTTATCAGGCGGCAAATGGGGGGCCCGATGGGGGGGGGAAAAGGCACAAACCTGGAACCGCCACCGCCTGTAATGGGCCAACCCCCAGCAAACAAATTACAAATAAAAAGGCGTTATAACGCTTACAAATGTAAACCCCTTGGGCTCTCTAAACAGTTTTTCTTTATTCGTTCTGCTAGTTTTGTTTTCTTCATATAAAATTTTTTGGATAGTTTCTTTTTATTCTGCTCATTTTTGAGTTCGAAAAATTTTTTCCCGGAAATTTGGGGAAAACCCATTTAAATTCTTGCTGATCTTTCTTGTTCAAGATTTTTGGGTCTTTGGGTTTTTTTTTTTCTTTAATTTCGGGCCCCCTAAGTTGGCTCATCAGCCCAACAGTTTTTTTTTTCTCTTTTTATAGGTCATTATTTAACCCTTTTTCCCAAAATTGTTTTTTTAAATTTTCCCCTCTATGCTTTTAAAGCTTGATCAAGGCTCTTTTTTCTGCAGGGGTTAGGGGTTGAGTCGTGTTTATTGTTTTTAATTGCTGTTTTTTCTAAAAAACTGGTTTTTCTGTCTCTATTCCCTTTTTTTAAATTCGTCTCCCGTTTGATTTTTTTCTTTAAGTTCCATGTTTTTTTTTTTGGGTTTTAGCTGTTGGGGTTCTTGCAGTTTTTTTAAAAGTTTAGAAACTGCCTCCGCCCTTAATTTCGGTCTAAAAAGGACCAAGGCAAATTTTGATTTTTCACACTGTTTTTTTGTATAAATTGACTTTTGGGCAAAAAAACTTTTGAGGGGGTTTGGGGTTTGTTGAAGCCGAAAAAATTTGGCCTTAAATCTTTTTACGGGAAAAAATGATCTTATTTAATTCAAACCCTTTTGGGTCAAAAAAATTCGGGGAGGTTTTTGTCCAAAATTTTCCCGTAAAATGTTTTAAACCCAAACTTTCTGTTAATTAAAGGGCCGCATTGAGGCTTTGGGGCGTTTTGAAATTAAAAGGGGATCTTTTCACTAATGTCGTTCCGGGGATTCAAAAACATTAAAAAAATTTTCTTCCCCTTTCCCATTTTTTTCCATTTTTTTAAAAAATTTAACTTTTTTATTTTTTTTAAATTAAAAAATGCAGAAAACCCAAGGGTTTTTAAATTTCTTAGCCCTTAGAAAACGGGAAAGACCCCTAAGGCGGAAGGGAAATAAGGGAATATTACTTTTCCCCAAATAACCATCAACTTTTTAAAGCGGATAAAAATTTTTTTAACGTAAAATTTTCCCCGCCCTAGGGCAGATGAGGTGATTGTCCCAGGCTCGGCGTTTTTAACTTTCAAAATAGTACTCCTTCAAAACAAAAAACCCCCAAACGGGGACAGTTGTCCAAATCTGGGACGGGCAATTTTTTAAAAAAATTTCTAAAAAAACTTGGGGGAAAAGAAATATTTTTTTTACAAAATGAGACATATTTTTTCCTTATTCTGATCTGTGGCTAACCGGGAAAGAAAGGGCTGACTTTGCTTTTAAGGAATAAAAAAATAATAAAGGGGTAAAACATAAAAAAAGGCGCTGGAGATGCAAAAAAAGGGGCCAAAAAGGCAGGGAAACCCAGAAAGGAAAGCTTTTTGGAAAAACGTTTTTCCCCCTTTTCCCCTTAGTTTTTAAGTTTTTAAAAAGGCTTTGCCCCAAAACTTTCAAGGATTTTTAAAAAGACAGTTGGGCCCTATAAACTAATTTTTTAATGAAAACAAAGGGTTTTATTCTATCAAAAAAAGACACCGCGGGAAAAAGTCCCGGAAATTTCTGACATCAGTTAGGTTTGATGTTTTTCCCAACCCCAAAATTTTTAAGCAAGGCAATTGGCAACAATATCATTCAAAATTATTTTTTTAAAATTACGAAAGGTGATTCATCATCAACTTATCCTAAAAAGAAAGGCAGCGCTATATGGTTTTTTTGTTTTGTGTCGCGGGCAAGACGTTTTTAAAGGGTATTTTATTGCTTGAAAAGATGAAAAAACCTTTTGGGAAAGGAATGAAAATTTTTATTAATCCTAAAATAACAAAATAAAAGGGGCTCGATTTAGGGTAGTCCAAACCCCAAATTCTACGCTAGGGGGTTTAAACCCTTAAAAACTTTTTGACGAAATAAAAAAAATTTTTTGGGGGGGGAGGTTTTAGAAGCCCCAACCCAGCTGACCTTGGCCCAAAAGATTTACACTTCCCCAATGTTGGCTTGTTTGATTATTAAAAAACAAAATACGGTTTATGGTTTTAACCTAAGGAAAACAAGGATAATTTTTTGGGCATGGGAAGGGGGAAAAACTGGAGAAAACGTAAAAAAAAATTCCCAAATTGATAAGAAAAAGGAAGGCCGTTTTTAAAAACCGCTTAATGTACATTTGTTTTTTTTTTTTGTTTGCGCAGCTGAATATTCTAAATAACAGATTAGAAAATGTAGTTTTTCTAAATTATTTTTATTTTAAAAAAAGATTTTCTGTTCAGGTTTATCCAAAAGTGCCTTCATCGCCGCCAAAAGAAAGGGGTAGTAAAAGCCCAAAAATAAAAAACCCTTTAATTAAAAACAAATTTCAAAATGCAACCCAAAAAACTAGAGCAAAAACTTTCAAAAACAGCAAAACCAAAAAGAAGGTTTTTTGGGTGCCCTTTTTTTGCTGTTAATTTTTGTTAATAAGGGGCTCGACTTTTAAATCCTATCAAACAGGAAAAGAGTTGGGTTGGGCTCTTTGCAACGGGATAGGCCCCACCCGCAGCTTTACCCCCTTGGAAATTTGTCTTTTTGCTTCGGTCTGTGTTCTTTTGCTGTAATGGGCTGGCAAAAAAAATTTAAAAAATAACCCAAAAGCAACAGCTATGGTTCAACTAATAACGGCTAAATTAGTTTTGTTTAAAATTTACAATAAAAAAAGCACTTTTTGAATTTAAACTTTACGGAAAGAAAAATTTTTAAAAATTTTTCCCCGGCCGATTTTAAAAGACTACAAAAAACAAAAGTTTTTATCTTCAAAGAAAGGGGAGGAAAAATTTTTCCCCAACACCCGACGCCCAGCGTAAAAAGGAAAAAGCTTAAAAAAAATAAACGAAACATTTAAATCTTTTTCTAAACGCTCACATTTAAAAACGAACCAAAAGGGGCGTTTAAAAACTTTAGTTTATGAGTCCAAGCACAAAAAGAACCCTTGATATTGATTAGATTAAATTTTTTTTTTTTTAATTTTTTTAAAAAAAAAAAAAAAAAAAAAAAAAAAAAAAAAAAAAAAAAAAAAAAAAAAAAAAAAAAATAAATTTCGGGTTTTAGAAAGAAAACAACAAAAGGCCTTAAAAAAATTAATTTTTGAAGGGGTATTCCCAAAAAAATTTGGAAAACTTGAAGAGGGCTTTGTTAAACAAAAGATAATTTTGTTTAAATTTTTTAACCAAAAAAGTTTGGGGCAATCTTTTTAACAGTTTTAGTTCCCTAAGAAACTAAAAAAGAGCCTTTGGATTGGGTTTGGCGGTTTTAAGATTTTAAAAATTAAATAAGAAAATTTAGGAAGGTTTTTTGGGGGCCCCGGGGGTTTAAACAAAGACATTTTTTCCCCAAAAAACTTAACAAAAAACGGTTGGGCAAAAACGATTTCCGCTTAAAACCAAAATTTGGACCTTCCGGAAAAGAAAGCTTTAATTAATGGGGGCCCTTTTGGGTTGGTCCTTTAAAAGGGCCCCCAAAAGTTTTAAATTGAGGAAAAAATTTTTTAATAAAACCAAAAACTTAAAAAAACGAAACCGAAAAGGCAAGGGCTTAAAATTTCCAAAATTTTGGAAAGTTGGTTTTTATAGAAAAAGGGAGTTTTAAACCCTAAAAAATTTAGAAAATAAAAAAAAGGGTTTTTGTGTTTCCGTTCCCGCCCAAGGGCTTTCATCATGGGCCCCGGAAACCCGTAAGACGAAATAACTACGGGCCCCCCCAAGGGTCTTTAAATTTTGTTTGGGGTGTTCCTTTCCCGTTAGTGTTTAAACCCAATTTGATCCAGTTTTAAGGGGGAAACCCCAAAAAAACCCAAAAACTTTAATGGGAATTTTAACAAAAGGGGTTGATTTTTTCCCCAATTTTTTTGGAGGGGTTTTTTAAAAAGGCCAAAAAGTAAACCAAAATTTTGGCCGAAAAACCCTTAAAAACATGGGAAACTCCCTTTTTTAAAATTTTTCCCCCACCTTTATTTTCATTGGGTCGACACAAACAGTTAATTAGAGCTTTTCTTAAAAAATTTGAACTTTAACCCCAAGGAAACCCCCTAAAAAAATGTTTTCAAGGGGAATTTAAGGTCAAAAGGCCCCGTTGAAACATTATAAAAAATTTTTAAAATTATGTAAAACTGGAAGCCGTAACTTCCCCCGCAGGTTTAAATTATTTTTAAAGAAACCCCCGGGAAAAAGGGTTTCACAAACAAAAATCCCTGTTTTTTCCAAATTAAAAAAACCTGTTTTTCCCTTTTGAAAAGGGGCCAAAAACAATTCCAAAAAACCGGGGAAAAAGTTAAAAAATAATTTTTTTGGGGCCACTTTTTTGGGGATTTTATTAGAAAACAGAAATTGGGAAAGGGTTTTGACGAAGGGTAACCCCTTTCCGCCTAAAGGCGCGGGCCCCTTTTCTAAGGTTCTAGCGGGGAAAAGGACAACAAAAACCGACCCGGGGAATTTTTTCCACAAAAGGCCAAAAAGGGTTGGGGTTGTTTTTAAACCGGTTTGAAATTGTAAAACGATGGGAAACCTAAAAACAAAGGAAAAAATTTTTCCAATTTTAAAAAAGGGCCAAAAATGGTTTGTTTTTTGCCGGCCCAAAAGGTTTTTTTAAAATTTTTAGAAATGACCCATTTAAAAAACATTAAAGGTTTGGGGAATCCCCTTGGGGGCATTTTTTTTAAAATTTTGCAACCCGGGAAATGGGCTGGGAAAAAAGGGGGTTTTTATAAAGATTTTTTTGGGGAAGGTTAAAAAGAAAGATTATTTTTTTTTCAAAATTTACCCAAATGGGAAAGGGCACGATTTTTAAATTTGAAAAACGGATTGGCCCGTGGGGGGGGAAATTTTTTTTGGGTCGATCATTTTCTTAAAAAAAACAACAAATACTTGGGCACTTGATCCGGGAAAAAAGGTTTTTAAAAATTTATGTATTTAGTGCCCAAACAATCTTTATTGGGTTTGGGCCTTAAAGGCGCAATCACTTTTCCCTTTAAAGAACTTTAAAAAGTCCCCAGGCGGTGATCCGAAAATATTCAAAAGGGAATTTAAAATGGGTTTTGGGCCCGTTTTTAAAGCCTTGATCAAAAACGTGGTTTTATTCTAAAGTTGATTAGAAAAAATCATGAACTAAAAGAAACCTGCTTTTAAAGACTACCCAAAAGGGGTGTGAAAGCCTAAAGGAAAACCCAAAAGAGCCCCCCCTAAAAATTGGCCAATCTCCGGCAAAAAAATTATGTCGTCATTACAGACTTTTTAAAATTTTAAAATTTAAGGCACGGTTTTTAAGTTAACAGTGTTCATCGCATAATTGCTTTTGATTTAAGAAAAAAATTCATGAAACCTTTCATAGAAAAAACTGATCTCAGAACTAAATCCCCAAAAAGGAATTTAGAAAAGACTTTTTCAAAGGGTTTTTGAACAACAGCTGTTTTGGAAAGACTATGGGAATCCCCCACAAACGCAAAGACGTCAGATTGGTCACCCAAAAAAAACGAAGGGTTTTTTTTTAACTTCAAAAACCCAAATTTTCAGGGCTTCCGAAATTTTTTTTTCAGCTTTTCGGCAAAATGAGAAAAAAAAAAAAGTCAAATTTTGGCCAAAAACCCGTATTTAATGGGTTTAACCCTTTAGAAATTTTCAAGCCCTTTTTTTGTTAGGGAATTTTTTTTATTTACTATTTAAACCCTTGGACCAGAGTCCAGAGTTCTTTTTCCCCAATACAACCGTTTTGTTTTTGGAAAAATTCCCATGAAAAAATCTATAAAGAATGGAATTAGAAGAAAATAAAGGGCATGTGGGTGGTACACACAACTGATTACCCTAAAGATTCGCCTTTTCATTCAAATTTTTTAACAAGGGAAAGGGTTTTTGGAAAAAAAGGGTGAATTTTTCGGAAAAGGGATTAAGGATTATGTTTTGGGGGAAGGCCCAAAAAAAGTACAGTAAATTTCCCCAGCCAGGGAAAAAACATTAAAAAAGCAAAAAGGGAAAAATTTTCGCCCGCGTTGTGCAGTCCCAAAAATATCCATGGGAACTACAAAAAGCGTTGTTTTACAATTTAAAGGGTTTTCTTATGACAACGTAAAACTGCGATCTAAACTGATGAATCAACACAAACCCCTTAAAAAAAAAAAAAAAAGAAAAAAGGCGTTTGTTTGAACAACCAAAAACGGTGTTTGTTAATCCAGGTTTAAATGCAAATTTGGGCACTGGAGAACCCAAATTTTAATTTTAAAACGGAAAGGCCCGGGGGGGATTTTCTGGAATTTTTTCCTTCACAAAAAAATTTTTAGGGTGGCTTTTTTTTGGGGTTTCAGTTTTGTTAAAAAAACCGGGGGGGAAACTTTTTTTCAATTCTTTTTATTTTGTTGGGGGGAAAACTCCAAACTGGGTCTGTTGCCCGATGGGGAGTGTCCCCTTTGCTTCCCCCGGGGAAAAAAAGGGCCCTTAAATTTCAAACCAAAAGGGAAAAAGTTTTTCGGCTGTAAAAGGAGTCTCCTTCGCAACAAAATTTTTATTTTTCTTTTGATTGGGTTTTTCCCGGGGTTTTAGGCCCTTTAAATTTTTCTTTTTTCATTGCGCGCAAAACGAGGGGGAATTTTTAACCCATTCGTGTTGCCCAGGAAATTTTCAATTTACTCTCTGTGAAATGGTGGAGAAAAGTCTTTCGGGTAACGGGTTTTTAAAATTTTCAACTAAGCCCCGTGTTCCCGTAACTCCCCCCCAATGCCCTTTTTGGCGGTTAAAAACTCTATTTTCAAAAAAAATTTATTCAAATTTCCCCTTTTAAAATTTTTTTCCTTTATCGCTTGAATCATGCGAGGTTTAAATTAGTGGCCCCCGTTGGTAAATTTAGGTTGGGAAAAGCGGGCAGCAAAAGCAGAAGCACTCTTTTGTGTTTAAAAGGCTCCGGGTTTTGTTTCTTGAAG
This sequence comes from Conus ventricosus, assembly GCA_018398815.1. Classification (NCBI taxonomy): domain Eukaryota; kingdom Metazoa; phylum Mollusca; class Gastropoda; order Neogastropoda; family Conidae; genus Conus; species Conus ventricosus. The sequence goes on from CM031627.1 coordinate 50,065,282, forward strand.
CCTGTCAATTTACTGTGAGTGCGTACTTAAAACTTTTTCGTCTTAAAAGTATCAGAGGGTTAAAAAATTGAAGTTTCCCTTTGATGGTTGTCGTTTGGGGGTTTTGGGCCCAAAATGGGGGCCCCTGTTTTCGCCTAGGTGGCCCCCTAAATAAATTTCCTTTTGTTTTTTAGAAAAACCAATTTTTTGTGGGTTTTTTCACTGGGCTCCTGCCGCTTGGCTTGGCTTTTTATTGCTGTGATACCCTTCCAAAAACCCTTTTTGGGGAAAAAATAGATTTTGGTTTTTTTTTAAATTTAGCCAAAATTAGTGCCCAAAAAAAATAACAGGGCTTTCCCAAAAGGGAATAAAAGCCCAATTTTTTTGCATCTTTTGGGTTTTTTTATGGCTGATTAAAAAAAACTGAAATTTTTGGGGGGGGCAATGTCTGGGTTGGTTTTCCCCCGTTTTTTTTGATAAAATTGTTTTTAAATTTCCTTTCAAAATCTTTTTTAAAAGTAAGCTGCTTTCCCCCCGTTTTTTTTATGTGTATTAAAAAAAATTTTAATTTCTTTAAGTCCCCCCGCTTTTCTTTGGCGCTTGTGCCGCTGGGTAGTTTGCTCCATAGCTTTGGGTTTTTTCCCTTTTTTTTTTTTCGCCCTCAACCCCCAGGTTTTAAATTTAAAAAAGAAATTTTTTCCGTAAAAGCAAGGCATTCCCCCACCGCGCCCCCTATCATCATTTCGATGTAGGCCCTTTTTTATAAATGTATTTTTTAATTTTCATATTTTTTTACTGTCTGGAAATTTTTCCTTGCTTTTCCCTTAAAATTTTTTCGTGGGCAAAAAGAACGCAATGATACAATTAGGTTTTTCTTTAAAACCCCCCAAAATAGTTGCCCCAAAAATGGGTGGTTTAAAATTCCTTTAAAAAAGCTTTTACCCAACATTGGTATCCTCCCCTTAGGCCCCCCCCAACCGCAGGGGGTTAAAAAAGGGTTTGGGAAAAAGTTTTTCCCGGGGCTTAATTTTAAAAAAAATTTAAAAAATTATAAATTTAAAAAAAAAAAACAGAAAAACGATGATCTACCCAAAAGCCAGGCACCTAAACCTTCCCGAAAATTAAAGAATTTACCCAATTGATGATCAAAATATTATGCCCAAAAAGGAAGGGGGCGTTTTCTTTTGGGAGCCCTGTGGGAAAAAAAAAACGTTCCCCCGGGAAATGAATTCGTTGAAAAAAATTCAACAGATGTCCCCACACAAGACATTATAAAATTTTCAAAAAATTTTAAGCGGGAAACTGGGGTCAGAAAGGTGAAAAATGTGGGGACAAACGGGTTTTTAGTTTGTACACAAAAAAGTCAGTAAATTTGGGTCCCATTTATTTGACAAGAACTTTCGTATGATTTTTTTTAACGCAAGATCCAGTTTTAAAAAAAGTCATTAAAAGGGGCTCAAGGGTGTGATCTATTTAAGATTTTTGGGAAAAATTTTTATCGCCATTAAACTTGGAAAATAAAATTTTTAAAACAATAGATTTTTTTCCTCCAAAATGAACCCAGCTGGAAAACCCAAAAAATCCCGGGAAAAAATTTAATCAGGGTTGGGGAAATTAAACCCAAACCAGAAAATTTAGCAGAAAACCCCTGAAACAGGGGGAAACCCTTGAAAAGCATCCTATCCTGGGCGGTTAAAGCAGAAAAAAATTAGAGAGTGGAACAACAAAAAAAATTTAATTTTTACAGAATTAAAAAATCATGAAAAATAAAACCGCCCCGCGCAAAAAGTTGAATTTAATGCCCCCCTATAAAAAATCCATGTGATTTAAGGCCTACACGCCAAATTCTTCTTGGGAAAAATTGAACTTAAAAAAAAGTTGGGCCCTTTTTTTTGGGCCCCTTTCTGCTGCTGGGGTTTTATTACGGTTATAAAAAATTTTAACCAATGGGAACAAAAAAAAGAAGTTAAAAAAAACCTGAACCACTAAATACCCGAAAAAAAACAAAATGCAAAGCCAAAAAACCCCCAAAACAAAAATTTATTTTTTATCCATTTTTTAATGCAATAAAAAATTTTTAATTTTTTTTAATTTGAAAAAGTCCCGGCGAAATTTTAAAAAATAAAAATCAATAAATAAAACATGGAGGGCTTTAAAAGACATTTCCCTAGACCAGAATTTTAAACAATTCGGTTGCTTAGGATTTTAAGACCTTCATTAGATCTATGCAAGAACGCGAGCAAGGGAAAACCCAACGTGCGCGTTTTTTGAGGGGTGTGTGTACTAATTTGACCCTCGAAATTTTAAAAAAAAAACTTTTGAATTTTTTTTTTTGATTAAAATTTTTAAGTTAACTTGAAAAGGAAATTGGTTGTACTTTTAAAGGGGACTTTGTTATGAACTTTAGGGAAAATTTAAACAAGGAAATTAATCAAGAACTTATTTAAAACTTTAAAAAAACTTAAAAATTAAAAATTAAAAAGAACTTTTGGGGGGACTTTATTAAAAAATTTAATTTGAACTTGGGGGGACTTGGGGGTGGGGGTGTGGGTGGGGTTCACAAGGGTTTAAAATTTTTTTCTGGTTTTAACCCCAAATTTGGGGGCAAGACTGCTTGCCCCTTTTTTGGTTTCATTTGGGTCTTTTTTTTGCAAGTTCCCAAAACAGCCCCAAGTGCCAAAAAAAGTTTATACCCCAAAACCCCCCCTTTTTTCATCCCCCGGGTTGGGTTTGGGTTGGCAAAAGTTTGTGTTTTTTTTTTTTTTAAAAAATTTAAAAAAAAAGCTTTTTGGGGAGTAAAAGGCAGCCTAAAAGTTTGTAACCCGGGGGTTTGAAGCCGGGGCGTTTGAAGCAGGTGAAGCGTTAAAACAGCAAAGCGACAAAAGCAGCAAAAAAAAGTCTGATCCCCTGCGAAACCTTTTCCCCCCTTTAGGGGGGGTTGAAAAAACCTTGCCACTGTGTCCAAAAACCGGGTCAAGGGGAAGGGGCTTTTAGAAAAAGGCTTTTTCCCCGGACCTTTTTGACCCGGGGAGGGTTTAAGAAACGGCCTTGCCACTGTGACCTTTTCCGCCTTGGGGAAAAGGGGCTAGTTCTCTTCCTGTGCGGGGCTTTGGGAGGATTGGGTTTGATTGTAAAAGGCTTGTACTGATAAACCCCCCAAAAAAAAAATCCCCACTTTCTTTAAAACATTAAAATTTAAAAAATTCCTCAAAGGGGTTGACTTCTATAAAAAAAAGACCCCCGTTTGAAACCTTTTTTAAACTTTTTGGGCAACAAAACGGAAACCTCCTTAAAATTTTCGAGAATTGAAGGGGATTTCCCTACCCTTGCCTTTATCCACTATCCCCTTTTTTTATTTTGCCCCCACTGTCTTTTTCTTGTGAAAAGGCCTTGGGAAGGCGTTCCCAAAGCCAACCATTTGGGAAGTTAAAAAACATTTTGTTTTGGGTTCCGCCTTTTTAACTGCCTATTCCCTCCTTAAGTTTAACAATAACAACAGCAATAGACGTTATTTTCCCCGCCCCCAAAAAAGAAAACTTCTTTCCTAACTGTCATTCCCCTTTAAACCCTTTTTTTTTTTCGTATTGGTGGAGTTTTTTCTTTTGTCCCCTTTTTTTTTTTTTGGGTTGCCCCCCTTTCAAAATCAATTTGCTTTCTTTTTGGTGGTTTTTTAAAAGGGGGGTTTTTCTTACTTAGTTTGGGCCCTGGCTCTCAAACTCATCCAAAAGCAAATAACAAATTGGGGCAAGGAACCCCAACATGCTCGTCAAGTAAAATTTTCGCTTAGAAAACTCCCAAATGTCTTTGTTCTGCCTTTATCCAAAAAATTAAAATAAACAAAACCAAACCCGCCAAAAAACCCCGGGAAATTTTCTTTTCACTTCACCACACAACCCTTTACAGGGCTTGCTGACGTGGCCGGCCACAAAGTGGGGGTTAAACGTGACAGTCTAGCGAAACCCCTTTTTGTCACGTGACGCCTCGATGCGCTTTATTGAAATTTTTTGGGCCATTTTTTAAAAACAGGCCCTTTCAAACACCTTTTTTTTACTGAAAAAAACCGCGTCTTTCTGCACAGTCCCTAACGCTTTATGAATTTTTTTGCTTCGGCCCGACTTTCCAAAAATTTCCCGGCCAAATTTTTTTCATCATAGCCAAACGTATTAAAAAATGGCTGTTTTTTTGTCAACAAATTGTCTTCAAACGAGCCCCCAAACCCTTTTAAAATACACTTTTTTTTCTTTGGTAAAAAGGGGTTTCACACCCACAAACCCGTTAAAAACCCCGGGGTGCTTTCCCCCGGGAGTCAGTGGAAGAATTGGGGGGTTAACCCCAGGGCGGGAGCGGGGGGCCCTAAGGCTAACCTTTAACCCCGCTGATTTGGGGGGGCTGGAACCGCGGGCCCCCGCGCGGGAGTGTTGGGGTAGGACAAAGTTCTAAAGGCTGTTTTAATTTTAGGCAGGAGGAAGGGGGTGGGAAAAGGGGGGGAAGGGATAAGGGGGTGGGGGCAGTATTGAAATTTTTTTGGGCCTTTTGTGTGTGTGTGGTGAGTGGTTGGTGTTTTGTGGTTGTGTGTGGTTTTTGTGTGTGTGTGTGTGTGTTTTGTGGGTTTTTTGTGGTGTGTGTGTATTTTTGGGGGGGGGGTTTTGGGGGTTGTGTGTTTGTGTTGTGTGTTTGGGTCTTTAAGTGTGTGGGCGTGGGTGTGTGTGTAAGCGTGTGTGTTGTGTTTCTTTTTTGTGTGTGTGGTGCTTTACCCAGCCGCTTTTAAAACATTTTTTTAAAAGTATCTTATTTTTTTATTAAAGCAAATTTTTTTCTTCCTCGTCCACAATTTTTTTGGGTG